>LS990923.1:26841377-27199752 GCA_900464855.2 Musa schizocarpa
ACAAAAATCTAAAATAAACAATGAACTTGAATGGAGGAAGAGGTCAAAGAAAAGGAAGGCACCCAAGGATGAATCAAGAACTTCCAAAGGTGAAACGGCGAATTGGGCTTTGACGAGCTTTCGACTACAAGGTAAGTAACTCAACTCTCTTGAATTATTTTGAAATTACTTGAAGTTTTTTTCATGAGTTCTTAATTTAGATAGTAGGAATAGGAAATAAAAAAAAATTATTTTTCAAAAAAATTATATCATGTTTTTTTTTTTTTTAGCATCTTTGAAAAAAAAACTAAAAAATTTGATCAATGAAAAGTATATTGCTAAGGTTTCATGCATGTTATGTTTTGAAATATTGAATGATGTATGCAACATTATGGATTATAGTTATATGATATGTGATAATGCTTAGGATTAATCCATGCATGTGTATTTTGATGATTTTATGTCATGCATGAGTTTTTGAAGTAAATGTTGATTTGATACTCTCATTTTGGATTAACATGTTTTTGGTTTAATCATTTTATGACGAATTAAGATGACATTCTCATGACATATTAAGATGACATAGTGCATGTACATCTATGTATGAATTTCTTGATAGTCTTTTGATGATAGATGTGATATCATGATGTTTTTTTTTTGATGTGTTTGGGCTTGACGGCTTTATGATCTAAACTTATGTTTTGACTTTAAATGATGATACAATGATTTCAAAAAAGACTTGAACACTCTTACATGAAATCAATTGTATAAAATGGAAATGAATTTTTTTATTCTATTGAGATTAATGAATTTATTTTACCAATCTTATAAATCTCATGAAAATAAACATGATGAATATTTTTGTCTTATAAGATTTTGCCTTTACATCTTGAACTTTAATGCTTATATTGATTTGGCATATAAAGACTAAGGCATGCTCATAAGAAGCAAATCACATGAATAGAAATTTATAAAAAATGAAATGTAATCCTTTATCTTATTGATTTCTACCTAAGAGACCAATAAAACTATCTATGCCATTTTGAATCTCTTGAAAGAAATGTTGAGATTTTGATGATTTGGATGATTTGAATTTGAATGAGTTTTATTCAAAATCATGATCTTGATTCCGTGATATTTACAAATTAAGATTTATTATGAATCAAGATTTTTTTTCATTAATCGATCTCTTAAGATTTTCTTTTGATTATTTATGAGTAGGTTTTCAAAAAAAAAGAAATCATGCCTTTTGGTATTCATATGTACTAATCTTTCATGATATGATTTTTATACAATTCCTTGTATTCATGAAATGTTTATCGCATCACACAATTACTTTTTTCTTGATATTCCTTATGTGGTGATTAAAATTATGCATGAAATACTCTTGATTTTATTTTGATGTATACAAATGAAAAGTTATACTCATGAATGATTGGATGAAATTTGACAAGTTAATATCTTCATGATTTGAAATATTTATACTTTGAAATTATGCATGCAATTGCTTTGTATTGTGATGATATATGCATCATGAATACTTTATTATCATACATGAAAATAGTGATAAACATTTTGAAAATAAATATTTGTATCATGTTAGATGATTTTACATCATGTGCATGATGAGTTATAGTGATGATTGAAATAATGATTGAAATGATATGAATGATGATTTGGAATCATGCATATAATGATGAGTTAATATGTTTTGAATATATGATGATTTGGTATTATGCATGTAATAATGATATACTTAATGATGAAATACTTATGACAAAATTATTATTTTGATATTCATGACTTGAATCTTCCTTTCTTTTTGCCAATGACAACGGGGAGAGAAAAGAGTTACTAATGTGCTATCTTGAATTGATGTAAAGGGTCATCTCAAACAGAAATTAGCTACCTTGCACAAGTCAAGAAAATGCAAAAAACTTCCTTACTTTCTTGCACATCTAAAGAGAAGATGCAAATGTAACACTTGCCAAATTGTTTGCTTGCCTCATGTAAAACATTGTCTCTTGTTAGGTTGACATTTTGCTAAGGAAGCAAAAAATTGACACTTCAAAAAAGAGAAGAAAGTGCTTGCTTTCTTGAACATCTTTAATTTGCTAGCTAGCATAATGTACAATTTGCTATCTTAAACATTATAAAGAAATGCTATCATGCACACAAGAAAAAAAAAAAGCAAATATGCTAACTTGCAAATCTTTAAATTTGCTAGCTTATATGTAGTAAAACTTGCATATCGTAAAAGTTGCTAGCTTCAGAGAGAAACAAAAAGAATTGCTATCTCGAAAGAAGTAAAAATTGCAAAACTTAGAAAACTTGCAACAAAATTGCTCTTGCCATGCTTTGTATAAAAAAATATGTTGATATCCTTAAAAAGCATCATGAATGAATTTTTTAGTGTATCGCAATGTATCACATGTATCACAAATTAATTTTTTTTTTAGACTATTATCATATCATGATGTATCGCATAATGATATCATGATTTGTGATTGTTTCATGTGATCCTTAGTGAATTTTCACATTGGTATCCTTCGTGAAATGATTTCATTACATTATTGTCTTGTATGCATCATGTGATGATTGAAATATTGATTGATGCAAAGTTGATGTAAAAGTCTAAATCATTGGTTCCTCTCCTTCTTTTTGACATTGACAAAAGGGGAGAAAGTTATTGCTAGCTTGCCTATCTTAAGTAGCAAAGATTACTAACTTGCTTATTTCAAGAAGCAAAAGTTGTCTTCTTGAACATCACTATCTTGCCTATCTCAAGAAGCAAGACTTGCAACCTACACATTACAATAGGAAGCAAGAATCGATAGCTTACACACTCCAACAAGAAAGCTATCTTGTATTTGCTTTCAAAATTTTTGCTAGCTTCTATGTTGCAAAACTTGCTCACTTTTTCAAACACTTTGCTAGCTTGCACTTTGTAAAGGAAGCGAAAATAGCACTTCTCAAAAGAGAAGAAAGAACTTACTATCTTGAAACATCACAAAAGTTTGCTATCTCGCATGATATAAAATTTGCTATATCAAACATCATAAATATTGTTACTTGCAAAGAAAAGCAAAGTGTAATCTTGCACAAAAATTCAAGTGTTGAATTGCCATGCTTTTGTGCCTATATGTTGTGATGAAAATCTAGCTTCATGTTGTAAAAACTTGCATATCTTTTAAAATAGCTAGAGCTACTTCTCCTTTTTTGTTGATGACATAGGGGGAGAAGTATATTGATGACTTCATGCATTGAATTAAACATTTTATATATTTGCATGATGGTTTAAATTTTTTCATAACATGTGATGAATGTTACTTGGATTTGAGATAATCCAAGTGTTCTATCAATGGCATATTGATAGGGGGAGTTTGTTTAAACTCCGGGGAGTTAAGGTTAACTCCGTTAGTCATCAATTAGTTGTCATCATCAAAAAGGGGGAGATTGTTGAATCTCAGATTTTGATGATGAAACTAATTGATTGTGTTTAGATGTTTAACTGCATTTTGAGTGATGCAGGTCTACTCGATTAGAATTAGACAGTTAACGCAGGAGGAATTGACGTTGTGCCGGAGGAGATCACGTCAGGATATTGGACGGCAGAAGGCTTCGAACGTCGGGCATCGGGCCAAGAAGAGCGGAATTGCGCCAAGGATATCGGGGTTGCGGAGGTCAACCGCCGATTGGGCAACAAGCCGCAAAGAGAGGACGATGTGCTAAAAGAAATCGGCAAGCGCCAACCAATGACGTGCGGAACAATGTAATGTCAATTCGCGTTGTAATAACTGTCTAGATCGGAGTAGAGTTTTGTTTTGCATGTTCAGGATTAACTTACGATAACGATGAAGACATAAAGTGAAACAAAGTGTGGAGTCAAGAACGAAGGATTCGTTGGGAGTTCAAGAGTTCGACGGAAGTCCGAAGGATCATCGGGAACGCTGCCGGAACTAGCCGAGAATGAGTAGGGAGCTTGTCGAAGGGTTTTTTGGAAGCTCGCCGGAAGGTTCGTGGGAAGTTCGCAGAGTTTGCCGAGAAAGATCGGAGCTTGCCGAAGAAGCTCGTTGGAACTCGCCAAGATCAAATCGAGAGTTTATCGGAAGACCGCCGAAAGTTCGCCGGAAGCTCGCCGGAAGAAGTCTTGACTTATGGACTTTGTAATAGCTTATATAATGTCTTTAAAATTCATAGTTAGCATGTTAATTAGGGTTAGGATTAGGTATTAATCCTATAACCCAAGTAGGGGCCTATAACATCAGAGGCTGAAAACACTGTAGGCTGTGGGCTAAAAAACACTATAGCGGGCTGAAAACATGTAGATGGGTGGCACCGCCAGCACCCGAGGCTTTGGGCGGTGACACCTGGGCTGGGCGGTGGCATCGCTTTTGGTGGCACCGCCAAAGCATCGGGAACCCAAAGAGAATTTGAAATTTGGAGCCCAAATTTTGGAGCCCAAATTTGAATCCTCTTGAGGCCTATAAATACCCCTCAAATCTCAGCTGAGATTACAACTTTTTGAGCAGCAAGAGTTTGAGAGAAATGTCTTAGAAAAGTGTTAGCTTGTCTTCTTTTCAATTTGCTAGTGTTCACCTCATCTCTTCTCGAAAATCTGTAAGAGAGTGAACCGCTTGTAAAGAGTTGTAAGAGGGGTATTTACCCTTCCATTTCAAGAGACTTGCTAGTGGAAGGTGGGAGCCTCATCGAAGAGGGGCCTCGCAAGTGGAGTAGGTCATTTGACCGAACCACTCTAAAATCGGCGTGATCCTTGGTTTGCATTTCATTATTGCTATTTACATTATTGCAAACCTTCTTATATGCTTTAGTTCCTTATTACTTTTGCTGCGCATATTTAAGAATACGCTTTCAAGATTAAGCTTGTCAAGTTCCGCTCTTATCATACGAAAGATTTTTTAAAAACCGAAGTTTTAATCCGCTGCAATAATTCACCCCCCCTCTTAGTGCTGCTCCGATCCTAACATTGAGTGTCGATAGAGGATCATCCACTCTCGGCGTCATGAGAGGAATATCCCATGTGTTCTTGCTCAGACAAATCCCTGGCCAGGGTCTTTCGGGTTAAGAGAGAAAGAGTTCTCTGGGAGAATCCGATTAGAGCAAGACTCGAGAAGAAACCATGTGGGTCTGACAACACCATGCTCAATATACGGTCTCTGGTATATTAAATGGATGAGGAACTGTAGGTACATGGTAACCGAGGACATACTGGTCCAATGGATTGGATTCCCTTGTATCGTCTGGGGACTACGACGTAGTGGCCTAGTACGTCCGTAGTCGATGAGTCGAGTGAATTATTACAGAGATAATAATTCACTGAGTTAGAAGGAGTTCTGACAGGTATGACTCACGGCCAGCACGATATTAGGCCTAGACGGTCACACACATATGGTAGGCATTGCGATGAATATAGGTTCGAATATGAGATATCCGACGGAGCCCTTGTCTTATTGGATGCAGATCCAATACCCACTGGGGGAGGACCCATTAGGGTTTGACAGGGGACCTCTATAAATAGGAGGGATTCAGAGCCCCATGGGCTAGAGAGATTTTGTTTGCCTTTTCTTATTCTCCTCTCTATCTCCACCTCATAGTAGGTCTGGAGTTTTTAGGAGCGTCGTCGCAACCCTACTATGTGGATCATCGCTAGAGAGGATGACGCTTGACCTCCTTCAACCTCTCCTAAGGATCTGCAACGAAACAGGGATATACGATCTCCCTAGGTAACACAATCTACTCTATACGCAGTTTCATGTTTCGTGGATTTTTTGCGTACCAATCTTCGCACGACGACGATCTCTTTGGGAATTGGGGATTTTGTTTTTCTTGTTCTTCTGCTGCGCATATGATGTCACCCCCAAGGATTTCCCAACACATTTAACGAGTATCGTCTCGCAAACTTCTGAAGTTTTGGGTCCTTCCTCCATAAAATTTGCCCATTGACTCTTCTTTCACTTAGTTGCCACTTCCGCTTTCGATTGACATTTCGTTGGGAAATAAAGTGGACAATCTACTCTTAGTAGCACTGATCACTGTTAGTGAGGATTTGACAACTATTGTCTTCCATTATCTTCGAAGAGTCTTTGAACCTGTACAGAGCTCCTTTACTGGATAAATAAAAGAATTGGGGTACTCGGTTTCGCCCATTCTCTTAAGGGTTGAGAAGGCAAAGGTTACTTGACTTCGCCCGCCTCCTCGAGTTTGTACTCCATGCATCGAGTTGGTTACCAGCCTTCGCCTGCTCTTTGCTCACACTTCTGAAGCACTTGAAGTGTTTGCACTCCTTGCGTTGATTTAATTACTGTGATTCACCTTCTCAATGCCATCGAACTTCTGGAATGCAGGAAGTTTTCACCCCAACTTGGAATAATTCTCTAATACATCTGGTTGCCTCTAGGATTGTATTGTCTTCTCCATCAACCCTGCCGCCTACTCCACTGAGTAGCAAAGGTACAACATCGCGTACTACCTGCTTCGTTCCTTAGTCGTGCACTCTTGTATGACCCGAAGTACTTCACTTTCAGCTATCTTGATGAGAAGCTCATTGACACCAGTCTTATGAAGTTTCTTGGCCTCTGTCCTTCAGCCTTGTCTTAGTACTTGGAGCTTGCCTCTGCATGCTCTACCTCCTCAGCCCCTTTCACGACCAAGCCTCTCCCTCCATGAGAGTGATGGATCAATAACTTTCATGGAAGTCCCGCCTCTGCGGTACCATAGCGCTGCCATGCCCATGACCCTACTATCCGTCGCCTCGCATCTGCATCCCTTTTCTTCACGATCAGTAAATATATCTCTATGGTACTCCTCTGAGTCCACCTCCATTCTAACTTATGCTTGATTTTGGGTAGCTAAGTTCCTCTGGACTCGTCGTCGCTTCCTCACCCCTTTCGACCCCCTGCTTCAACACCTCTGTGTTCTCCAAGCAGCTCCCTTTGGTCGATGGAAAGACAGACTACAACTCCCATGCATGGCCTCTGCCATCATATTGTAGGATTTGCACTGATTCTGTTCTCCTTAGCTTCCTTGGTAGCAACGTTCGCTTACTCGACCTTGTCCTCTGACTTGCCGGGCTCCCTTAAGCGAATGTGAGCTCTGAAGTAGTCCAACTCTCCAGTTGCTTCGATCATACCTCGGTATGATCAACTCCCTCCCATGGGACTCATTGGTACTTGCATTCAAACTTTTCCCTTGGTGGAACACAACCCCCATATGCTGATGACCAAGGCTTTCATCTGATGCAAAATTCGATGCACGCACGGAAGACCCGCCTCTACGGTACTATGGCCTTCACTCCTTGAATCCATAGCCCTTCTTGTCGTCGTGTTGTTCACTGAAGTGGAGCTTCCAGTAGCTCCCGATCATACCTCCGTATGAGCTAGTCCCTCATGGGACTCATTCACGTGTATCACATTGCCACGAACTGTTCCACCACGATCCACTACACCATGTCACCTCCTGGTGACATCTCTCTTGCATTATGATCATTGTGGGATGAACTCGAATTGTGATCCCTCCATATGTGGCCTCTACCAATACATCGTAGGGTCTTTTCCACCTTCGATTTTGTTCGCTCCTTTAGCAATCGACCTTCATCCACCCACTATTGGGTCACACCTAGATGAAGCACCACTCTAGGATATTCCGTCACCTAGTAGCTCCCGAAGTCCCCCCGACTTCACTGCAATTAGTGTACCATTGTCTGGATCCTGGGCCTCTACCCCTACCAGCATAATTTTCGCTGTGCACTGCTTCCTTCATGGCAACTTGAATGGCAACACTGTGGCATATTCTTCAAGATTACCTGCCTCCGCGTCCTCTTGCCTCGTGCTAAGGCCTTCTGAACCTAACTTCGCCTCTGCAAGTTGAGTCGCCTTAGTTCCTCCATCAAATGCTTCTCCGTGATAAGGTGCATGTGCCCAGAAGCTCCCTTCGTCTTTGGCACCACGCAAGATGAGTCCGCTCTGTCAGAATGAAGGACCCATAGAACAACATGAACTTGCTCTTGCCTATACAAGAGTTCATATCCTTAACCTCTGTCCAAGGAAAGCATTGTGCCTTCGCTCCATGTTCCATCTTCTATGCTAGCTCCCTTCATGCGGCTTGGGTACTTTGCCAAGTTACACCCAAGTTACTCTGCTCCTCGTTTTTGCATTGAGTTGATGGTGGCCCTCGCGCCCACCATTCCAGGGTCAGCCCTCCCTTGAGTCCGATCTCCATATCGACTCCAAGTGTGTCTTCATTTGTGTTGCTTTGGGTCGCTCCCCCACTTGATCTCATAATGCATCCACCAATGCATTCTCTAAAGTGAGATCATGCGATGACTCTGCTAGTCATAGGTGCCCAGCAAGCCAATCACGTGAGTGATGACACGTGTGACTTAATATAGAATCATTTTGCTTATTATATTTTGGCATATATCACTTTATAACTATTGCATAAATGTATACATATATTGTGATGTCCTTGGATTTGTGCAATGGGAATCGGATCGTGATGAGATCACGATAGTGAGATCGATTCACCTTTAAACACATATCCTAAATAATCCCAATCATAGGTTACTCGAGAGGGATATCGTGATAACCGGATAGACTTGTGTGCTGTATACCCGTCCATATGATGGATGTAGCTGCTCTCATAGCTGCTTGTGTAGGGACACTAGGGATACAGTACAGGTGCTCATTGGAGAATGAGTTCACTGATTGATCAGCTTACGGAATGTTGGATGGTTGATGATGCCTTATTGTCAGACAGCGATTCCGTAGTCCTAGTGGTGTATCTAGTCCTTAGACTTGAGACACCAAGGATGTCCTGTATGAGTGCTCCACTCTTTGATACCAGACATATAGGTTTGGCTGTCCCAGATCTAGTACAGCTGGTCAATGGGAGTAGTAGTCGACCTCACGAGGGCTATTAAGTGTCGATAGAGGATCATCCACTCTCGGCGTCATGAGAGGAATATCCCATGTGTTCTTGCTCAGACAAATCCCTGGCTAGGGTCATTGGGGTAGAGAGAGAAAGAGTTCTCTCGAGAGAACCGATTAGAGAGAGACTCGAGAAGAAACCGTGTGGGGTCGACAACACCATGCTCGATATACGGTCTCGGTATATTAGATGGATGAGGGACTATAGGTACATCAGAATGGCGAGGACAAACAGGTCCAATGGATTGGATTCCCTCAGATCGTCGGGGACTTCTGGCGTAGTGGGGCCAAATACGTCAGTGAGTCGATGAATCGAAAGTGAATTATTACAGAGATAATAATTCACCGAGTTGTTGAATCTCATATTTTGATGATGAAACTACTTGATATATGTTTATGATTTAATCTGTGTTTTGAGTGACGCGGGATGCTTCGATCGAGGATGAGACAATTAAAGCAGGAAAATCATGTTACAGCCGGGAAGGAACATGTCGAAGAAGATTGGATGTCGGGCGGTGGATCGGTCGTTTATCGACAGAAGGCTTCGGGCCGTGGACTCGGGCATCGGGCCAAGAAGAGCGGGTATTGTGCCAAGGATATTAGAGTTGCAGAGTCAACGGGCCGATTGGGCAATAGGTGCGGGGAGAGGACGACGCCAAGAAGAATCGGACGAAGCGTCGAGGGACCAATGACATGCCGGACAACTTGGTTAAATTGCTTAGGATTAATTGTCTCGATCAAAGTTTTGTTGTGCAGGATTAACCACGATGAAAGTTAGACAAGCAGCAGGAGTTGCTTTGAAGTCAAGATCATGATCACGTTGGGAGTTCGAGAGTTCGACGGAAGTTTGGACGATCGTCGGAGGTTCTACGAGAACAGATCCGAGAAGTCCAGAAGCTTGTTGAAGCTTCGTCGGAACTTCGCCAAGTGGATCGTCGCAAAGTCCAGGAGTTTCTTGGAAGTCCATGAGAAGAATCACCGAGGGTTCATCGGGATGATCGACGGATGTTCGCCGGAAACTCGCCGGAAGAAGCGATTGACGCATCGGAGCAAAGCTGCAGAAATTGTCTTAGATTTAATCGTAGTTAGCACGTTGATTAAGTTGGAAAATGGGAGGTGATCCCATTAGCTTAATCTTGGGGCAATTGGGCCCCTGAAAAGATTGAAATTGGGCCGAATGGAGCTAACCATTCGGACCCTGATTGCACTAGGAGGTGGCACCGCCTGGGCTATGTTGAATCTCGGATTTTGATGATAAAATCAATTGATGGGTTATTTGATCTAATCCATATTATTGAGTTAAGTGTGCAGGATTAACTACGATAAACAGAAAACACAAAGCAAGAATACCGGAGTCAAGTTCAATGAACGTTTAAAAGTTCGAAGAATCGTCGGAGATGCTGTCGGAACCAACCGAGAAGAAATCGGGAACCTGTTGGAAGTTCGCCGAAGAGATCGTCCGAGGTTCGCAGAGATCGCCGAGAAGTCTCAGCTACTCTTTAAAGTCATCACAAGTTCGAGAGTGTGCTTGGACCCCGTCGAAGGAAGTTCATCGGAAAGCTCACCGGAACAAGACTTGACGTTCGCGGTTAATAAATTACTTAGGATGTGTTTTGTTATGTAGTTCACTTGTAATTAGGATTAGGATTAAGAAGATAAGCCTATATCCTGGTTAGGGGCCAACTGGGGCCAAAGTCAGATTTGGTTTGGGCTAAAAGAAAGCCAAACCAAGTGAACCGGAGAGCCAGGCGGTGGCACCTCCCAGCACCCGAGCGCTGGGCGGTGGCATCGCTTGGCTGGGCGGTGGCACCGCCAGCATCGGGAACCCAAAGAGGATTTGAATTTTGGAGCTCAAATTTTGGAGCCCAAATTTGAATCCTCTTGAGGCCTATAAATACCCCTCAAATCTCAACTGAGATTACAACCTTTTAAGCAGCAAGAGTTTGAGAGAAAGATCTTAGAAAAGTATTAGCTTGCTTTCTTTTAAATTTGCTAGTGTTCACCTCATCTCTTCTCGAAAATCTGTAAGAGAGTGAACCGCTTGTAAAGAGTTGTAAGAGGGGTATTTACCCTTCCATTTCAAGAGACTTGCTAGTGGAAGGTGGGAGCCTCATCGAAGAGGGGCCTCGCAAGTGGAGTAGGTCATTTGACCGAACCACTCTAAAATCGGCGTGATCCTTGGTTTGCGTTTCATTATTGTTATTTATATTATTGCAAACCTTCTTATATGCTTTAGTTCCTTATTACTTTTGCTGCGCATATTTAAGAATACGCTTTCAAGATTAAGCTTGTCAAGTTCCGCTCTCTTCATACGAAAGATTTTTTAGAAAACCGAAGTTTTAATCCGTTGCACTAATTCACCCCCCCCCCTCTTAGTGCTGCTCCGATCCTAACAATTGGTATCAGAGCAAGGTTATCTCTCATATTTGGTTTAATACCCAAGAGAGATGGCTTACTCCGGCATGCAAGAGGGCCATTCTATCACTCGTCCACCTATGTTTAATGGGTCGGATTACACGTATTGGAAGACTCGGATGAGGATCTTCCTCATTTCTATGGATTTCAAGCTTTGGACTATTGTTGAAAACGGATTTCAAAAATCTTCTCTTCCGATGAGCGAATGGAATGAATCGGAGAAGAAGGTTTTTGCCTTAAATGCAAAGGCTATGAATGCCTTGTTTTGTGCACTAGACAAAAACGAATTTAATCGTGTTTCAATTTGTGATTCGGCTTTTGATATTTGGAGAACTCTTGAGGTCACTCATGAAGGCACTAGCCGAGTGAAAGAGTCCAAAATCAACATTCTTGTGCACTCTTACGAACTTTTCCGAATGAAACCAAGTGAGTCCATCGGAGACATGTACACCCGGTTTACAGATGTCATCAATGGACTCAAAGCTCTTGGTAAAGATTTTACTAATTTTGAACTAGTAACTAAAATCTTAAGATCCCTCCCTAAAAGTTGGGATCCAAAAGTTACGACCATTCAAGAGGCCAAAGACCTTAAAACATTCCCTCTTGAAGAACTCATTGGGTCTCTAATGACCTACGAAATGACATGTTAAGCTCATGACGAGCTCGAGAACCCCCTTCCAAAGAACAGGAAGGATATGGCACTCAAATCACAAGAAGACCACTTGAAAGGAACATCAAGTGATGAGGACAGTGACAATGACATTGCACTTTTGACTCAAAAATTCAAAAAATATTTAAGGAAGAACAAATTTAAAAATAATACAAAAAATAAATTTGAACAAAAGAAGGACCAAGAGATTTGCTATGAATGCAAAAAAAAAAAAAGGGACACTACAAGAACGATTGCCCTCAAGCCAAAAGGAGAACACCAAAGAAGAAGAAGGCTCAAGGCAACATGGGATGACTCAAGCACATCCAAGAAGAGGAGTCCAACACCGAAAGCAAGTTGCTCACTACGCCCTAATGGCCTTGAAGAAGAGGTAACGGATTTAATTAATGCAGATTTACCTTATCATGATTTATTAAATGCTTTCCATGAGTTATTTGATGAATGTAAGACAATTAGTAGAAAATGCAAATTGCTAAGAAAGGAGCATGATAGTCTTACGTGTGCTTTTGATAAATTAAAAACTGAATATCATGATTGTCTAGCTCTATGTGTTAAATGCCATGATTTAGAAACTCTCCAAAATGAGAACTTAGTACTTAAGGACACCTTGAAGAAATTCGAGGTCGGTAGCAAGTCCTTAAACATGATCCTTACAAATAAGGGTCACGTTCCTAAAAGGAGTGGAATCGGATTTGTGAGAAGTACTCACAAAAATCCAACTACCTTCGTTAAAGGTCCTATCTTACATGTTCAACATCAAAGCAATTGCAACTTTTGTTGCAAATATGGACATATAACTTACCAATGTCCATTCAAGAAAATTAGTCCGAATAAATTGATTTGGGTTCCTAAAGGAACCATGATCAAGTCTATGCAACATGATAAACAAGTTAGATTAGTTTTTAAGGCACCCAAAAGTAAATGGGTAACTAAAAATAATTCCTTCTTGTAGAAACATACACCATCACAAGCTAGGAGCAAGAGATGGTATCTTGATAGTGGATGCTCAAGGCATATGACCGGAGATCCATCCCAATTCACCAAGCTCACTAGTATGGACGAAGGCTATGTCACCTTCGAAGACAACAACAAAGGCAAAATCATTGGCAAGGGAACCATAGGTAACAAATCAAGTTTTTCCATTGATGATGTGTTACTAGTTGATGAATTAAAACATAATCTATTGAGCATTAGTCAATTATGCGATAAAGGTTATATCGTTAGATTTGAATCAAATATGTGCATTATTGAAAAACCAAATCATAACATGACTATGATTGCTTTAAAACAAAATAATGTCTACACCATCAATCTTGATGAACTAAGTAATGAAATGTGTTTCTCCGCCATAAATGATGATGCTTGGCTTTGGCATAGGAGATTAGGCCATGCAAGCATGAAAACAATATCTAAAATCTCATCTCAAGAATTAGTGAGGGATTCCGAATATAAAGTTTATTAAAGATAAGGTATGCGATGCATGTCAACTAGGGAAACAAATAAAAACAAGCTTCAAAACAAAAAAATCAAATTAGCACCACTAGACCGTTACAATTGATCCATTTGGACTTATTTGGACCAATTGATACAACAAGTCTAGGTGAAAGCAAATATGCTTTTTGTGATTGTGGATGACTACTCTAGATACACTTGGACCTATTTCTTAGCTCACAAAAGTGATTGTTTCAAGTGTTTCTCTAAATTTTGTAAACTCACTCAAAAACTAAAAAAAGGGTTCATGATTTCATCAATTGAGTGATCATGGTGGTTAATTTCAAAACCATGACTTTCAAAATTTTTGTGAAGTTAATGGATACAATCATAACTTCTCCACTCCGAGAAATCCCCAACAAAATGGAGTAGTTGAAAAAAAAATAGAAACCTACAAGAATGGCAAGAACTATGTTAAATGAACATAGTTTACCTAAGTATTTTGGGGGCGAAGCAGTAAATACTGGCTTGCTACATCATGGATAGAGTCCTAATAAGACCTTCCTTATCAAAAAACTCCTATGAATTATGGAATAACAAAAAACCAAATATTTCCTATTTTAAAGTTTTAGGTTGTAAATGCTTTATTTTAAATGAAAGGGATGCCTTAGGAAAATTTGATGCAAAATCCGATGAAGGCATCTTTCTTGGTTACTCTTCCGTTTGAAAGCCTTTCGGATTTTTTTAATAAAAGAACCTTAGTAATTGAAGAGTCTATTCATGTAGTTTTTTAATGAAGTCTCAAATTTTAAGAAAAATGATTTTTTGATGATGATCTTGGTTTTGATAATTTGAATTTAAATGAACTCCCTCCTCAAAATGGCAACTTGGAAGCACTGCTTCTGAAATTTCCTTACCTAAGGAATGGAAGTATATAGATGCTCATCCAAAGGAGCTAACTATTGGGGATACATCTAAAGGGGTTCAAACTCGTTCCTCTTTCAAGAATTTTTTTGTGCAAATGTCTTTTTTCTCTCAAATCGAACCTAAGTGCATTGACGAGGCCATAAAAGATGATTTTTTTGGATTATTGCAATGCAAGAGGAATTGAATCAATTTGAGAGAAACAAGGTGTGGGAGCTTGTTCCTAGACCTAGTGACCATTTAGTCATTGGTACTAAGTGGGTCTTTAGAAACAAGCAAGGCGAAAATGGTATCGTGGTTAGAAACAAGGCTAGATTAGTGGCCAAAGGTTTCAACCAAGAAGAAGGTATCGACATTTAAGAAACCTTCGCTCCCGGGTTCGATTAGAAGCCATAAGGATGCTCCTTGCCTATGCTAGTCGTTATAATTTTAAACTATTTCAAATGGATGTCAAAAGTGCCTTCTTGAATGATTTTATTTCAGAAGAAGAAGTATATGTCTAACAACCTCCGGATTTGAAAATTCTCTTCTTCCTAATCATGTATTCAAATTGACTAAGGCTCTCTATATTTTGAAACAAGCTCCTAGAGCTTGGTATGAAAGGTTTAGTTCCTTTCTTATTTTAAATAATTTTACCAAAGGCAAGGTTGATACTACATTGTTTATTAAACATTTTGAAAATAATTTTCTTATTGTGCAAATTTATGTTGACGATATTATTTTTTTTGGCTCTTTGGATGAGTCATTATGTGAATCATTTGCCAAATCTATGAGCCATGAATTTGAAATGAGTTTAATGGGGGAATTAACTTTCTTTTTAGGATTACAAATCAAACAACTTAAGGATGGTATATTTATTAACCAATCTAAATACATATTAGAATTGTTAAAACGATTTAACATGGATAATTCAAAAGCAATAAACACCCTATGAGTACTGCACTAAGTTAGATATGGATGAAAATAGTGAAAATTTCGATCAAAAAACATATGGGGAATGATAGGTAGTCTACTCTACCTTACCACTGACTAGACCGGATATTATGTTTAGTGTAGGACTTTGTGCTAGGTTTCAATCAAATCCTAAATTATCTCATCTTAAAAGTGTTAAAAGAATATTTAGGTATCTTAAAGGAACTCCAAATTTAGGATTATGGTATCCAAAATCTGAAAAATTTGATTTAATAGCCTATGCGGATGCTGATTTTGGCGGATGCAGAATAGATAGAAAAAGTACATCCGGAACATGCCAATTTTTAGGACATGCACTTGTTTCTTGGACTTCCAAGAAACAAAATTCAGTTGCACTATCTACGGCGGAAGCCGAATACATTGCTGCAAGTGCATGCTGTGCACAAGTTGTTTGGATGAAAAATACATTAGAAGACTATGGAATTCACTTTAAAAATATTCCCATAAAATGTGATAATACAAGTGCTATATGTCTTATTAAAAATCCAATTCAGCATTCTAGAACTAAGCACATCGACGTTATGCATCATTTCATACGCGATCATGTCCTTAACAATAATGTTGTTCTAGAATTCATTGACACAAAGCATCAATTAGCAGATATATTCACAAAAGCCTTGAATGAAGATCAATTTGAATTCATTAGAAGGGAATTAGGTATGTTAAATTATCCCTAAACAATAAACTTGTTTGATTGGATTTTTCGTAAAGTCTTTCATCTTCTTTCCATCTCTCGGTGAATCTAATCATTCTCCTTCAAATTCCATATGACATGTTGTGAAATCTCGAAATCGATTTTGATGACTTGATTATGAATTTCAAGTTACCGATTTGATTTAAATAAGTTTTATCTAAATCATAATCTTGATCTTGCAAAATTGGAATCACAAATAATATCTTTTGGCATTCATGAATTGGTACTTACAAATATGAAAGTATTGGCATTCATGACTTGAAACATTGTATGCTTAAATTAATCATTCTCTATGTTTCAAAATTCTTTAAATGCCTTATATGATGATTGAAAAGTAATGTTGAGATTTTAATGAATTTAACGATTTGAATGAGTTTGTATTCGAATTATGATCTTGACTTTGTGAAATTACTACTTGAATTTTTTTTTTATCCCAATCTCTCTCTTGTACATCTACAATTTCTATTATTTATAGAAAGAAGAGATTAGATAATATGAATGCATGCTGAATTTTTCTCTAAAATGAACTCTGAGTAAATATTTTTGCATACTTAATTTTCAATGATAAAATCGTTGTATGACAAAATATGTGCTTCAAGTCTCATTTCCCTTTTTGTTGATGACAAAGGGGGAGAAGTGATGACCTACACCATAATGATAGCATGACTTATATGGATTACAAAAACTTGTGTGATATGAATGACTTATATGCCTTGCAAAATCCTTGAAAATATCACAAGATTGATTGATCATATTGAAAGCATGCCTTACATCTAAATCATAAAATTTATATTGAAAATCTTTATCTTATGTCATAGTAAAATTCGTCCCTTTTCATTTAACTTGTGATTTTCATAGAAGTTTTGTACTCACTATTGTTTAATGAGGATCATGATAAGCTCTACGGTTAGAACTTATCGGGTTATGCTTGAATCTCATGGGATGGAATTCAAGCGGTTTTATCTTCTCATAATATGGCATATAGATAGGGGGAGTTATGTTTAACTCCGTCATCAATTGATTGTCATCATCAAAAAGGGGGAGATTGTTGAATCTCGGATTTTGATGATAAAATCAATTGATGGGTTATTTGATCTAATCCATATTATTGAGTTAAGTGTGCAGGATTAACTACGATAAATAGAAAACACAAAGCAAGAATACCGGAGTCAAGTTCAATGAACGTTTAAGAGTTCGAAGAATCGTCGGAGATGCTGCCGGAACCAACCGAGAAGAAATCGGGAACCTGTTGGAAGTTCGCCGAAGAGATCGTCGGAGGTTCGCAGAGATCACCGAGAAGTCTCAGCTACTCTTTAAAGTCATCACAAGTTCGGAGTGTGCTTGGACCCCGTCGAAGGAAGTTCGCCGGAAAGCTTCATGGAACAAGACTTGACGCTCATGAGTTAATAAATTGCTTAGGATGTGTTTTGTTATGTAGTTCACTTGTAATTAGGATTAGGATTAAGAAGATAAGCCTATATCCTGGTTAGGGGCCAACTGGGGCCAAAGTCAGATTTGGTTTGGGCTAAAAGAAAGCCAAACCAAGTGAGCGAGGAGAAACCAAAGGCGGTGGCACCACCTGGCTGGCCGGTGACACCTCCTGGGTGGGCGGTGGCACCTCCCAGCACCCGAAAGGCTGGCGGTGGCATCGCTTGGCTGGTGGCACCGGCCAAAGATCGGGAACCCAAAGAGGATTTGAATTTTGGAGCCCAAATTTGAATCCTCTTGAGGCCTATAAATACCCCTCAAATCTCGGTGAGATTACAACCTTTTAAGCAACAAGAGTTTGAGAGAAAGATCTTAGAAAAGTGTTAGCTTGCTTTCTTTTAAATTTGCTAGTGTTCACCTCATCTCTTCTCGAAAATCTGTAAGAGAGTGAACCGCTTGTAAAGAGTTGTAAGAGGGGTATTTACCCTTCCATTTCAAGAGACTTGCTAGTGGAAGGTGGGAGCCTCATCGAAGAGGGCCTCATAAGTGGAGTAGGTCATTTGACCGAACCACTCTAAAATCGACGTGATCCTTGGTTTTGCGTTTCATTATTATTATTTATATTATTGCAAACCTTCTTATATGCTTTAGTTCCTTATTACTTTTGCTTTGCAAGATATTTAAGAATACGCTTTCAAGATTAAGCTTGTCAAGTTCGCTCTCTTCATACGAAAGATTTTTTAGAAAACGAAGTTTTAATCCGCTGCACTAATTCCCCCCCTCTTAGTGCTGCCCGATCCTAATGTGCTAAGTCTCCCACAGAGGAGGCGGGTGCAACCCCAGCCGACCAGAGGTGCAACCACTTTGAGCTCGATCTTCGAGCTAGGCAGGCGGTGCAACCTCCCGACAGAGAGGTAGCACCGCCCGAAGCTCGATCTTCGAAAGCAGAGAGGTGCAACCGCCCGGGCCAGAGGTGGCCCTTTGGGCTTCTCGAGAGCAGCGATTCAGCAAGTACCGCCCCGACAAAGAGGTGCAATCGCCTGGGCTCAGGTCTCGAGCTCTGCTGCAGTGCGGTGCAACCTCTCCGGTCGAGGAGGTGCAATCGCTGATCCCGAATTTCGGGATTTGATCGCTTTGAGCTCCAAATTTGAACTGGGTTGGGGCCTATAAATACCCCACCCATTCAAACCTGTAAAGAGTAAGAGACCTACACCGAAATCTTGATCTTCTCTATGATTCTTGAACTCAAAATTGTTGTAAAGCCTTTAAGTCTCCTCCTTCTGTTCTTTAAGTTTCTGAATTATAAAAGTGAGGAGAGAAAGGTTCTGTAAGGGTTGTCTCCTGAGCCCATCAAATGGAGTGAAACTGTAAAAGGGCAGTTGGCCTTCGCCCATTGAAGGAAGGCAGCTAGTTGACGTCAGTGACCTCGTCGGAGGAGGAAGCCAAAAGTGGAGTAGGTCAAGATTGACCGAACCACTCTAAATCTCTGGTTTGCTTTTACTTTGAGCACTTTATCATTACTACAAACTCCTACATAGCTACTGCCCTCTGCGCTTTTACGAACGAGTCTCTAAGTTCTGATCTTTCCGAATCTGCATTCAGACGTAAATCGGTGTTTTCGTACGATTTTTACACTACAGTTTACGCTTACGTTTTGATTCCATTTATAACTGCAAATTGCTTTCTGCGTATTCATAAAATGCTTTTCAAAGTTCAAAACTGCGATTAGACGTAAAACTGCACTTAGACGTAAAACTGTGTTTAGACGCAAACTGCGCTCAGACGCAAACTGTGTTTAGACGCAAAGTGCGCTTAGACGCAAACTGTGTTTAGACACAAACTGTGTTTAGACGCAAACTGCGCTTAGACACAATCTGCGCTTAGACGCAAACTGTGCTTAAATGCAAACTGCGCTTAGACACAATCTGCATTCAGACGCAAACTGCATTTAGACGCAAAACTGCATTTAGACGCAAACTGCGTAAACTGCAATTAGATACAAACTGTGAATCGGCTTTTACATCGAAATCGTTTTTATCGGACGAACGCAGCTTTCATTTTTAAATCGCTGAAAGATTTCCGCTGCACTAATTCACCCCCCCCCTCTTAGTGCTCTCGACCCTAACAATTGGTATCAGAGCAAGGTTAACTCTCTAACGGATTAAAACCCAAGAGAGATGGCATACGTCGGAAACCAAGAGAGGCATTCTATTACACGTCCACCCATGTTCAGTGGGACGGACTACACCTACTGGAAGACCCGAATGAGGATCTTTCTTATTTCTATGGATTTTGAACTGTGGAACCTTGTTGAAAACGAATTTTCAAAGTCTTCCCTTCCAATGATCGATTGGAATGAATTGGAAAAGAAGGCTTTCGCTCTTAATGCAAAGGCTATGAATGCCTTATTTTGCGCACTTGATAAAAACGAGTTTAATCGTGTTTCAACTTGCGAAACTGCATTTGATATTTGGCACACACTTGAAGTGACCCACGAGGGCACAAGTAGAGTGAAAGAGTCAAAAATCAATCTGTTGTTGCATTCTTTTGAACTTTTCCGAATGAAACCGAGTGAAACCATTGGCGACATGTTTACCCGTTTCACGGATGTCGTCAACGGTCTAAAAGGACTCGGAAAAAGTTTTTCAGATTTTGAACTCATAAATAAGATACTAAGATCCCTTCCTATGAGTTGGGATCCTAAAGTCACTGCTATTCAAGAGGCAAAAGATCTAAACAACTTCCCTCTTGAAGAACTAATTGGGTCATTAATGACCTACGAGATGACTTGCAAAGCTCATGAAGAGCAAGAAGACATCCTTCCAAAGAACAGGAAGGATATGGCACTTAAAACTTCTGAATGCCACTTGAGAGAAAACTCAAGTGATGAGGACTGTGATGATGACTTGGCACTTTTAACAAGAAAGTTTAAAAAATTCTTTAAAAAGAAACAAGTTTAAGAATGATAATCTAAAAAATAAACTTGAACCCAAGAAGGACCAAGCGATCTGCTATGAATGTAAAAAGCCGGGACACTACAAGAGTGATTGTCCCCAAGTCAAAAGAAGAACATCAAAGAAGAAGGCGCTTCAAGCAACATGGGACTACTCGAAAGATCCCAAGAAGAGGAGACTAACACCGAAAGCAAGTTGCTCATTACGCTCTAATGGCCATCGAAGACGAGGTAACAAATTCATTAGATGCAGATTTATCATTCGATGAATTATTAAATGCTTTCCATGAATTGTTTGATGAGTGTAAGACTATTAGTGGTAAATACAAATTGCTAAAAAAGGAGTATGATAGTCTTATTTACAAGTTTGATAAGTTAAATGTTGAACATAGTGATAGTTTAAACTCATGCATAAAATGCCATGATCTAGAAACTTTTCAAAAAGAAAACTTGCTACTTAAGGACACCTTGAAGAAATTCGAGGTTGGTAGCAAGTCATTAAACATGATCCTTACAAACAAGGGTCAAGTTCCCAAAAGAAGTGGGATTGGATTTGTGAGGAGTCCTCACCAAAATCCAACTACCTTCGTAAAAGGCCCCATCTTACATGTTAGACATCAAAACAAATGTAACTTTTGTTGCAAGTTCGGACACAGGACGCATTATTGTCCATTCAGGAAATTTAGTCCAAACAAATTGATTTGGGTTCCTAAAGGAACCATGACAAATTCTATGCAACATGATAGAAAATCTAGATCTATTAGTGAGGCACCCAAAAGCAAATGGGTACCTAAAAAATCATCCCTTCCTACAAAAAAAACATTAAAACCTTAGGTTGGAGCAAGAATTAATGTTCTGCTCCCCGATTTCTCGACAAGTCATGACCCAAATGCAATTTGGATACAACAACGAGTGGCAATTATGAAATCACAAATGCAATTTGGATACAACCTAATGTGACTTTTCAAAATCACAAACATATGTAACGACATTGGGAGTATGCACGCGTTAAAAAGGTCTATCTTGATCGCACAAAGCGTTTTTTGCCTTGAAATAAAAAAACGCACACGTAATCATGTAAGTAACGTTAATTGCTCTGAATGAAAACTCTCCTCAAGACAACCTCCCTGATCAAATCACAACAAAGTGTTCACTGCCTACAGGCGGTGGCACCTCTCTAGCTAACGGTGGCACCTCCATCACATCACGGGTTGCCAGTGGTTTGACCGCCCAAAGCCCAGAGGTGCAACCGCCCGCCAACTCTGCCTTTTTTTTTAACCCACGCTAGGGGGGCGGTGAAACCGACCCCAACTCACCTCCCTTTCCTTCTCTACTCCTCCAAGCCTCCTCCATCCCCATTTCACCCCGTTTAGCTTCCCAAATACCTCCTATTTCGGAGCAAAACATCAAGAATCGCTCCCTGTTTTAAAGATTCCACTAAGGTATTCTCTAATAACCTCTTAAACTCTGTTTTGTTCTTCATTCACTCTTGTTCACCTTTATCCCTCTAAACAGCAGTAGTTATGGGATCTAGAAGATCCTCAAGGGACAAGGGAAAGAGGAGATTAGTAGAAGAGTTTGATTTTACCCTTTTTGATTCAAAAAACCATGCTGAAAAATTTCTCTCTTTCGAACTAAGAAGCATCAATAAGGGAAAATATGTAGATCTGAATGAACTAAGAGACGTAGAGACTATCCAATGGTTTGCAAACCTAAATCTACTTCCAATCTTGCAGATCAACGAACCTATCTATCCTAGGCTAGTTAGATTGTTTTACAATAACATACAAATAGATGATGAAGAAAGGATGTCCACCTATCTTTTAGGACAACACATCTCAATCACTGATAGATTCATTTGTGATATGATAGGCATTCCCATGAAAAGCATAGGACTTTACTTTAGAGGATCATGGGATGATGAAACTATTGGAACATCCTATGTTGAAGCCTTAGGAACAATTTGTTCCTAAAAGTTGTGAACATCTACTGCCTTTAAACACTAAGATACTTCATCATATCATGACTAGTATAATTCTTCCTAAACAATACCATCATGATGAAGTGAGTCAATTAGAATTAGGAACTATGTACTTAATTATGAAAGGACATGACATTTGTCTTGGCTATCTTATCCAACAAAACATGTTAGAATTATCTAAGAAAGATATGATGCTCCCATATGGTGGTATAATTACTAGAATAATGAAAGCTTACGACATTCAAATACCACCAGAAGAAGAAGTAATGAAAGTAGATAGATTCAGCATAATAAACAAAAATCTACTTCACCGACTAAGATGTCACTATAGAAAGCGGTAACTGGGTTAGAATGCCTAGAAGAACTGATCCCCCTCAACTGAACCCGAAGCCGGAAACACCAGTCTTTAGAGTACCCAATCTCCTCCGATCTGTCCCTTTGAGGAAACACATCCGGTTGAGCAAACTCACACATCATCCATCGAAGATATTGGGATTCGGATGGACCGATTCGAACAAAGACAAGAACGACTTGAACTTCGACAAGATCAAATTCTAACTGAGCTGCAGCAAATCCATCGACAGTTTGACTCTTTATTTAGGCATGACCTTCCACCTCATGAATGAGCTTGTATGAACACAATCATCCGTTGTTGTTATAAACTCCTCATGGACTTTGTCTTTGATATGGCATGTTGTAAACTCCTTATGTTACTCATCATGAAGGACTTTGTTTTTGATATGGTTACACGATATGTTGTAAACTCCATATGTTACCCTTTACCTTGATCCGTAAGCATATGCAAATTTACAAACATCTCTTGTTGTTTATCTCGGATTTTACACTGAAACTAAAATGTTTAAAAAACCTTATGCCTTGAAAAAATATAAAGTGACATACCAATATAGTTGATAAGTCAGACAATATGATATTGATATGGTTGCTATTAATCGATGTTAATATAGTTGCTATCATCGATACTATGATTAGGCCATACTTGCATCACCAAGAAATATATGATTGCTATCATTGCTATATGCCCCTGATCAAGATATCAAATAAAAATTTGCATCGTGACGAATGATATCTTACCATGTGATGCAATGCTACACTTGCTAAAATATTTGAAATGTGTACATCATGAAATGATATCAAAATCTTGCTTCACAGCTATACATGTCGATATCATGCCATATGATGAAATGCAACAATTGATAAACACTTGAAATAGTTGCGTTACAATATCAAAAGCTAACACTGCAAAGGAAGCAAAAATTTGCTAGCTTGCAACTTGCATATTTCAAGAAGCAAGAGTTGCCTTCTTGAATATCTCAAAACTGCTAGCTTGCAAGTTCTAAAATGTTGTAACATTGCTAGCTTGCATGTGCTATCTTGTATGCCGTAAAACTTGCATATCTAAAACTTGGTAGCTTGAATGTTCTAAGCACGATGTAACATTTGCTAAATTTTCTGGCTTCAAAATTGCATGATAATAAAACTTGATATTATGTTGTTCATGCAATGAGTTGAATCAATATCACAAACGATTGATTGTGATACTTCTCCTTTTTGTTGATGACAAAGGGGGAGAAGTATGTTGATGACATGACATGTGATGCATAAGTTTATGCATATGTTCATGTTGACGTGTTGCAAGTATTCATGATGAATATTGCAATGACTTGAATTCAGTTTGAATTCAAGGTTCTATCAATATGGCATATTGATAGGGGGAGTTTGTTTAAACTCTGGGAAGGTTAACTCCGTTTATGATGACATGTTGCTTAGATTTTTGAATCTAAGAGTTTCTATCAATATGGCATATTGATAGGGGGAGTTTGTTTAAACTCCGGGAGTTAAGTTTAACTCCGTCATCAAGTAGTTGTCATCATCAAAAAGGGGGAGATTGTTGAATCTCATATTTTGATGATGAAACTACTTGATATATGTTTATGATTTAATCTGTGTTTTGAGTGACGCAGGATGCTTCGATCAGGATGAGACAATTAAAGCAGGAAAATCATGTTGTGCCGAAGGAACATGTCAGAAGATTGGACGTCGGGCCGGTGGATCGGTCGACGTATCGACAGAAGGCTTCGGGCCGTGGACTCGGGCATCGGGCCAAGAAGAGTGGGTATTGTGCCAAGGATATCAGAGTTGCAGAGTCAACTGGCCGATTGGGCAATAGGCTGCAGGAGAGGACGATGCGCCGAAGAATCGGACGAAGCGTCGAGGGACCAATGATATGCCGGACAACTTGGTTAAATTGCTTAGGATTAATTGTCTCGATCGAAGTTTTGTTGTGCAGGATTAACTACGATGAAAGTTAGACAAGCAGCAGGAGTTGCGCCGGAGTCAAGATCATGATCACGTTGGGAGTTCGAGAGTTCGACGGAAGTTCGGACGGTCGTCGGAGGTTCTGCGAGAACAGATCCGAGAAGTCCGAAGCTTGCCTGAAGCTCGTCGAACTCGCCAAGTGGATCGTCAAGAAAGTCCAGGAGTTTGCTTGGGAAGTCCGTAGAGAAGAATCACCGAGGGTTCATCGGATGATCGACGGAAGTTCGCCGGAAACTCGTGGAAGAAGCGATTGACACATCGGAGCAAAGCTGCAGAAATTGTCTTAGATTTAATCGTAGTTAGCACATTGATTAAGTTGGAAAATGGGAGGTGATCCCATTAGCTTAATCTTGGGGCAATTGGGCCCTGAAAAAGATTGAAATTGGGCGAATGGAGCTAACCATTGGGACCACGATTGCACCGTGAGGTGCAACCGCTTAAACAAGGAGGTGGCACCGCCGGGCTAAGTCTCCCAGCGAGACCCGGGCAGTGCAACCGCCCCAGCCAGGAGGTGCAACCACCGAGCTCAGTCTTCGAGCTAGATCGGCGGTGCAACCTCCCCGACAGAGAGGTAGCACCGCCGAGCTCGGTCTTCGAGCTCAGCAGAGAGGTGCAACCCGCCTCGGTCGAGGGAGGTGGCACCGCCGGGGATCGATCTCGAAGCGGACTCAAAGGCGGTGCAACCGCCCGACAAAGAGGTGCAACCGCTTGGGCTCGGGATCTCCGAAGCTCGCCAAGCGGTGCAACCTCTCCATCCAGAGGTGCAACACCGATCCCGGAATTCGGGATTTGATCGTTTTGAGCTCCAAATTTGAACTGGGTTGGGGCCTATAAATACCCCACCCATTCAGCACAGAAAGAGCAAGAGACCTACACCGAAATCTTGATCTTCTATGTGATTCTTGAGCTCAAAATTGTTGTAAAGCCTTTAAGTCTCCTCCTTCTGTTCTTTATGTTTCTGAATTGTAAAAGTGAGGAGAGAAAGGTTCTGTAAGGGTTGTCTCCTGAGCCCATCAAAAGGAGTGAAACTGTAAAAGGGCAGTTGGCCTTCGCCCATTGAAGGAAGGCAGCTAGTTGACGTCGATGACCTCGTCGGAGGAGGAAGCCAAAAGTGGAGTAGGTCAAGACTGACCAAACCACTCTAAATCTCTGGTTTGCTTTTACTTTGAGCACTTTATCATTACTGCAAACCTCCTACATAGCTACTGCCCCCTCTGCTTTTTTAACGAGTCTCTAAGTTCTGATCTTTCCGAATCTGCATTGGGACGAATCGGTGTTTTTAGATGCGATTTTTACACTGCAGTTTACGCTTACGTTTTGATTCCATTTATAACCGCAAATTGCTTTCTGCGTATTCATAAAACGCTTTTCAAAGTTCAAAACTGCGTTTAGACGTAAAACTGCACTTAGACATAAAACTGCGTTTAGACGCAAACTGCGCTCAGATTCAAACTGTGTTTAGACGCAAACTGTGTTTAGACGCAAACTCCGCTTAGACGCAAACTGTGTTTAGACGCAAACTGTGTTTAGACGCAAACTGCGCTTAGACACAATCTGCGCTTAGACGCAAACTGTGCTTAAATGCAAACTGCGCTTAGACGCAATCTGCATTCAGACATAAACTGCATTTAGGCATAAAACTGTATTTAGGCAAACCGCGTAAACTGCATAGATACAAACTGTGAATCGGCTTTTACATCGAAATCGTTTTTATCGGATGAACGCAGCTTTCATTTTTAAATCGCTGAAAGATTTCGCTGCACTAATTCCCCCCCTCTTAGTGCTCTCGACCCTAACATGAGTTAGAAGAAGTTCTGACAGGTATGACTCACGGCCAACTCGATATTGGGCCTAGAGGGTCACAAACATATGGTAGGCATTGCGATGAATAGAGGTTCGGATATGAGATATCCGACGGAGCCCTTGTCTTATTGGATGCAGATCTAATACCCACTAGGGGAGGACCCATTAGGGTTTGACAGGGGACCTCTATAAATAGGAGGGATTCAGAGCCCCATGGGCTAGAGAGCTTTTGTTTGCCTTTTCTTATTCTCCTCTCCATCTCCACCTCAGAGTAGGTCTGGAGTTTTGAGAAGCGTCGTCGCAACCCTGCTGTGTGGATCACCGCTAGAGAGGAGGACACTTGACCTCCTTCAACCTCTCCTAAGGATCTGCAAGGAAACAGGGATATACAATCTCCCTAGGTAACACAATCTACTCTATACGCAGTTTCATGTTTCGCGGATATTTTGCGTACCAATCTTCGCACGACGATGAACATCTCTTTGGGAATCGGGGATTTTGTTTTTCTTGTTCTTTCGCTACCCATATGATGTCGCCCCCAAGGATTTCCCAACACTTTTAACGAGTATCGTCTTGCAAACTTCTGAAGTTTTGGGTCCTTCCTCCACAAAATTCACCCATTGACTCTCCTTTCACTTAGTTGTCACTTCCGCTTTCGATTGACATTTCGTTGGGAAATAAAGTGGACAATCTACTCTTAGTAGCACTGATCACCATTAGTGAGGATTTGACAACTATTGTCTTCCATTATCTTCGAAGAGTCTTTGAACCTATACAAAGCTCCTTTACTGGATAGATAAAAGAATTGGGGTACTCGGTTTCGCCCATTCTCTTAAGGGTTGAGAAGGCAAAGGTTACTTGACTTCGCCCGCCTCCTCGAGTTTGTACTCCATGCATCGAGCTGGTTACCAGCCTTCGCCTGCTCTTTGCTCACACTTCTGAAGCACTTGAAGTGTTTGCACTCCTTGCATTGAGTTAATTATTGTGATTCACCTTCTCAATGCCATCGAACTTCTGGAATGCAGGAAGTTTTCACCCCAACTTGGAGTAATTCTCTAATACATCTGGTCGCCTCTAGGATTGTATTGTCTTCTCCATCAACCCTGTCGCCTACTCCACTGAGTAGCAAAGGTACAACACCGTGTACTACCTGCTTCGTTCCTTAGTCGTGCACTCTTGTATGACCCGAAGTCCTTCACTTTCAGCTATCTTGATGAGAAGCTCATTGACACCGATCTTACGAAGTTTCTTGGCCTCTGCCCTTCAGCCTTGTCTTAGTACTTGGAGCTTGCCTCTGCATGCTCTACTTCCTCAGCCCCTTTCACGACCAAGCGCTCTCCCTCCATGAGAGTGATGGATCAATGACTTTCATGGAAGTCCCGCATCTGCATCCCTTTTCTTCACGATCAGTAAATATATCTCTATGGTACTCCTCTGAGTCCACCTCCATTCTAACTTATGCTTGATTTTGGGTAGCTAAGTTCCTCTGGACTCGTTGTCGCTTCCTCACCCCTTTCGACCCCCTGCTTCAACACCTCTGTGTTCTCCAAGCAGCTCCCTTTGGTCGATGGAAAGACAGACTGCAACTCCCATACATGGCCTCTGCCATAATATTGTAGGATTTGCACCAATTCTGTTCTCCTTGGCTTCCTTGGTAGCAACGTTCGCTTACTCGACCTTGTCCTCTGACTTGCCAGGCTCCCTTAAGCGAATGTGAGCTCTGAAGCAGTCCAGCTTTCTACGAGTATGTCCCCAAAGACTCCAGAAGAAAGGGCAAACATGGATATGATACCTTATGCCTCAACAATAGGGTCTATCATGTATGTCATGCTATGTACTAGGCCTGATATAGCGCATGCTCTGAGTGTCACGAGCAGGTATCAGGCGGATCCAGGCTTAGAGCACTGGAAAGCAGTAAAGTGTCTCTTTAAGTACTTGAGATGGACTAAGGATCTTTTACTAGTGTATGAAGGTAATAGCCTTAAGGTTGAAGGCTACACTGACTCAAGTTTTCAGTCTGATGTCGATGATAGCAAGTCGAATTCAGAGTATGTGTACACCTTGAATGGAGGAGCAGTGTGCTGGAAGAGTTCCAAGCAAGATACCACTGCTGACTCGACCACAGAGGCGGAGTACATTACTGCATCAGATGCAGCAAAGGAGGGAGTTTGGGTGAAGAAGTTCATCATAGATTTGGGAGTCGTGCCGGGTAGCGAAGAGCCGATCTCCCTATATTGCGATAATAACGGGGTGATTGCTCAAGCAAAGGAACCTAGGTCTCATCAGAAATCTAAGCATGTTCTGAGGAGGTTCCACCTTATCAGAGATATCGTGACCCGAGGAGATGTAGTAGTGGAAAGAGTTCCATCCGAAGATAACATTGCAGATCCACTAACAAAGCCGTTGTCTCAGATTTGTTTTGAGCGTCACAGGGGTCTGATGGGGATCAGACAAATAGGTGATTGGCTTTAGGTCAAGTGAGAGATTGCTAGTCATAGGTGCCCAACAAACCAATCACATGAGTGATGGCACGTGTGCCTTAATATAGAATCTTTTTGCTTATTATATTTTGGCATATATCACTTTATAACTATTGCATAAATGCATACATATATTGTGATGTCCTTGGATTTGTGCAATGGGAATCGGATCGTGATGAGATCACGATAGTGAGATCGATTCACCTTTAAACACATATCCTAAATAATCCCGGTCATAGGTTACTCGAGAGGGATATCGTGATATAGGACAGATTGGTATCTTTGTATACCAATCCATATGATGGATGCAGTTGCTCTCATAGCTGCTTGTGTAGGGACACTAGGGATACAAGATGCAGTGCTCATTGGAGAATGAGTTCTTCGATTGATCCGCTACGGAATTTGGATGGTTGATGATGCCTTATTGTCAAACAGCGATTCCATAGTCCTAGTGGTGTATATCGGTCCTTAGACTTGAGACACCAAGGATGTCTATATGAGTGCTCCACTCTTTGATACCGGACTTATAGGTTTGGCTGTCGCTGATCTAGTACAGCTGGTCATTTGGAGTGGCAGTCGACCTTACGATGGCTATTGAGTGTCGATAGAGGATCATCCACTCTCGGTGCCATGAGAGGAATATCCCATGTGTTCTTACTCAAACAAATCCCTGACCAGGGTCATTCGGGTAGAGAGAGAAAGAGTTCTCCGGGAGAATCCGATTAGAGCGAGACTCGAGAAGAAACCGTATGGGTCTGACAACACCATGCTCGATATACGGTCTCTGGTATATTAGATGGATGAGGGACTATAGGTACACAGTAACTGAGGACAGACAGGTCTAATGGATTGGATTCCCCTGTATCATTTGGGAACAACGTCGTAGTGGCCTAGTACCTCCGTAGTCGATGAGTCGAGTGAATTATTATAGAGATAATAATTCACTGAGTTAGAAGGAGTTCTGACAGGTATGACTCACGGCCAGCTCGATATTGGGCCTAGAGGGTCATACACATATGGTAGGCATTGCGATGAATAGAGGTTCGGATATGAGATATCCGACGGAGCCCTTGTCTTATTGGATGCAGATCCAATACCCACTAGGGGATGACCCATTAGGGTTTGACAGGGGACCTCTATAAATAGGAGGGATTCAGAGCCCCATGGGCTAGAGGGCTTTTGTTTGCCTTTTCCTATTCTCCTCTCCATCTCCACCTCAGAGTAGGTCTGGAGTTTTGTGGAGCATCGTCGCAACCCTGATGTGTGAATCACCGCTAGAGAGGAGGACGCTTGACCTCCTTCACCCTCTCCTAAGGATATGCAAGGAAACAGGGTTATACGATCTCCCTAGGTAACACAATCTACTCTTTTTATATTTCGCGGATTTTTGCGTACCAATCTTCGCACGACGACGAACATCTCTTTGGGAATCGGGGATTTTATTTTTCTTGTTCTTCCGTTGCGCATATGATGTCGCCCCCAAGGATTTCCCAACAGACTCTCGCCGCTTACTCGGTCCATTGCGCTTCATGGAGTTGTTGTTTGTTGAGGTACTCATCCTCAACATGTGAGGTCCATCCAACATGATTCTCCCTTTAGAGAGCCAGGACTTATCCCTCTTGGATAACTATCCTATTGGAGCAATATCTCTCTTCGTTTCAGAGACCACCATCCCCTTGGACTACCCTGATTTGCTAAACAAACTATGCATTAGTCTGCCTCCTGCAAATGCACTTGCTAGATTGCAACTCCACGTCAATATAGCCCCAGCTGCACCACTCAAGGCCTAGCAATATGCTGAACTCGTTACACACTTCAGCCTCCTACGAACATATCATTCACATGCCGAAGAGAAAGTTTCAAAGCTCAATAGCATCGAGTTTCGGTCGCCTTGGGATGGTCGTGAACATTCCATCGACCGCATACAAGCCCATGTATGAGTACCGAATTATTTGAGTTAGCAATTCCCCTCACCTTTGTGAGCTTTGCACAACTCTTATGGTCACTGAACAACTCATTCCACCTTGCATGGTCTCATCCTTTACCAAGCACCTCGCTTGCCTTAAGCATCATCAAGTATAGTTATCAACATTGAGTCGTAGCTCAAACTAAACCATGCCAACCTTTGTGTGCTCCGCATTCTTCCAAGCTTGCCTGTTCTCGTGGTACCTCTTGTGCGAAGGTTGGCCATTCTTCTGAATGCCAATCTCAGATATCCGCTCATCCGAGTGACTCCTTTTCCCTACATCTCCATGCTCATTTTCTCCCAAACGGTCGTGCGTATGCTGCTAGTCATAGGTGCCCAGCAAGCCAATCACGTGAGTGATGGTACGTGTGACTTGATACAGAATCTTTTTGCTTATTATATTTTGGCGTATATCACTTTATAACTATTGCATAAATGCATATATATATTGTGATATCCTTCGATTTGTGCAACGGGAATCGGATCGTGATGAGATCACGATAATGAGATCGATTCACCTTTAAACACATATCCTAAATAATCTCAGTCATAGGTTACTCGAGAGGGACATCGTGATAATCGGATAGACTGGTGTGCTGTATACCCGTCCATATGATGGATGCAGCTGGTCTCATAGCTGCTCGTGTAGGGACACTAGGGATACAAGATGTGTGCTCATTGGAGAATGAGTTCATCGATTGATCCGCTACGGAATCTTTGGATGGTTGATGATGCCTTATTGTCGTCGGCGATTCCGTAGTCCTAGTGGTGTATCTCGGTCCTTAGACTTGAGACACCAAGGATGTCGTGTATGAGTGCTCTACTCTTTGATACGGACTTATAGATTTGGTTGTCCCGGATCTAGTACAGTTGGTCATTGGGAGTGGTAGTCGACCTTCACGAGGGCTATTGAGTGTCGATAGAGGATCATCCACTCTCGGCGTCATGAGAGGAATATCCCATGTGTTCTTGCTCGAACAAATCCCTAGCCGAGGGTCATTCGGGTTGAGAGAGAAAGAGTTCTCAGGGAGAATCCGATTAGAGCGAGACTTCAGTAGAAACCGTATGGGTCCGACAACACCATGCTCGATATACGGTCTACGGGATATTAGTTGGATGAGGGACTATAGGTACATGGTGGCGAGGACAGACGGGTCCAATGGATTGGATTCTCTTGTATCGTCTGGGGACTGGCGTAGTGGCCTAGTACGTCAGTAGTCGATGAGTCGAGTGAATTATTACAGAGATAATAATAATTCGAGTTAGAAGGAGTTTCGGATTGGTATGACTCACGGCTAGCTCGATATTGGGCCTAGAGGGTCACACACATATGGTAGGCATTGCGGCAGTAGAGGTTCTCGGATATGAGATATCCGGCCGGAGCCCTTGTCTTATTGGATGCAGATCCAATACCCACTAGGGAAGGACCCATTAGGGTTTGACACGGGATCTCTATAAATAGGAGGGATTCACAGCCTCATAGGCTAGAGTCTTTGCTTGCCCTTCCTATTCTCCTCTCCCTCTCCACCTCAGAGGCCTGGAGTTTTGAGGAGGGTTGTCGCAACCCTGCTGTGTGGATCACCGCTAGAAAGGAGGACGCTTGACCTCCTTCACCCTCTCCTAAGGATCTGCAAGGAAACAGGGATATACGATCTCCCTAGGTAACACAATCTCTATATGCAGTTTTGTGTTTTGCGGATTTTTGCGCACCAATCTTCGCACGACGATGAACATCTTTTTGGGAATCGGGGATTTTTGTTTTCTTGTTCTTCCGCTGCGCATATGATGTCGCCCCCTTGATTTCCCAACAGTGGTATCAGAGCCAGGTTGTTCGTGCGAATGATTGGTTTTGAACTGCGTGTGTTGTGTTTAGGAAGAATATTGACGTCAAAATCGTTGGCCTAAAAAGCGAAGGAAGGGCAGCAGCGGTTTGCTGCCCTCGACCGCATGCTGCGACCACCACCGACAACGACCACGGCCGTAGCCAGGGCAACCGGTGCGGCGCATCGCATAGCTGTGCCTGCAGCAGCCGACCGGGCGGTCTGCTTTTGCAGCAGGTTCTTGGCCGGCGGGGTGGCAGCCCGTGGTAGAGAGGCGCTATGGCCGACCACCCGAGGCGGCCCGAAGCAAAGAAGACGGGGTGAGCACCGCAGCAGGTGGCGGCGCTTGTGGCCGCTGCTCCCACTAGCAAAAACCCGGAAGGGCGGCCGCCAGCGAGGCAGCACCGCCCTCGGGCGCTGCCTCAGCGTCTTGAGAACCGCCCATGACGGAACGGCGACGCCTGGGGGGCCCACAGCGGCGGCGCCCGGGCTCAATGCCGCCTCTGGCGAGAGGGCTTGCCAGGGCGCCCTCGCCCCGCCTGAGCCGCCCGCCAAAGAGGGGGTGGTGGCGGCAACAACAGAGGGAATTAGGGTTTTGGGCAAAAGGACAATTTTGCCCCTATGAATTTGAGAAATTCCAGTTTCTATCTTTTGTCCAAATTATGAAAATACCCTTAGGGATTGAGAAATTCCCTATATGTCCCTGATTTCAGAAAAATATTAATTAATTAAAAGGTTTAGTTGATTATTATTTTTATTATTATCTAGTAGTCCTACATGATGATGATTATTTATACATGTGATGTATGATGTGTGGACGGATGATCATGGACCGTGTGATGTGTGTACTTGTGATTATTATTATTGAGGTCTGCGAACCTCCATTATATTTCTCGTTTATTGTCGGGCCTGCGTGCCTATGATTAAGTTGTAATCACATGAGGAGGCGCAGCGGGAGCGTTGATGCGATAGCGGGACCCACGAGACGGACGATCGTGATGCATGGAGATGTATCAAGATGTCGACGGAACCGACGAGGATGAGATGGACGATCACAAGGGCATGGAGATGCACCGTTGCACACATAGATCTTGATGTGAGTGATTAGGCCTACTGGCTCGGGCCTAATCATATTAGGCTGTGGTCCATGATCATCTGATGTGATTGCTTATACACATACTAGATATGTATATATATTTGCATGCGATATAGATATATATTAAATATGTATATGTGTGATATGTCATATTAGGAGACCAAATTATAGAAACATCTCTCGATAATATTAAGTCGGTAAACGTGAGGCAATTAGATTGACCCACGTGGCCTTCCATCGTTATGTGTAGGAACCGATTCCCGGTGTAGGTTGAGTTGGTCGAGTCCCTCGAGACTCACCTATATCGCGATTCGCGATCTTGCTTACGACATAGAGATGTCACCGGTGACCTGAGGACATGGTATGCTTGGTCGAGTCCCTCGAGGGTATATCATCAAATCAGACTTATCTTGTAACGAATGTGTTGACTTAACTGAGCATTATGGTTGGTCGAGTCCCTCGAGGCCATGGTGATTCGGAGGCTGAACAGGACGGGAATCACAAGGAGTTGTGATCGGCAAGAGTTGCCTACCTTTTAGGCTTAGTGTGATTGGTTGAGTCCCTCGAGGTTACTCTAAGACGCTGATTGGATCCTGATCCCCACTAGAAGTCTGCTGGAGACTTCCGTTTCACCTGCTGAGGGTGTCGCGTGACTCGTTAGTAAAATAGTGGGAGCATATTAAGATAGAAGTCCATATCTTGATAGTTTATTTCTTGCAAAATCTGCATGTTATTCATTTATGATACATCTTTCTTTTCAAAAAAATGTCGCTTTCAAATCTCTTACGTGGCATACTAGATGTCAACCGCCTTATTGGTCCAAATTATACGGATTGGCTCCGTAACTTGAGAATTGTTCTCACAGCGGAGAAAATCATGTACGTCCTTGATCTGATGATGCCTACCAAGAAGAAGGGGCAAGCGAGGATGAGATCGCTTCGCTTCACGTGAAGTACATTGATGACTCCACTCTTGCTCGGTGCTATATGTTGGGCTCTATGACTCGAGTTACTGAGACAACATGAAAAGATGGAAGCCGGATCCATTCTCCTACATGTCCAAAAATTATTTGAGGAACAGGGGAAGGACTCAACGATATGAGATATCCAAGAGCCTTTTAAGGTGCTAGGGATTTGAGGGGACAGGTTCAGAACCATGTCCTAAAGATGATTGAGTGGATAGAAAAACTCACAGGTCTAGGAATGGTCCTAGAGGATAACTTGTGTGTGGACATTGTGCTTGATCCCTACCGATTCCTTTTCACAGTTCATAATGAATTTTAATATGAACAAGCTTGAGGTGACTCTCCAGAGCTCCTCAATATGTTGAGGAGGCATAGAGTACTATTAAGAAAGAGAAGCCAGTTCTCTACACTGGTGAGACCAGAAAGAAAAGGAAAGCAGAAAGGTCCCTTAAGAAGGGAAAGGGCAAGGGCAAACAAGGTAAAGCAAAGGTTGCTAAGAAAGACCCAGCAAAGGACAAAGGCCAGTGCTTCCACTGTGGTAAAGATGGGCATTGGAAGAGAAACTGCAAAGAGTACCTTGCAGAAAGGGCGAAACAAAAGCTTGTTGAAGCTTCAGGTACATTCATGATCAGTCTCCATTTGTCAGACTTTTATGATAACACATGGGTATTGGATACCGATAGTGCTTATCATATATGCAATTCGTTGCAGGTTCTGGCAAGGCCTAGGAGACTACAAAGAGGCGAGATGGACCTCAAGATGGATAATGGAGCAAAAGTTGCTGTATTAGCTGTTGGCGAGGTCGCCCTACATCTGCCTAGTGGAGCTTTTATTGCATTAGATGCATGTTATTTTGTTCCTTCTATTATCAAAAACATTATCTCCATTTCATGTTTAACAGTTAGTGGATATAAATTTGTTTTTGAGAACAATGGTTGTTCGATATTATTAGATGATAAGATCATCACGAAAGGAACATTGCATAATGGTTTATTTATATTAGACACCACTCCACATATCATGAATGTAAATATGTCCAAAAGGAAACGAGATGAGTTGAACAGTGCATACCTATGGCATTGTAGGCTAGGTCACATCCATGAAAGAAGGATTCAAAAGTTGCTAAATGATGGATATCTAGATCTATTCGACTATGTGTCATATACAACTTGTGAGCCTTGCATTCATGGAAAACTGACCAAATCTCTATTTAGTAGAACTGGAGAGAGAGCCAATGAGTTGTTGGAACTCATACATAGTGATGTATGTGGACCCATGTCAACTCATGCCATTAGAGGTTACTCCTACTTCATTACATTTACTGATGATTTCTCAAGGTATGGATATGTGTACTTAATGAAGTATAAGTCTGAGGCCTTTGAGAAATTCAGAGAGTATAAGAATGAGGTGGAGAACCAGACTGGAAAGAGTATCAAAACTCTTCGATCAAATCGAAGAGGTGAATACTTAAGTACAAAGTTTACTCAGTTCCTCAAGGACCATGGGATATTATCCCAATGGACACCTCCTTATACACCTCAGCTCAATGGTGTCTCTGAAAGGAGAAATCATACATTCTTAGATATGGTACGGTCCATGATGAGTTTCGCTGACCTACCCATCTCATTCGGGGATATGCCCTAAAAGCAGCTTACTTACCTTACAACGAGTTCCAACTAAGTCAGTAGTGTCTACACCATATGAGATATGGAAAGGGAAGAAGCCTGATCTTAAGGTTGTTAAGACTGGGGCTGCCCCTGCCCATGTTAGAAGACACAACCCCGATAAGTTAGAATCAAGGATGAGGCGATGCAAATTTGTGGGATACCCCAAGGAAACTTATGGGTATTATTTCTATCATCTCGAGGACCAAAAGGTCTTTATAGCTAAGAGAGCAGTGTTCCTTGAGAAGGAACACATTCTTGACGGAGACAGTGGGAGAATGATAGAATTGGCGAGGTTGGAGAACCAAGCTCAAGCACCACCCCTGACTCGAAGTGCATTGGGGTACCTAATACACAAGTATCAACTTTACATGAGGTCGATAGAGTATCCCATCCTCTGAGAGATATGTGGGACATATTAGAGCAGAGGATGTAGAGGATATTGATCCTCGGACCTACGAGGAGGCTATTATGAGAATAGACTCAGGGAAGTGGAAAGAAGCCATGAATTCTCGAGATGGATTCTATGTACTCCAATAAGGTTTGGAACCTAGTTGATGCTTGAAGGTATTGTACCCATCGGTTGCAAGTGGATCTTTAAGAAAAAGATCGGAGTAGATGGAAAGGTAGAGACCTACAAAGCAAGGCTAGTGGCTAAGGGGTATCGTCAAAGGCAAGGTGTTGACTACGACGAAACTTTCTCACCCGTAGCAATGCTAAAATCCATCAGAATTCTATTGGCTATTGTAGCACACTATGATTATGAGATCTGGCAGATTGATGTGAAAACCGCATTCCTCAATGGGAACCTCGAGGAGGAGGTGTATATGATGCAACCTGAGGGATTCGTGTCCAAGAACTGCCCAAATAAGGTGTGTAGGTTGCTTAGATCCATTTATGGACTAAAGCAAGCTTCCCGAAGTTGGAACATAAGATTTGATGAGGCAATCAGATCTTATGACTTCGTTAAGAATGAAGATGAGCCTTGTGTATACAGAAAGGTAAGTGGGAGCGCTATCACCTTTTTTGGTGTTATATGTGGATGACATCCTCATCATTGGGAATGACATAGGAATGCTATCCACAAATAAAGGCTTGGTTATCTAGACACTTCTCCATGAAGGACTTAGGGGGGAAGCATCTTATATCTTGAGGATTAGAATCTATAGAGATAGATCCAAGAGGATGCTTGGCTTGTCCCAGTCAGTACATAGAAACTATTGTCAAAAGGTTTGGCATGGAAAATTCCAAGAGAGGTCTCATCTGGATGAGACATGGGATATCGCTTTTCACAGTATGTCCCCAAAGACTCGGAAGAAAGGCGAATATGGATATGATACCTTATGCCTCAGCAATAGGGTCTATCATGTATGCCATGCTATGTACTAGGGCTGATATAGCGCATGCTCGAGTGTCCTGAAGCAGGTATCAAAGGATCGAGGGCTTGGAGACCTTTGGAAAGCGATAAAGTGTATCCTTAAGTACTTGAGAAGGACTAAGGATCTTTTACTAGTATGTGGAGGTAATAGCCTTAAGGTTGAAGCTCTACTGACTCAAGTTTTCAGTCGATGTCGATGATAGCAAATCAATTCAGGGTATGTGTACACCTTGAATGGAGGAGCGGTGTCTTTGGAAGAGTTCCAAGCAAGATACCACCTCTTGACTTCGACCACGAGAGTGGAGAGTACATTCTTGCATCGGATGCAGCAAAGGAGGGAGTCGGGTGAAGAAGTTCATCACAGATTTGGGAGTCGATATAGATAGCGATAAGTCGACTTCCTTATATTGCGACAACTATGGGGTGATTACTCAAATAAGGAAACCGGGTCTCATGAAGTGTTCCGAGGAGGTTCCGGCTTATAAGAAAGATCGTGAACTTGAGGAGATGTAGCGATGGAAAGAGTTCCATCCGAAGATAACATTGCAGATCCACCGACAAAGCCATTGTCTCAGATTTTCTTTGAAGCGTCACGTGAGTCCGATGGGGATCGGACATATAGGTGATTGGCTTTTAGGTCAAGTGGGAGATTGCTAGTCATAGGTGCCCGGCACAAGCCAATCACGTAAGTGATGGCACGTGTGACTTGATACAAAATCTTTTTGCTTATTATATTTTGGCGTATATCACTTTATAACTATTGCATAAATGCATATATATATTGTGATGTCCTTGGATTTGTGCAATGGGAATCGGATCGTGATGAGATCATGATAATGAGATCGATTCACCTTTAAACACATATCCTAAATAATCCCGGTCATAGGTTATTTTCGAGAGGGACATCGTGATAACGAGATAGACTGGTGTCTGTATACCCGTCCATATGATGGATGCATTTGGTCTCATAGCTGCTTTCGTGTAGGGACACTAGGGATACTGACAGTGTGCTCATTGGAGAATGAGTTCATCGATTGATCCGCTTACGGAAATTTGGATGGTTGATGATGCCTTATTGTCGACAAATGATTCCGTAGTCCTAGTGGTGTATCTCGGTCCTTAGACTTGAGACACCAAGGATGTCCTGTATGAGTGCTCTACTCTTTGATACCGGACTTATAGATTTGGCTGTCCCGGATCTAGTACAACCTGGTCATTGGGAGTGGTAGTCGACCTTACGAGGGCTATTGAGTGTCGATAGAGGATCATCCACTCTCGGCGTCATGAGAGGAATATCCCATGTGTTCTTGCTCAGACAAATCCATGGCCAGGGTCATTCGGGTTGAGAGAGAAAGAGTTCTTCGGGAGAATCCGATTAGAGCGAGACTCGAGTAGAAACCGTATGGGTCTGACAGCACCATGCTCGATATACGGTCTTTGGGATATTAGATGGATGAGGGACTATAGGTACATGGTAGCGAGGGACGCATGAGGTCCAATGGATTGGATTCCCCTCAGATCGTCTGGGGACTACTGGCGTAGTGGCCTAGTACGTCCGTAGTCGATGAGTCGAGTGAATTATTACAGAGATAATAATAAATTTGAGTTAGAAGGAGTTCGACCGGGGTATGACTCACGGCCAGCTCGATATTGGGCCTAGAGGGTCACACACATATGGTAGGCATTGCGATGAGTAGAGGTTGGGATATGAGATATCCATCGCGGAGCCCTTGTCTTATTGGATGCAGATCCAATACCCACTAGGGAAGGACCCATTAGGGTTTGACATGGGATCTCTATAAATAGGAGGGATTCACTGACCTCATAGGCTAGAGTCTTTGCTTGCCCTTCCTATTCTCCTCTCCCTCTCCACCTCGGAGGCACTGGAGTTTTGAGGAGGGTCGTCGCAACCCTACTTGTGTGGATCACCGCTAGAGAGGAGGGCGCTTGACCTCCTTCACCCTCTCCTAAGGATCTGCAAGGAAACAGGGATATATCTGATCTCCCTAGGTAACACAATCTCTATACGCAGTTTTGTGTTTTGCGGATTTTTGCGCACCAATCTTCGCACGACGACGAACATCTTTTTGGGAATCGGGGATTTTTGTTTTCTTGTTCTTCCGCTGCGCATATGATGTCGCCCCCTTGATTTCCCAACATATGCTGACTACCCTCAACGCAGCCCCGCTAGGTCCCCCACATTTGCATGCTAAGTGTTTCTATGAGTGCTTGTCCCGCTCTGATACAATATGTTACGGACTTAACTGGTTTTGCCTAAGTCATGCAATACCCTTGCGTGTCCGTCCACAAAGATCAGCTTCCCCGAAGCCTCCCTTGTCCCTTAAGACCCACAAAAGAGAGAATGGGTTAGAGAAAACGCCTCATTCGGGATCCACAAGCAAACATTTCCGAAAACACTTCATAGATAATGCAAATTACAAACAGACTTTACAAGCTCTGAACAGTTGCACAACAAAGGATAAAATGATCCACTATAGATCGAAAATCTCTTACAAGTGTCCACATGGCACAACCTTTATTTACAAGTCTAAAGCGGTCACCAAACCCAACTAAAATTGGACTATTAATCCTTCAGTCGTCCCTCTACATGCTGTGCAAAGTATGAACATACCAAAAGACACAGACATACATAAGCATTACATCAAATATCCTGTTTCAAAGTTTATCCGTGACAGGATGTTGGTGACCTCATCGAAGGAGGAAGCCAAAAATGGATGTAGGTCAAGATTGACCGAACCACTCTAAATCTCAGTTTGTATTTATTTTTTGCTCTTTATCTTAACTGCAAACTGCCTTCATTGCTTTACATCAACTACACTTCTGCCTGCTCTCAACTTAAAAGATCTTTCCGAAACGGTTTTCATCAAAATCAGATTTCATCATACGAAAGTCGGTTTAACCGACGAAAGTTTTTCGCTACCCTAATTCACCCCCCCCCTCTTAGTGCTCTTGATCATAATAATTGGTATCAGAGTGGGTTCACTCTCAGTTGGATTAAAGCCCAAGAGAGATGGCATATGCCAGAAACCAAGAGGGCCATTCTATTACATGTCCGCCCATGTTCAATGGGACGGACTACACTTATTAGAAGACTCGAATGAGGATCTTCCTTATTTCCATGGATTTTGAACTTTAGAATATTATTGAAAATGGATTTGAACCCAAAAAAGGAACAAGTTATTTCCTTATTTCCCTTATTTCCTTATTTCCCTATTAGAAGACACTAAAAATAAATTTGAACCAAAAAAGGAACAAGTTATTTGCTACGACACTATAAAAGTGATTGTCCTCAAGCAAAGAAGAGAACACCAAAGAAAAAGGCGCTCAAAGCAACGTGGGATGACTCAAGCGCATCCGAAGAAGAGTTCAACACCGAGCAATTTGCTCATTATGCACTCATGGCCATTGGAGAGGAGGTATCAAATTTAATTGATGCAGATTTATCATTTGATGAATTGTTAAATGCTTTCCATGATTTATTTGATGAATGCAAAATAATTAGTATAAAATATAAATTGTTAAAAAAGGAGCATGATATTCTTGTTAGTAATTTTGATAAATTAAAAATTAAACATAATGATAGTTTAGTTCCATGTACGAAATGTCATGACTTAGAAGTACTCCAAAAGGAGAACTTACTACTCAAGGATACCTTGAAGAAATTCAAGGTTGGTAGCAAGTCCTTAAACATGATCCTTACCGATAAGGGTTACATTCCTAAAAGAAGTGGAATTGGATTTGTGAGAAGCTCTCACCAAAATCCAACCACTTTCATTAAAGGCCCTATCTTGCATGTTTCGTACCAAAACAAGTGCAACTTTTGTTACAAACATAGACATAGAACTTATCATTATCCATTCAAGAATATTAGTCCTAACAAATTGATTTAGGTTCCTAAAGGAACCGTAATAAATTCTGTGTAACATGACAAACAATTTAAATCGATTTTTGAGGCACCCAAGATTAAATGGGTACCTAAAAATCATTATTTTTTGTGAAAATATATATCACCACAAGCTAGGAGCAATAGATGGAACCTTGATAGTGGATGCTCAAGACCTATAACCAAGAGATCCAAAATGAGTCATAACGATCTCTAGCTAAAATGACAAAAAGAGAATCAGTAAAATTGAAACTATCAATTACAAAATGATATTGATACAATCCTGTTTGATCCCTCAAATTTTGAAACTCATGATTTCCCCTTCACACATCCTTTGGAATTCCGAATTCATCGGATACATTTCTTCTTCAAATTTTTCCGGATCCAACTATATCTTACAAGATCATGAACTTACGACTTACAAGCCAAGTCTCCATATAAATCATGAACTAGCAAGGCTTACAAGCTTGCATGACAAGTCATGAATATATAGAAAACTCTATCATAAACACATTTGAGTAGAGTATACATTTCACAAGATCTATCATGAATATACAAAATTTCTCATCTTGTGATAGAAACTTTTACATAATTCAGGTTGGCTGCTCCATAAATAAAAACTCTCTTCAAATTGAAAACATCCACATTTGCCCACATAGCCCTGAAAGCAGTGCTCACTGCCTATAGGCGGTGGCACCTCCCAGTTGGCGGTAGCACCGTCGGTTGTCACAGGTAGCAAGCGGTTGCACCGCCCAGCCAACGGTGCCACCACCCGCAACCTGCCCCTTTTTAAACCCGAGCTAGGGCCGACGATAGAACCGACCCCACCTCATTCTCTTCTCCTCGTTACAGCTCTAAACTCTCCTCCAACTCCATTCCTCCACTTTAGCTCCCCAAAAACTGCCTATTTCATGCAAGATCAAGAATCAATCCTACTTCCTCTTGAAGATCTCAACTAAGGTATTCTAGAAAAAAAACCTTTGATTTCTCTTTTGTTTGATCTTCTCTTGCTCATTATTTATCTTCCTAAATAGCAGTATTTATGGGTTCTAGAAGATCCTCTAGGAACAAAGGAAAGAGGATATTATAAGAAAACTTTGATTCCACTCTTTTTGATTTAAATCTAATGCCCAAAAATTTGCTTTCATAGAATTTAGAAATGTTCATAAGGGAAAGTATGTTGATCAAGATAAACTAAGTGATTTAGACCCAATTCAATGGTTTGCAAATCTAGATCTTCTCCCAATCCTACGAATAAGTGAACCCATCTACCCTAGAATTATTAGGTTGTTTTATAACAATCTACATGTAGATGAAGAAGAAAGGGTGTCTACCTATCTTCTAGGACATCACATATCCATTACGGATATATCCCTTTACGACATCATAGGCATCCTCGTAAAAGATAGAGATTGTTATTTTAGAGGACAATGGGATGATGAAATGGGTGGGACCACGTATGTTGATGTCTTAGAAACAATTTTTGGTAATCCTAACTTAATGGTACTTCCTAAAAGCTGTGAACATCTATTACCATTAAACACCAAAATACTTCATCACATCCTAATTAGTATCATTCTTCCTATACAATACCATTAGGATGAAGTAAGTCAAATGGAACTAGGAACCATGTACTGGATCATGAAAGGATTTAATAACTGTTTTGGTTACCTTATCCAACAAAACATGATAGAGATATCTAAAAAGGACATAATGCTTCCATATGGTAGCATAATCACTAGAATACTTAATGCCTACGATATTGCAATACCACTCGATAAAGAGGTTATAAAGGTAGATAGATTTAGCATCATAAATAAAAATCTACTTCGTCAAATAAGATGTATATTTAGAAATGGTATGTGGGTTAGAATGTCTAGAAGAACCGATCCCCCTCAACCTGAACCAAAACTAGAAATACCAATCTTTAGGGGTAATTAATCTCCTCCAACTGGTTCGTTTGAGGAATCACACCCAATTGAGTAAGCTCCTTCATCATCTATCAAAGACATAGGGATTCGGATGGATTACTTTGAACAAAGACAAGATCGGCTTGAACATCACCAAGATCAAATCCTATCTGAGCTGCAGTAGATTCATCGACAGTTTGACACTCTGTTTAGGCATTTTAATTTTCCACCACCTGAATGAGCATATGTATAATGTAGACACAATTCCTTTTTGTCATGTTGTAAAACTATGTTGTTGTAAACTCTTTATGCTACTCCACTTGATCATAATACCACTTGCTTTGATATGTTTAAACTATTGGTATCTATGAGTTGATATATTATTTGGTGAGCACTTACGGAATTAGGAATGTTAATGTTGATTGAACTTCGTTTTCGGATTTTCTTGGTTCTATGATCAATCACTTAATGCTGAAAATCTTATGATACTAATTTTACATGATTATATGCTTCAATAACATGTTAAAAATTGTGTATCTTGATTTCTATGATGATAAGTATGTTTTACCTTCATTATTGTATTTGAAAAGCTATGGCAAAACTTTGTCCGAATGTATGAACTTATTAAATTGGTTTTTCGGACTTTCTTGATTCTATGATCAATCACTTAAAGCTAAAAATCTTATGATACAAATTTTACATGACTATATGCTTCAATAACATGTTGGAAATTGTGTGTATTGATTTCCATGATGATAAGCATGTTTTACCTTCATGATTGTGTTTGAAAAGCTATGGCAAAACTTTGTCTGAATGCATGAATTTGTTAAACTTCATTTTTGGACTTTCTTGATCCTAACAATGTATAATTTTGTATTTCTCTTCCGGATTAAATGTATTTCTTGAATTGAGCTTTCATGAGCCTATATCATATCAATACTCCATGATTTTTAACATATAGAATTGATTAACAAATGCATCTCTCATGGATTTACTGTGTAAAAAATGATTTTTAATCGAGAAATGAATTTGATGAAATGAATTCCTTCTTGATAATGGAAGACTTTTTTTTAATGAACACTTGCAAAAATTTAATTTCACATGTATATCTTGATTCTTGTAAAAATGAAGCATGATTTAATCTCTTATATTTTTAACTTCATTCAAAGTTAGTTCACAATGGTTTTCCTCCTTCATGCAAAATGTTAATGACAAATAAGGAAGAAGTAATGAAAGCTATCTCCTTAATGGACTTTTGAATAATACCATGTCATGATTGCTTGAAAATAATTTGTATGAATGGTATCTTATGGTTGAAAAATAACAGGAATCTTTACCACACTTATTACTATGCTTGAATCGTTTTCCTTTCTGTTGATGACAAAGGGGGAGAAATATGTGGTAAATTGATGATAGAATGAATTGCTATGATTGCCACATTTGCATTAATGATAAGATATCTAGAGCTTACATTGCAATTTTACAATGTTGATATCTTGCCATATGATGAATTGCTATGATTGCCATATTTGCATCATGTTAAGATATCTAGAGCTTACATCGCAATCTTACAAATTGATATCTTGCCATGTGATGAATTACTATGATTGCTATCTTTCATATATAAAATATAAGACTTGAAAATGGATGTCAAGCCTTGACATCATTTTCAGAAAGATATATCATGATAGGAATCATGATAGGGGTATTGATAAGTTTAAATGAACTTAACTTATCAATGTCTCTTCAATTCAAAGGTTTTGAATTCAAGAATGACTTATCTCAAGTATGACATATAGATAGGGGGAGTTAAGGTTAACTCCGTCATCAATTGATTGTCATCATAAAAAAGGGTGAGATTGTTGAATCTCATATTTTGATGAAGTCAATTGTCATTTAGTTATCTAATCCATATGTTGAGATAAGTGTGTAGGATTAACTACGATGACAGTAAGACATGCAGTAGGTGTTAAGCCGGAGTCAAGACCAAGATCACGTTGGGGGTTCGAGAGTTCGTCGGAAGTCCGAACGGTCATCAGAGGTTCTGATGGAACAATCCGAGAAGTCCAAGAGCTTGCTAAAGATGCTCATCAGAACTCACCAAGAGGATCATTGCAAGTCCAGGAGTTTGCCAGGAGTCTGCCGAAGCATCGCCGAGGGTTCGTCGAATGTTCACCGGAAGTTTGTCGGAAGCTTGTCGAAAGAAGTGATTGACGCACCAAAACACGATCTATAATATTGATGTCTTAATTATCGTAGTTAGTATGTAGATTAAGTTAGGATTGGGAAGTGATCCCATTAACTTAATATGGGGCCAATTGGGCCCTTGGCAGACCCAAATTGGGCCGAATGGATCAGCTTATTCGAACCCAGAATTCCTGACCGGTGGTGGCATCGCCAGGGCCGGCGGTGGCACTGCCTAGGAGACTCAGTCTGCCATAAGTTATGAGTGGTAGTACCACCCCTATCAGGCGGCGGTACCACCGGTAGTTATTACTGCCAACGGTGGTACCGCTTGAGCTCAGTCTTCGAGGGATGTCAGGCAGTAGTACCACCCAGATTGAGCGGTAGTACTGCTACCGCTCAGTGATAGATGATAGGTAGTAATACCACCCAGTTATGGCGGTAGTCCCACCAAGACCCCGAAAATCCGGGGATGGACACTTTTGAGCTCCAATTTTAAACTGATTGGGGCCTATATAAACCCCACCCTTTCCTGCATGAAAGGAAAACTGAAAGCTTGCTTTAATTCTGAGTATTTGAGGGCTTAAAAGTGTTGTAAAAGCTAGCATTCTTCTCCCTCTTTCTTTCTAAGTGTTGATCATTCAAGAGAGGAATGAAAACTTGTAAGGGTTGTCTCCTAAGCCCATCAAAAGGAGAAAAGCTGTAAAAGGGTGGTTGGCCTTCGCCTATTGAAGGAAGGCCTCTAGTAGACGTCAGTGACCTCATCAGAGAAGGAAGCCAAAAGTGGATGTACGTCAAGATTGACCGAACCACTCTAAATCTCGGTTTGCATTTATTTTCTGCTCTTTATCTTAATTGCAAACTGCCTTCATTGCTTTACATCAACTACACTTCCACTTGCTCTCAACTTAAAAGATCTTTCCGAAATGATTTTCATCGAAATCAGATTTCATCATATGAAAGTCGTTTTAACCGACGAAAGTTTTCCGTTGCACTAATTCACCCCTCCCCCCCTACTCCCCCTCTTAGTACTCTTGATCCTAATAGGTGTCTCAAGTCTAAGGACCAAATACACCACTAGGACTACGGAATCACTATCTGACAATAAGGCATCATCAACTATCCAACATTCTGTAAGCGGATCAATCAGTGAACTCATTCTCCAATGAACACTTGTATTGTATACGTAGTGTCCCCATACTAGCAGCTATGAGACCAACTGCATCCATTATATGGATGGGTATATAGCACACCAGTCTATCTGGTTATCTCGATGTCCCTCTTGAGTAATCTATAGCCAGGATTATTTAGGATTTGTGTTTAAAGGTGAATCAGTCTCATTATTATGATCTCATCACGATCCAATTCCCATTGCACAGATTCATGGACATCACAATATATTCAAGTAATAAGCAATATAAAATGATAAAATGCCGAACAATAATAATAATAATCAAAAAGACTATGTGTCACGTCACATATACCATCACTGACGTGATTGGCTTGTGGGGCACCTATGACTAACACTAAGAAGGTGATAGTGCTCCCACTTACCTTCTTCTACACTCAAGACTCATCTTCATTCTTAATGAAGTCATAAGATCTAATTACATCATTAAATCTTATTTTCCAACTTTGGAAAGCTTGCTTCAGTCCATAAATGGACCTAAGCAACCTACATACCCTATTTGGGCAATCCTTGGACACAAATCTCTCATGTTGTATCATGCACACCTTCTCCTCAAAGTTGCCATTGAGGAACATAGTTTTGACATTCATTTGCCAGAACTCATAATCATAGTGTGCTGCAATAGTTAATAGAATTCAAATGGATTTTAGCATGGCTATAGGTGAGAAGGTTTCGTCATAGTCAATACCTTGCCTTTGACGATACCCCTTAGCCACTAACCTTAATTTATAGGTTTCTACCTTTTCATCTACTCTGATCTTCTTCTTGAAGATTCAGTTGCAACCAATGGGTATAATACCCGCGGGTGCATCAACTAGGTTCCAAACCTTGTTGGAGTACATTGAATCTATCTCAGAATTTATAACTTCTTGTCACTTCCCGGAGTCTATACTCATAATAGACTCCTCGTAGGTCTGATGATCGATATCCTCAACATTATCTCCTCTAATATATCCTACATATCTCTTAGGAGGATGAGATATTCTACCGAACTTATGTAAAGTTGAAACTTTTGTCCTAGGTATCTGAATAGACTCGGGCTATGGAGTGGTGCTTCAGGTAGTTTCTCCAACCTCGCTCAACTCTATCGTGCTCCTACTGTCTCCGCCAAGAATGTGTTCCTTCTCAAGGAACATTGCTCTCTTGCCTACAAAGATCGTTTAATCCTCGGGATGATAGAAATAATACCCATAAGTTTTCTTGGGGTATCCCACGAACTTACACCGCTCTGTCCTTGATTCTAACTTATCAGAGTTGTGTCTTTTAATGTAGGCAAGATAGCCCAAATCTTAACAACCTTAAGATCGGGCTTATTTCATTTCAATATCTCATATGGTGTAGACACTACTGACTTAGTTGGAACTCTGTTCAGAAGGTAAACTGCGGTCTTTAGGGCGTATCCCCAGAATGAGATGGGTAGGTTGGTGAAGTTCATCCTGAACCGCACTATGTCTAACAGTGTGTGATTTCTCTTTTCAAATACACCATTGAGCTAAATGTATAAGGAGGTATCCATTGGGATAGAATCTCATGGTCCTTGAGGAACTGGGCGACCTTTATACTCAAGTACTCACCTCCTCGATCTGATCGAAGTGTCTTAATATTCTTTCCAGTATAGTTCTCCACTTCATTCTTATACTCTCTGAATTTCTCAAAGGCCTCGGACTTATACTTAATCAAGTACACATGCCCATACCTTGAGAAATCATCAATAAAAGTAATAAAATTGGAGTAACCACATATGGCATGAGTTAACTTGAGTCCACATACAGCACTATATATGAGTTCCAATAGCTTAGTGATTCTCTCTCTAGTTCCACTAAAAGGAGAGTTAGTTAGTTTTCCACGAAGGCAAGGCTCGCAAGTTGTATATGACTCATAGTCGAATGGATCTAGATATCCATCTTTTAGTAACTTTTGAATCCTTCCCTTATGGACGTGACTTAGCCTACAATGCCACAGGTGTGCATGGTTCACCTCATCTCGTTTCCTCTTGGACACACTTACATTCATGATATGTGGAGCAGTGTCTTGCATAAACAAACCATTATGCAATATTCCTCTCGTGATGATCTCATCATCTAATAGTATTGAACAACCATTGTTATCAAAAACTAATTTATACCCACTAATTGTCAAACATGAAATGGAAATAATATTTTTGATAATAAAAGGAACAAAATAGCATGCATCTAATGCAATAATAGCTCCACCAAGCATATGTAGGGTGACCTCGCTAATAGCTATTGTAGCAACTTTTACTCCATTGCCCATCTTAAGGTCCATATCGCCTCTCACCAATCTCTTAGGTCTTGCCAAAACCTGCAACGATTTACAAATATGATAAATACTACCAGTATCCAATACCCATGTGTTATCATAAGAGTATGACAAATGAAGACTAATTATGAATGTACCAAAAGCTTCTGTTTCACCCTCTCTGCAAGGTACTTTTTGTAGTTCCTCTTCCAGTGCTCATCTTTGTTAGGAACGAGTCAGCACTAAGGGGGGTGAATTAGTGCAGCAGATAAAAGTTACCGGCTCAAAAATATTTATACGTTAAAAAATCGATTTCGGAAAGATAACCTCAAATCCAGTTCGTAAGCATAATGAAAGCAGTAAGCAGGTAAGGGAGTTTGCAATAAAGATAAATTGCAAGAATGAAAATGCAAACCAAGTTTTATAGTGGTTCGGTTATCGTGACCTACATCCACTTCACCGATTCCTCTTCCATCGAGGCCATCGTCATCCACTAACGATCTTCCTTCAATGGGCGAAGATCAACTACTCTTACAACTCAATTCTCATTTTGATAGGTTTAGGAGAGAACCTTTATAATCCCCACAACCTCCTCTTAAACTTCACTAACACTTAGAGTTTGAGAGGAGTTCACACAAGATTACAACAGCGTTTTTTTTCCTTTTTGCACTCAATTCTTGTGTTTGTTAATCAAGAATGAGAGGGGTATTTATAGACCTCAAGTGGATTCAAACTTGGAGTCTAAAGATGTCTCATCCCTAGTTTTCAGGGTACTAACGGTACCCCTCAAGAATGAGAGGGGTATTTGTTAATCAACACTGATACTAGGTGGTAACACCGGCCAGTCTAATGGTACCACTGCCTAACACCTTGCCACTGGGTGGTACCACTGCTTGATAGTCTCTTAGAGACTATGTCTGGGCGGTACCACCACCCAGACCGACGACACCATTGCTTGACATAGCCTCGGAGACTATGCCACGACGGTTCTACCTATTGGGTCATTGTTTGGGCCTTCCACTTGGCCCATCACAGCCCAAACTTGGGCCCAGTTGGCCCCTAATTGAGTTGGCTCAATTTCAACCCAATTATGTGCTAACTACGAATTTTAAGGCATACACTAAGCTAAATAAGTCAAGTAAGTCTAGGTTTCTTCCTATGAGCTTCTGACGATCTTCCGGTGAACTTCCGACGATCTCTCGACAATGTTCGAGCGGACTCCTGGCAAGCTCTTGTACTTCACAATGATCTTCTTAGCAAGTTTCAATGAGCTTCTTTGGTAAGCTCCTGGACTTCTCGGTTAATTCCGGTAGAACTTCCGACGAACGTCCGGACTTCCGACGAACTCTCGAACTCCCAACGAAATCTCATTCTCGACTCCGGGACTTCATTTTGCTTTATGCCTTAATCACTATCATAGTTAATCCTACACACTTAAAACCTACTTCGATCTAGATAATTATTATAAAGCAAATCAAATGTTGTTCGGCATGTCATTGGTTCATCGGCACTTCGTCCAAATCTTCGGTGCATTGTTCTCTCTTGCAGCCTATTACCCAATCGGTCTGTTAACCTCTGTAACTCTGATATAGTTGGGGCAATTTTTGCTCTTCTTAACCTGATGCCCGAACTCATGGCTCGAAGCCTTCTGTTGATATGTCGACCGAACCTCTGGCCCGACGTCCAATCTTCTGACATGTTCTACTCCGGCCCAATATGATTATTCTTGCTTTAATTATCTCTCTCTGATCGAAGCTTCCTACATCACTCAAAATATAGATCAAATCATAAACACTATCAATTGGTTTTATCATCAAAATTCAAGATTCAATAATTTTTGTAGTAGTGGAAGCACTAGCCTTTGTCCTTTGCTAGGTCCTTTTAAGCAACCATTTCTTTACTCGGTCTACCCTTACCCTTGCTCTTACCTTTCTTAAGAGACTTTTCTACTTTTCTTTTCTTTCTGATCTCACTAGTATAGAGAACTGACTTCTCATTCTTGATAGTGAGTGCTCTGTGCCTCCCTTAACATATTGAGGAGCTCAAGGAGAGTCACCTCAAACTTGTTCATATTAAAATTTATTATGAATTATGAAAAAGAATCTGGTTGAGATTGAAGCATAAGATCCACACATTGGTTATCCTCTAGGAGAATTCCTAGACTTGTGATTTTCTCTATCAACTCAATCATCTTTAGTACATGGTTCTGAACCGGTGTCCCCTCAGTCATCCTAATGCGGAAGAGGCTCTTGGATATAGTATATCGTTAAGTCCTTCCCTATTCCTCAAACAGTTTACTGACATGTAGGATAATGGATCTGGCATCCATCTTTTCATGTTGTCTCTGTAACTCAGAAGTTATAGAGCCCAACATGTAACACTGAGCAAGAGTAGAGTCATCTATGTACTTCACATAGCGAGAGATCTCATCGTCACTTGCTCCTTCCTCGGGCGTAGGCATCACTGTATTAAGGACGTATGAGATTTTCTTTGGTGTGAGAATAATTCTCAGGTTGTAGAGCCAATCCGTATAATTCAGACTAGTAAGATGGTTGCCATCAAGTATATCACGTAAAAGATTTGAAAACGTCATTTTCTAAAATTAAAGATGTTGTATAAATAAATAACATACAGATTTCGTAAAAAAATAAATAAGATATGGACTTTTATCTTAATCTACTCTTACTATTTTTCTGGTGAGTCACACGACATCCTCAACACGTGAAACGGAAGTCTTCGGCAGACTTCTAGTGGGTATCAGGATCCAATCAGCGTCTCAATGCAACCTCGAGGGATTCGGCCAATCACACTAAGCCCAAAAGGTAAGCAACTCTTGTCAATCACAACTCATTGTGATTTTCATCATTTTCGGCCTCTGAACTGCCATGGTCTCGAGGGACTCAACGAACCATGATGTTCGGTTAAGTCAACACCATCGTTACAAGATGAGTCTAATTTGATGATATACCCTCGAGGGACTCGACTAAACATACAATGTCCTCAAGTCACTTGTGACATCTCTATGTCGTAGGTAAGATAATGATTTATGATATAAGTGAGCCTCTAGGGACTCGACCAACTTAACCTATGTCAAGAATCTATCCTTACTTATAACGTTGGAAGGCCACGTGGGTCAATCTAATTGCCTCATGTTTACCGACTAAATATTATCGAGAGAGAGGATTTTGATTTGGTCACCTAATATGACATGTCACACACATACATATTTAAGATTTATCTACATTGCATGCAAATATATATACATATCTAATAGGTGTATACGCAATCACATATCACATGAGCAATCACACCAGATGATCATGGACCACAACCTAATATGATCAAGCCCAAGCCAGTGGGCCTAATCACTCACATCAAGATCTATATGTGCAGTGGCGCATCTATATGCCTTTTGATCGTCCATCTCATCCTCGTCGGTTCCGTTGGAATCTCGATACATCTCCATGTCTTGCGATCATCCGTCTCGGTCTCGTGGGTCCTGCTATCGCTTTCACGCTCCTGCTACGCCTTCTCGTGTGATTACAACTTAATTATAGACACACATGCCTGACAATAAATGAGAAATAAAGTGGTAGCTCGCATGCCTCGATAATAATAATAATAATCACATCACATGTACACACATCACACAGTCCATGATCATCCATCCACATCATACATCACATGTATACATCATCGTCATGTAGGACTACTAGATAATAATAATAGTTAAATAACCTATTTAATTATCTAATAATTTTTTGAAATTAGGGACATACAAGAAATTTTTTGAATTATGAGGGTTTTTTTCGTTAGTTGGACAAAAGGAGAGAAATTAGAATTTCTCAAATTTCGAGGTAAAAAATTATCCTTTTTCCCAAAATGCCATAACCCCATCTTTGCTGTTGCGTTGTGGCCGCCACCACCTTATTGGTGGGCTCCCCCGCGGGTGCCTCTACTCACGGGTGCAGCACCCGCAAATGCTGTTGCAGCGCCTGCAGGTGTCGATGCCCCCATGGCTGCCTACCTACGGCCCGCATGCTACGAGTCGTAGGTGGTCAACTATTGCCCGCCTGCCACCTGCACGCAGGTGGCCAAGCCTCGGCCATGACTGCAAGCAACCATTGGCCAACCTGCGAGGGTAGCAATAGTTGTTGCCCTCTCTCACCTTTTGCATCAACGATTTTGATGACAAAAGTATTCCTAAAATACAACACATGCAGTTCAAAACAAATCTTTCGCATGAATAACCTGGCTCTTACACTATTGTAGGGAAATCTAACGGGCGAGATCACATGCGCAATGGAAGAATAGAAAACAAAAAAATCCCCAAAATTTTCATAAATTATGTTCAACGGTCATGCGAATATTAGTGCGCAGAATCCACAAAACTGAAAACTATGTATATGAAAAATTGTGTTACCTAGGGAGATTTTATATCCCTAAATCCCTACAAATCTATAAGAGAGGATGAAGGAAGTCAAACACCCTCCTCTCTAGTGGTGATCCACACAGCATGGCTCCAACAACGCTCCTCAAATCTCCAATCCTGCTATCTAAGGAGGAGAACGGGTGAGAAGAATAGGAGATGGAAACCAAGAGAAGCTCTACTAGCCTATGAACTTTGGTTCTCTCATATTTATAGAGGTCCCTTATCAACTTAATCTTAATGGATCCTACCCTATTGGATATTAGATCTTCATCTAATTACCCAAGCCTTATAGATTAATGGATTTCTATATAAGAATATCTTATTGGCTCTTATTAGATCTCATCCATAGGATCCAATAATTCGAGGGATTATTGGATATCCAATAAGATAGGGACTCCGGCGGATATCTCATATTTGAACCTCTACTCGTCGTAGTGCCTACCATATTTGTGTGACCCTCTAGGTCCAATATCGAGCTGGTCGTGAGTCATATCTGTCATAACTCCTTCTAGTTTAGTGAATTATTATCTTTATAATAATTCACTTGACTAATCGACTACAGGCATATTAGGCCACTACGCCACAATCCCCAAATGATACAGGAGAATCCAATCCATTGGACCTATCTGTCCTTAGTTACCATGTATCTATAGTCCCTTATCCATCTAATACCCTAGATACTATATACCGGGCATGGTAGTGTCTGGCTCATACAGTTTCTACTCGAGTCTCGCTCTAATCGTATTCTCCCGAAGAACTCTTTCTCTATCAATCCAAATGACCTTGGCTAGGGATTTGTCTGAGCAAGAATACATGAGATATTTCACTCATGATACCTAGAGCAGATGATCCTCTATTGATACACAATAGCCCTTGTAAGATTGGCTACCACTCTCCATGACCAGTTGTGCTAGATATGAAACTTTCAAACATATAAGTTCGGTATCAAAGAGTGGAGTACTCATATGGGACATCCTTGGTGTCTCAAGTCTAAGAACCAGATATACCACTCGGATAACGGAATCATTGTTTGACAATGAGGTATCATTAATCATCTAACATTCCGTGAATGGATCAATCAGTGAACATATTCTCTAATGAGCACATGGACTGTAGCCATAGTGTCCCGACACGAGCAGCTATGAGACTAGCCACCTCCATCATATGTATAAGAATACAGTACACTAGTTTGTCCGGTTATCTCGATGTCCCTCTCGAGTAACCTATGACTGAGATTATTTAGGATCTATGACTAAAGGCGAATCGGTCTCAACATTATAATCTCATCACAATCTGATTCCCATTGCATATATTCATGTACATCACAATATATATATATATATATATATATATATATATATATATATATATATATATATATATATATGTGTATGTATATGTATACATATACATACATATATATGTATACATATTTATATACATATATATGTATATATATGTATATGTATATATGTATATGTATATGTATATATATATATATATATATATATATATATATATATATATACATATATATATATATATATATATATATATATATATATATATATATATATATATATATATATATATATATATATATATGTATGTATGTATATGTATATGTATATGTATATATACATATATACATCTACATGTACCTATATATATATGTATATATAAATATATATGTATATATATATATATGTATATATATATATATATATATATATATATATATATATATATATATATATATATATATATATATATATATATATATATATATATATATATATATATATATATATATATATATATATATATATATATATATGTATATATATACATATATATATACATATATATATATATATACTATATATATATGTATATATATATATATATATATATATATATATATATACATATATATATATATACTTATATATATGTATATATATATATATATATATATACAACAAACAATATAAAGTGATAAAATATCAAATAATATAATGAGAAAAAAGAATGCGTATTACGTCATACATGCCATTACTCATGTGACTAGCTTGCAGGGCACCTATGACTAGCATGTTTTATATAAGTACTTCACTTTTTTATACCGGACTTATAGATCTAGAAGTTCCAAATCTAGCACAATTTGTTATCGGGAGTGGTAGCCAACCTTGTGATGGCTATTGAGTATCGATAGAGGATCATCCACTTTTGGTATCATAAGAGGAATATCTCGTGTATTCTTACTCAAGTAAATCCCTAACTAGGGTCATTCAGATTGAGAGAGAAAGAGTTCTCCGCGAGAATCCGATTAGAGCAAGACTCGAGTAGAAACCATATGGGCTTGATAACACCATACTCGATATATGATTTTTGGGATATTAGATTGATGACAGACTATAGATATACAATAATTGAGGACAAACAGGTCCAATAGATTAGATTCCCTTGTATCATCTGTGGACTATAGCGTAGTGGCCAAGTATTTCTACAGTCGATGAGTCGAGTGAATTATTATGGAGATAATAATTACTAATCTAAAAAGAGTTTTGATAGGAATGACTCATGGCCAGCTCAATATTGGACTTAGAGGGTCACACGCGTATGGTAGGTATTACAACAAGTAGAGGTTCAGATATAAGATATTCACTGAACCCCCTATCTTAATAGATACCCAATAAGCTCTTGAAATATTTGTTCCTATAAATGAGATCCAATAAGAGCCAATAAGAGATTATTGGGTAAAGACCCACTAATTTAAGTGTTAAATCTTGAATTTTGATGATGAAATTAATTGATAAAGTTATGATCTAATCGACATTTGAGTGACGTAGGACTAACATCGATCATGGAAAGGCAAATTGATTGAAGTAGAAGAATCAAACGTTGGGCCAGAATGGATTATGTCGGAAGATTAGACGTCGGGCTGGAGGATTGGTTAATATATTAAATGATAGACTTTGCGTCGTGAGTTCAAGCATCGGGCCAAAAGGATCGGATATTATGCCAAGAAGATTGAATGTTGTATAAGGTCAACATACCAATGGATCGGGTAATACGTCGGAGAGGATGATGTGCCAAAGGTTTGAACGAAGTACCGGATGAACCAATGACATGCTGGACAATATATTATTCTTTTTTTATAATCGATTATGTCTTGATCGTCATAGTTTAGGTCTAAATTGAGTTAGTTTTGGGTGAAATTATGCTAACTCAATTAGGGGCCTATTGGGCCTGAATCAGGACTTATTTAGGCTAATTGGGAGGCCCATTCAATAACCTATAGTTAGGTCAAGCGGTGGCACTACTAGACCAGGCGATGGTTCCGCCTGTGAGCTGAAACATATAAAGTGAAGTCATTCAGGGTTGTACCACTAGTGTAGGTGTTGTACCACTAGTGCCCCAAAAACTTTGGGATTTAAATTTTTTACTCTATTTCTGAAGTCATTTAGAGTCTATAAATACCCCACTTATTCTTGCTTAGGATAGCTAGAAAAAGAGTAGAAAAGGAAAAAGAATTCTTAAGGAAAAAAGAGTTGTAATATCTTTGAGTTATTAAGTCTCTTCCTCTTAGAGTTAGTAGTTTCTAAGGGAGGAGTGAGGTCTAATTATAAAAGAGAGGTGTGAGTATTCTCTCCTGAGCCTATAAAAAGGAGAAAGAGTTATAACAAGGGTAATTGATCTTCGTCCATCGAAATAAGATCGTTAGTAAAAGTCAATGGCCTCATCAGAAGAGGAATCAGGAGTGGACATAGGTCAGGATGACTGAACCACTATAAATTAGTTTGCATTTACTTTATAGTTTCCATTCGTATTACAAACTGATTTACTTGCTCACTACTTTTACAAATGTTTCTAAGTTATATGCATTTCCAATACGGGTTTGATCGAATGAGTTTTTAAATTGGTTCAACTTTTCAAAAGCACTAATTCACACCACCCCCTCCCCCTATTGCCTTTATGGTCCAGACAATTGGTATCAGAGCCATGTTTTCTTAGTTGGTTTAACACCCAAGAGAGATTAAATGGCTTTTGCCGGCAATCAAGATGGTCATTCTATCACTCGTTCTACTGTGTTCAATAAGACGAACTACACATATTGAAAAATATGAATGAGAATTTTTTTGTTTTCTATGGATTTTAATTTATAAAATATTGTTGAATTTGGTTTTCAAAAACCTTCTAAACTAATGAATGAATAAAATGATTTTGAGAAGAAAATATTTTCATTAAATGCTAAAGCTATGAATGCTTTATTTTGTACTTTGGACAAAAATAAGTTTAATCGTATTTTGACTTGTGAAACTGCATATGATATTTGGCATACACTTGAAGTTACTTATGAAAACACAAGTAGAGTAAAAGTGTCTAAGATTAACCATTCGGTACATAGTTCTAAATTATTTTGAATGAAGCCAAGTAAAACCATTGGTGACATATACACCCATTTTACGGATATTATGAATGGTTTTAAAGCTCTTGGTAAATATTTTACTAATATTGAACTTATTAACAAAATTCTAAGATCCCTTCCAAAAAGTTTGGATCCAAAGGTAACTGCTATTCAAGAAGCAAATGACTTAAACAATTTTCCTCTTGAAGAACTTAAAGATGTTAGGATCAAGTCGGGACTAAGAGGGGGAGTGAATTACTAATTATGATAAAAATATTGATTTTGAAAAACTATGTTCAATGATACCTATATCAAAATTGATATCGAAAGTGTGTTCACTTGAAGTAAATGTAATAAGCAATTAAAGACAGAGAACAATAATAATGAAGAGCAAAAAGAGAGTGCACACTAAATTTATAGTGATTCGATCGTTGTGACATACATCCACTTATAATTCCTCTTCCATTGAGGCCACTGACATCCACTAATGGTCTTTCTTCAATGGGCGAAGACCGACCACCCTCTTACAACACTTTCTTCTTTTCACGGGTTTAGGAGACAACCCTTACAGGCCTCACACCTCTCTTGAATGATTACAAAACTAAAAATCAAAGAGGAAGACACTTAGCAATTTTACAACCCAAGATCTCAAGAGTTTTGTTCACACTTTCATTGCTCTTTCATGTAGGAAAGAGTATGGTATTTATAGGCCCTAATAATTTTAAAAATGGAGCCAAAAAGTGTCTCATCCTAGGTTTCTGAGGTACTGGCGCTACCACCACCTGCAGACTGACACTAGGCGGTGCCACCACCCAGTCTAAGTGGTACCATTGCCTGATAAAGCTCGGAGACCAAGCTCTAGTGATACCATCGCCTGACAGGGCGGTACCATCGCTTGACAGGGCGGTACCATCGCTTGGCAACATTAACTGTCGACGGTACCACTACCCAGACCACCTGGGAGGCTAAGCCCCAAGCAGTTCCACCGCCTAGTCTGGGCATTACCACTGCTTGATGTGGCTCCAAGTGACTGAATGGGTCATCCAACCAGTCCAATTTAGCCCTATTAAAGGCCTAGTTGGACCTTAATTGAGTTAGTTGGATTTCTACCAAAACTAACTTGAATTGAAAACCTAACTATGACAAACAAGGCAAGCCAATTACAATGGAAGAAATCCTAGTTGTTCGGCATTGAACTCTCGGTGACTTCCGACGAACTCCTGGCGATCTTTTGGTGCGCTTTTAGCGAAGTCCCAGTGAACTTCTGACGAGCTTTCGATAAATTCCCAATGAACTTCCTGCGAGCTTTCACTACATCGATGATCCTCCGGTGTATCCCTCAATTCATTCATCCTGATGCACGATCATTGACTTTGGCCCAACTTCGATTCTTCTTTAATAGTTTTGCCTTTTTCACGATCGTAGTTGGTCCTGCATCACTTATCTCAATACATAGATTAGATTTTTATTCCACCAATTAATTTTATCATCAAAATCCAAGATTCAATAATCTCTCCCTTTTTGATGATGACAACCAATTGATGACGGAGTTAAACTTAACTCCTCCTATCTATATGTCATATTGAGATAAGGCAAACTTGAATTCAAAAGAAATCATAACCTTTGAATTCAAGTGAAACAATTTTGATCATAATTATCAAAATCAAAATTTCATACATTATACATCATCGTAGTTTCAAGTCATCAAAACATAGCATGCACAATTTCATCACTTCATGAATGATAATAACTCAACATCACTTTAGGCATGACCTATATGATACTAAAGCATTCATCACTTCATGTATGGTAGCAAAATTAACTTCATTTTGGTATGATATTCATGGTACTAAATTATTCATATTTTCAATCATTTTAGGCATAACATATATGATACTAAAGCATTTTTTAACCATTTATCACTTCATGCATGATACCACATTCAACATCATTTTGGCATGATTCCAAACATTCATCATTTCTCCCCCTTTGTTATCAATAAAAAGGAGAATCATTCAACAATTTATGTAATTATTTTAAACTATTCAAGTAAGTTTTACACCAATTTATCTAAGCTAGCAAATTTGTGAAATGAGAAGTTAAACAAAAACTTTGCATGATAACTACTTTTGCTTCTTGAAATGGGCAAGCTAGCATTTTTGCTTTAGATATGCAAGCACTTTTTGGTTCTTCTTAAGATATACAATTTCTTTCTTCCTTTTGTCATAAAAATAAGAAGAAGAAGAAGAAGAAGAAGAAGAAGAAGAAGAAGAAGAAGAAGAAGAAGAAAAATAAGTGAGGATTTCATTATCATAAGAAAAATCAAGAACCAAATCTATGAAAGGATTTGAACCAAATCAAATCTTTGAAAAAATAAGTTTCATTGAATCAAGCTTCTACTTTTGTAAAGAGAAAGGATTCAGCATAAAAGATCAAATGTGCATACTAAAAATTCATGAATCAAATCTCTTTTCTTGTAAATAGAGGGAAGAATGATTCATAGGAAATGATTATCACATAGAAGATCAAGTATATCAAAAATCCATGAATAAAACTTCAAGAAGGTGAGAGGAAATGATCTCGACAAAGAGAAAACTTAATTTTCAAAAGTTGAAAAATCCAAAAAATATATAAAGGAATTTATGCATTCGGAAGATTTAACATGCCTAATTCTCTTATAATAAAATCAAATTGTTCCTCATTCAATGGTTTTGTAAAAATATATACTAATTAATGTTTAGAATTAATAAATTCTAAAGATATATTATGATTATTAATATGATCTCTAATAAAATGATGCATAATGTCAATATGTTTAGTTCTAGAGTGTTAAATGAGATTTTTTATTAAACATATTACACTAATATTATCACATTTTATAGGTATGTTCTTCAAGTGAATTATATAATCTTCTAATGTGTTTTTCATCCATATAACTTGTGCACAACATGCACCTGCTACTATATACTCAGCTTCGGTTGTAGATAATGCAACCGAGTTTTGTTTCTTGGAAAACCAAGAGACAAGTGCATGACCTAAGAATTGACATGTTTCGGATGTGTTTTTTGTATCTATTTGACAACCAGCAAAATCAACATCAGCATAAGCAAGTAACTCAAAATTTTTAAATTTTGGATACTATAATCCTATATTAGGAGTTCCTTTTAGGTATTTAAAAATCCTTTTAATAGCTTTTAAGTGAGATTGCTTGGGATTAGATTAAAACCTAGCAGATAGTCCAATACTAAACATAATATCAGGTCTAGTTGTTGTGAGGTATAATAAACTACCTATCATACCCCTATAAGTCTTTTAATAAAAGCATTCTCTATTAATGTCCATATCTAATTTTATAGAAGTTCTCATTAGTGTATTAATAGCTTTAGCACTATCCATATTAAATCACTTCAATAGATCTAAAACATACTTAGTCTAACTAGTAAAAATTCTATCACTTAATTTTTTAATTTGTAATCCAAAGAAAAACATTAATTTTCCCATTAAGCTCATTTCAAACTCTTGGCTCATTCTTTTGACAAACGATTCACACAAAGATTTATTTGAAGAACCAAAAATGATATCAACAACATAAATTTGGATAATGAGAAAATTATTTTTATAATATTTAATAAACAATGTAGTATTGATCTTGCCTTTCATAAAATTATTTTAAATAAGGAAAGAACTAAGCCTCTCATACCAAGCCCTTAGAGCTTGTTTTAATCCATAGAGAGCCTTAGATAACTTAAACATATGATTCGAGAAAATAACATTCTCAAATTCGAGTGGTTGTTCAACATAAACTTCTTCAGAAATAAAGCCATTAAGAAACACACTTTTAATATCCATTTGAAATAACTTAAAATTATTGCAACTAGCATAGGCAAAGAGAATCCTTATGGCTTCAAGTCTAGCCATAGGAGTAAAGGTTTTTTCATAATCGATACCTTCTTCTTGGTTGAAACTTTTGACCACTAGTATAGCATTTTTTCTAACCACGATACTAAGTTTATTTTGTTTATTTCTAAAGACCCATTTAGTACCAATTACCAAATGGTCACTAGGTCTAGGAACAAGCTTCCACACCTCATTTCTCTCAAATTGATTTAATTCCTCATGTATTGTCAAGACCCATGAATCATCTTTTAGGGCTTTGTCAATGCATTTATGTTCAATTTGAGATAAAAAAGCTGCACTCGCATAAAATTTTTTAAAAGAAGAACAAGTTTGAATACCTTTTGATATGTCTCCAATAATTAGCTCCTTAGGATGAGCATCTATATACTTCCAATACTTAGGTAAGGATTCTTTGGAAGAAGATGCATCCAAGTTGCTTAGAGGAGGAGAGTGTTCATTCAATTTTAAAGCATCAAAATCAAAATCATCATCAAAATTATTTTTCTTAAATTCGGGATGCTTATTAAAAACAACATGAATAGATTCCTTTATAACCAAAGTTCTTTCTATGATATATTTTTTATTTAAAATAAAATATTTATAACTAAAAACTTTAAAATATGAAATATTGGGTCTTTTGTTGTTTCACAATTTATAGGGAGTTTTAGAAAGTAATTGTAACATCCCTCGTTTCTAAATTTTCTTATAAGTTTCTAATTGTAATATAAGTATCCATTTTAAATTTTATAGATGAGCCTAAATATTGTTGAATCTCGGATTTTGATGATGAAACTAATTGATTGTGTTTAGATGTTTAACTGCATTTTGAGTGATGCAGGTCTACTCGATCAGAATTAGACAGTTAACGCAGGAGGAATTGACGTTGCGCCGGAGGAGATCACGTCAGGATATTGGACGGCAGAAGGCTTCGAACGTAGGGCATCGGGCCAAGAAGAGCGGAATTGCGCCAAGGATATCGAGGGTTCGGAGGAGGTCAACCGTCGATTGGGCAACAAGCCGCAAGAGAGGACGATGTGCTAAAGAATCAGACGGCGCCAACCAATGACGTGCGAACAATGAGAATGTCAATTCAGCGTTGTAATAACTTGTCTAGATCGGAGTAGAGTTTTGGTTTGCATGTGCAGGATTAACTACGATAACGATGAAGGCATAAAGTGAAACAAAGTGTGGAGTCAAGAATGAAGGATTCGTTGGGAGTTCAAGAGTTCGGACGGAAGTCCGAAGGATCATCGGGAACGCTGTGGAACTAATGAGAGAATGAGTAGGGAGCTTGCGAAGGGTTTTTTGGAAGCTCGTTGGGAAGGTTCGTGGGAAGTTCGCAGAGTTTGCCGAGAGAGAGATCGGAGCTTGCCGAAGAAGCTCATTGGAACTCGCCAAGATCAAATAGTGAAGTTTAAGAGCTTGCCGGGAGTCCAGTAGAATGGTTTAGAGAGTTTATCGGGAAGATCACGAAAAGTTCGGCAGGAAGCTTCATGGGAAGAAGTCTTGACTTATGGACTTTGTAATAGCTTATATAATGTCTTTAAAATTGTAGTTAGCATGTTAATTAGGGTTAGGATTATGTATTAATCCTATAACCCAAGTATGGGCCTATAACATCAGAGGGGTAAGAAAACACTATAGGCGATGGCAAAAAACTTATGAAGGGCTGAAAACATCTGTAGGCGGTGGCACCACTGGTGGCTGAACAGTGGCACCGCCCAGCACCCGAGTGCTGGGCGGTGACACCTCTTGGGCTGGGCGGTGGCACCGCCCAGCACCCAAGCGCTGGGCGGTGGCACCGCTTGGCTAGGCGGTGGCACCGCCAGCATCGGGAACCCAAAGAGGATTTGAATTTTGGAGCCCAAATTTTGGAGCCCAAATTTGAATCCTCTTGAGGCCTATAAATACCCCTCAAATCTCAGCTGAGATTACAACTTTTTGAGCAGCAAGAGTTTGAGAGAAAGGTCTTAGAAAAGTGTTAGCTTGTCTTCTTTTCAATTTGCTAGTGTTCACATCATCTCTTCTAAAAAATCTGTAAGAGAGTGAACAGCTTGTAAAAGAGTTGTAAGAGGGTATTTACCCTTCCATTTCAAGAGACTTGCTAGTGGAAGGTGGGAGCCTCATCGAAGAGGGGCCTCGCAAGTGGAGTAGGTCATTTGACCGAACCACTCTAAAATCGGTGTGATCCTTGGTTTGCATTTCATTATTGCTATTTACATTATTGCAAACCTTCTTATATGCTTTAGTTCCTTATTACTTTTGCTGCGCATATTTAAGAATACGCTTTCAAGATTAAGCTTGTCAAGTTCCGCTCTTATCATACGAAAGATTTTTTAAAAAACCGAAGTTTTAATCCGCTGCACTAATTCACCCCCCCCTCTTAGTGCTGCTCCGATCCTAACAAATATAAATCTGAGAACTTAATATAAAATCTAGGGACCTATTTAAAAAAAATTGAGGACCTATTTATAAACCCTAAGGACCTAATCATAAATATAAACAATACAAGGAATAAACTAAGAAAAACATAAAATAACAAATCCCACCTCCCAAGCCTCTTTGCCTTTGTTCTCAAGGAATTTGAGAAGGCAGCTTGCGTTGGAGAAGAGAGGAAGAAAGAAAGAAGAAGAAAAAAAAGAAGAAGAAGAGGAGAAATTTGGGGCTTTGGGTTTTTTGCCCAAATCTTCTCATTTGGGGTCAAAATTCTCCAAGGAAAGTGTTCTAACCCCATCATAAAGCTTATATTGTATCACATTGTTTCGTATGGACACATGTATACTTTGTTATTCCGCATGTGCTTCTGATATGTGCCAAAATCCTTATATACTCTTGCCTTTAGTTCCTTTCTAGTTTGAATACATTTGTGAAAGATTATGTTTGTATCGTATTGACTCATAAAGGCACATGTACATTTCGTTGTTCCACATGTGCTTCTAATATATGCTAATTTTATTGTTCATACTATCCTTTTGTACTCTGGTGTTTATGGGATATTATGAACCCTTGCTAGAAATAGTAAAGGGAGTTATGCATAGAGCTCACGATGCTCTGGTGGCCCCCTCTGACTTCACCCAAACGTGAGTGGATGGAGCTCCCAAACTGTTAGGATCAAGAGGTCAGCACTAAGAGGGGGGGTGAATTAGTGCAGTGGTAAAATCACTTTCAAAAACTTCGTTACGATAAAAACTGTTTACATTGAAAACTGATCTCGAAAATATCTTAACTTAAATCACATTCATAAATGAATTAAAGACAGTAAGCACTTAAAGATGTTTGTAGTAAGGTAATAGCAAGAATAAAGATGTTTTAGAGTGGTTCGGTCAACGTGACCTACATCCACTTTCGGCTTCCTCCTCCGATGAGATCACTAGCGTCCACTAGAGGCCTTCCTTCAATAGACGAAGGCCAATCACCTTTTACACCTCTCTTCTCCTTTTCACGGGTTTAGGAGATAACCTTTACAAGCACTCACACTCCTCTTAAAATATTCTAACACTTAGACTCAAAGAGGAGGATTCTCAAGAGATTGTAGCAACGTTTCTTTACTTTTAGGCTCTCTATGCTTGTGTGCTTTAATCAGGGATGAGAGGGGTATTTATAGGCTTCAAGTTGATTCAAACTTGGAGCCTAAAACTTTCTCATCCCAGGTTCCCCGGGCACGAGCTGTACCACCGCCCAATGTCAGTCTGATGCTGACACTGCCCTAGGCAATACCACTGCCTAGATATGGCGGTACCACCACCTAGATCTGGCGGTACCGCCACCTAGGGGGTAGTGCTGGGTGGTACCACTGCCTGGCACCCTGCTAGGGACGGTACAACCACCCAGATTGGCAGTATCACTGCTTGACACAGTCTCAAAGATTATGCCACGACGATGAGACTTCTTGGGGCACTGTTTGGGCCTCTCATTGGGCCCAACACAATGCTTACATGGGCCTTGCTAGCCCCTAATTGGGTTGGCCTAAATCCAAGCCTAATTACGTGCTAACTACGAAATCCTAAGATATTTGCTAAGCTAAATAAGTCCCTATGTCTATTCTTCCAACGAGCTTCCGACGAACTTCCGGTGAACTTCCGATGATCTCTCAGCAATGTTCCGGCGGAATCTCGGCAAGCTCCTGGACTTCATAACGATCTTCTTGGCAACTTTTGATAAGCTTCTCTTACAAGCTCCAAGACTTCTCGATTGGTTCCGCGAGAACTTCCAACGAACGTCCGGACTTCCGACGAACTCTCGAACTCCCAACGAAATTGCGTCCTTGACTCCGGGACTTTATTTTGCTCCATGCCTTGCTATCATAGTTAATCCTGTACATGTAAAAGACACTTTGATCTAGTCAATTAATACTAAGCATTAATCAAGTTGTCCGGCATGTTATTGGTCCCTCGATGTTTCGTTTGATTCTTCGGCGCATCGTCCCCTCTTACGGCATGTTGCCCAATTGGTCAGTTGACTCCATAACTCCGATATCCTTGGCGCAATATCCGCACTTCTTGGCCCAATGCTCGAATCCATGACCCAAAACATTCTATCGATACGTCGACCGATCCTCTGGCCCGACGTCCAATCTTCTGACATGTTTTCCCCCGGCACAACATGATTTTTCCTGCTTTAATTGTCTCATCCTGATCGAAGCATCCTGCGTCACTCAAAACATAGATTAATACATAAACACTTATCGATTGGTTTCATCATCAAAATCTGAGATTTAACAATCTCCCCCTTTTTGATGATGACAACCAATCGACGACGGAGTTAATCTTAACTCCCGGAGTTTAAACAAACTCCCCCTATTAATATGGCATATAACTAGAGACTCTTGGATTCAAAAATTCAAGCAAACATATCATGATAAAATCATGCATAACCTCAACATACTTCTCCCCCTTTGTCATCAACAAAAAGGAGAAGTCCAATTCTCATGTGTTTAGAATACAAGTTCAATACATTGCATCATAAATCTCCAGTTTTATAATCATGCATGCTAGCAAAAATTATGAGTTTTGCAAGCTTGTAAATTTTGCTAGATATGCAAGTTCAGCATGTTTATTTTGCAATATTCAAGCTAGCAAGTGTTTGAAAAAGAAAGCAAGTTTTGCAACATACAAGCTGGCAATAATTTAGAGTTGTGCAAGTTTGTAAATTTGCTTTTCTTTACGATATACAAGATAGTATATTTTTGCATCTTCTTGAGATTTCAAGCTAGCAATTCTTAGTGATGTTCAAAAAGCAAGTTTTTTCTTCTCTTTTGAGAAGTGTAATTTTTATTTTCTTCTTAAATTATGCAAACTAGCATCTTTTATCTCCCCCTATGTCATTGTCAAATAGAAGAAAAGACCCTTTACATCAATTTTCAAATTATGACAAAGGTAAGGTAATCAAGTCGTGAATATCAAAATAATTTTTCATCATGAATATTTTATTATTGCATGCATCAAAATAATATCATGAGTGTTTCATGCATTTATATCATCACATAAAGAATATCAAAAAGAACTTGGTGATGAGATATACTTCATAAATTCAAATAATTTTGCATAATAAAATTCAAGTCATAAACCTTAAAAGATGTCATGAGAGAACACATAAACGACCTTGATTCATGTATAATATCTCTCAATTCATTATGAATCATAAAAATTATAATACCGAAAAATCATGATTCATTTGGAGAAAAAGATTATCGATTCATGCATTTGAATAAATATTTTTAAATCATCACTTCAACTCATCATGCATAATTTCAATATGTAAAATCATTAAACATGATATAATCATTTATTTTCCAAACATTCATCATAATTTTCAACTCATTCAATTTGTCAAATTAACACAGCATCAAGAGTATTTCACGATTTCATACAATCACATAACAAGAAATCAAAATGATGATTCATATAAAAAAAATATCATGATTTATATTCAAGAGAAAAATAATCATTCATTTTCAACTCTTTCAATTTGTCAAATCAATATTTCTTAGATATGCATGATACCGAAACATGGTTTCAAATGTTTAACATATGACAAGCATAATTTCAAAAATTGAAAAGAGAAGGGAAGAATTCAAAGGTATAAAGATTTCAGTCATCTCATAAACAAATGAAGGATCAAGTCATCAATCCAAAATTCCATGAATCATTTCGACAAATCTCCTTTTAAATAATCAAAATGATCATTAAATGAAATCTTATGTTATTCTAAGAAATCAAGATCATGATTTTGATAAAACTCATTTTAAATTCAAATCATCAAAATCATTAAAAACTCAACATTACTTTCAAGAGATTTAAAATGGCATAAATAATTTTATTGATTTCTTAGTAAAAAATCAATAAGGTAGCAATTTGAGAAGTTTTCAAGAAAAATACTTTCCTCTTTTTGTTTCATTTCATGTGATTTATTTCATTCAAGCATGTCCTTTTTTATTTATGTCACATAACAACATGCATCAATTGTTTAAAAACCGAAAAAGAACTTTCATTGCAACAAAGATTAATAAGCCAAAAATCATCATGTATAATTTTGAAATAGAAACTCATTAAGCATGATTTCAAATCAATATGCTCAAGTTTTTCTATGAGAACCATCCATCTTGTTTAAAACCAAAAAAGCAATATTTCATCATGAATAACATCAAAGTCTCATACTTAGTATAAAATCATCAAGCATGATTCATTAAACATAAATCATCTTCAATCAAAATTATTTTATTTATCATAAACATGTAATTTTCATGCTTATTTTCAAAATTACTAGAATGATAAGCATGATTACTAATTTTTTCATTTTCATTATTAAATACATAATTTTTAAGAAAATTAATTCTAAACTAAATTTAAAAAAAATATATCATGAAAAACATAATGTAATTTTGAAATAAATTAGGAGGATTTTGATTACCTTATCGTCGAAAGTCGTTAATGCGTAGTTTTTCACCTCGCCTTTGTTGATTTTCTCCTCGTCTTTGGAGGAGCTCGATTTATCCCAATTTATATTCTTCTTCTTGCGTTCAAAGCAAGTAGTTCCATTCTTTTTATTCTTTAATTTTTGTTTCATTAACTTTTTAAAGTTCATGAGTAGTTTAAGTTCACCATCACTTGAACTTATGCTCGAGTAGTCTTCAAATGTTCTAAGTTCGAAATCCTTTCTGTTCTTTGGAATGTGGTCTCAAGTTCTTTATGTGTATTGCATGTCATTTTATAGGTCATCAATGATCCTATTAATTTTTCGATTGAAAATTGGTTCAAGTTTTTCGATTCTTGAATAGCCATTATTTTTTAATCCCAACTCTTATTAAGAGAATGCAAAATCTTGTTTACAAGTTCAAAATCTGAAAAATATTTGCCAAGAGCTTTTAAACCATCGACGACATCCGTAAAATGGGTGTACATGTCAACAATGGTTTTGCTCACCTTCATTCGAAAAAGCTTGAAATCATGCATTAAAAAATTAATTTTTGAATCTTTAACTTTGCTAGTCCCTTCATGTGTGATTTCAAGAGTGTGCCAAATATCAAAAGCCAGTTCGCAAGTAGAAACACGATTAAACTCATTTCTATCTAAGGCGCAAAACAAGACATTCATAGCCTTTGCATTTAGAGAAAACGTCTTCTACAAATCATTTCAATGATTCATTGGAAGACAAGACATTTGAAAACCATTTTCTACAATGTTCCAAAGCTCAAAATCCATAGAAATTAGAAAGATTCTCATTCTAGTCTTCCAATAGGTGTAATCCGTCCAATTGAACTTGGGCGGACGTGTAATTGAGTGACCCTCTTGGTTTCCAGCAAATGCCATCTCTCTTGATTTTTAAGCCAATTGAGAGTGAGCCTCGCTCTGATACCAATTGTTAGGATCAAGAGGTCGACACTAAGAGGGGGGGCGTGAATTAGTGCAGCAGTAAAATCGTCTTCAAAACGTTGTTGCGATAAAAACCATTTACGTTGAAAACCGATCTCGGAAATATCTTAACTTGAAGCACATTCGTAAATGAATTGAAGATAGTAAGCACTTAAAGATGTTTGTAGTAAGGTAATAGTAAGAATAAAATGCAAACCAGAGAACACGATAGTTTTAGAGTGGTTCGGTCAACGTGACCTACATCCACTTTCGGTTTTCTCCTCTGACGAGCTCACCGGCGTCTACTAGAGGCCTTCCTTTAATAGGCAAAGGCCAATCACCTTTTCCACCCCTTTTCTCCTTTTCACGGGTTTAGGAGATAACCCTTACAAGCACTCACACTCCTCTTAAACTATTCTAACACTTAGACTCAAAGAATTCTCAAGGGATTGTAGCAGCGTTTCTTTACTCTTAGGCTCTCTGTGCTTGTGTGCTTTAACCAGGGATGGGAGGGGTATATATAGGCTTCAAGTTGATTCAAACTTGGAGCCTAAAACTTTCCCATCTCGGGTTCCCCGGGCACGGGTGCTACCATCGCCCAGTGTAAGTTTGACGCTGACACTACCCTATGTCACGAACAAACTTCTAAACAAGATGTTTGATGTAATACTTATGTATGTCCGTGTCTTTTGGTAAGTTCATAATTAGACTAGCATGTAGAGGAACAGCTGAAGGCTTAATAGTCCCATTTTAGTTCGATCTGTAATGGATCATTTTACCCTTTGTTGTGTAACTGTTCAGAGCTTATAAAGTATGTTTGTAATTTGCATTGTCTATGAAGTGTTTTCGGAGATGTTTGCTTGTGGATCCCGAGTGAGGCATTTTCTCTATCCTGTTCTCTCTTTTGTGGGTCCTAAGGGACCATGGGAGGCTTCGGGAAGGCTGATCTTTGTGAACGGACACGCAAGGGTGCCGCACGACTTAGGCAAAACCAGCTAAGTCCGTGACAGATGGTATCAGAGCGGGACAAGCACTCATAGAAACACTTAGCATGCAAACGTGGGGGACCTAGCAGGGCTACGTTGAGGGCAGTCAGCACACACGCGACCGTTTGGGGGAAAACGGGCATGGAGATGTAGGGAAAAGGAGTCGCTCGGATGAGCGGGCATCTGAGATTGGTATTCGGAGGAATGGCCAACCCTTCGTGCAAGAGGCACCATGAGAATAGACAAGCTTGGAAGAATGCGAAGCACACAAAGGTTGGGATGGCTGAGTTTGAGCTACGGTTCAACATTGACAACCATACTTGATGGTGCTCAAGGCAAGCGAGGCGCTTGGTAAAGGATGAGACCATGCAAGGTGGAATGAGTTGCTCAACGACCAAAAGAGTTATGCAAAGCTCACAGAGGTGAGGGGAATTGCTAGCTCGAAGAATTTGGTACTCATGCATGGGCTTGTATGCGGACGATGGAATGTTCGTGGCCATCCCAAGGCGACCGAAACTCGGTGCCATGGAGCATTGAAACTTTCTCTTTGGCATGTGAAGGATACGTCCATAGGAGGCTGAAGTGTGTAACGAGTTCAGCATGTTGCTAGGCCTTGAGTGGTGCAACGGAGGCTATATTGATGTGGAGTTGCAATCTAGCAAGGGCGTTTGCAGGAGGCAAAATAATGCATAGTTTGTTCAGCAGATCGAAGTAGTCCAAGGGGATGGTGGTCTCCGAAACGAAGAGAGATGTTGCTCTAACGGGATAGTTATCCAGGAGGGATAAGTCCCGGCTCTCCAGAGGGAGAATCATGTGGGACGGACTTCACAAGTTGAGGACGAGTACCTCAACAAACAACAACTCCACGAAGCTCAATGAATTGAGCAAGCGGCGAGGAGTCGTTGCATGATCTCGCTTGAGAGAATGCATTAGTGGATGTATTGCGAGATCAAGTAGGGGAGCGACCCAAAGCAACACAAATGAAGGCACACTTGGAGTCGATATGGAGATCAGACTCAAGGGAGGGCTGACCCGTGGAATGGTGGGCGCGAGGGCCACCATCAACTCAATGCAAAAACGAGGAGCGGAACAACTTGGGTGTAACTTGGCGAAGTACCCAAGCCGCATGAAGGGAGCCAGCATAGAAGATGGAACATGGAGCGGAGGCATAGTGCTTTCCTTGGACAGAGGTCAAGGACATGAACTCTTGTAGAGGCAATAGTAGGATCATGTTATTCCATGGGTCATTCATTTTGATGGAGCGGACTCATCTTGCATGGTGCCAAAGACGAAGGGAGCTTCTAGGCACATGCACTTTATCTCGGAGGAGCATTTGATGGAGGAACTAAGGTGACTCAATTTACGGAGGCGAAGTTGGGTTCAGAAGGCCTTAGCATGGGGCAAGAGGACATAAAGGCGGGTACTCTTGAAAAATATGCCATAGTGTTGCCATTCAAGTTACTATAAAGGAAGCGGTGCACAGTGAAGATTGTGCTGGTAGGGGTAGAGGCCTAGGATCCAGACAATGGTGCACTAATTGCAGCAAAGTCGGGGGACTTCGGGAGCTACTAGGCGACGGATTGTCCTAGAGCGATGCTTCATCTTGGTGTGACCGAAGAGTGGGTGGATGAAGGTCGATTGCCAAAGGAGTGAACAAAATCGAAGGTGGAAGAGACCTTGCAATGTATTGGCAGAGGCCACACATGAAGGGTTCACAATTCGAGTTCATCCCACAAGGATCAGAATGCAATAGAGACGTCACCAGGAGGCGACATAGTGCAGTGGATCATGGTGGAATAGTTCGTGGCAATGCGATACACACAACATGGTCCCGTGAGGGACTAGATCATCCGGAGGTATGATCAGGAGCTATTGGAAACTCCACTTCGGTGAACAACATGACGACAAGAAGGGCTATGGATTCAAGGAGTGAAGGCCATGGTACCGCAGAGGCGGGTCTTCCGTGCATGCATCAAATTTTGCATTGGATGAAAACCTTGGTCATCAGCATATGGGGGATGTGTTCCACCAAGGGAAAAGTTCGAATGCAAGTACCAGTGAGTCCCATGGGAGGGACTTGATCATACAGAGGTATGATCGAAGCAGCTGGAGAGTTGGACTGCTCCAGAGCTAATATTCGCTTAAGGGAGCTCGATAAGTCAGAGGACAAGGTCGAGTAAGCAAACGTTGCTACCAAGGAAGCTAAGGAGAATACAATTGGTGCAAACCCTACAACGTGATGGCAAAGGCCATGCATGGGAGTTGCAGTCTGTCTTTCCATCGACCAAAGGGAGCTGCTTGGAGAACATAGAGGTGTTGAAGCGGGGGGTCGAAAGGGGCGAGGAAGCGACGACGAGTCTAGAGAGACTTAGCTACCCAAAGTCAAGCATCAGTTAGAATGTAGGTGGACTCGAAGGAGTACCACAGAGGCATATCTAATGATTGTGAAGAAAAGGGATGCAGATACGAGGCGACGGATAGTAGTGCCATGGGCATGGCAGCGCCTATTGAATCTCGTATTTTGATGATGAAACCAATTGATAATTGTGTTTATCTTTTAATCTACATTTTGAGTGATGCAGGATGCTTCGATCAGGATGAGACAATTAAAGCAGGAAAAATCATGTTGTGCCGGAGAAACATGTCAGAAGATTGGACGTCGAGCCGATGGATCGGTCGACGTATCGACAGAAGGCTTCGGGCCGTGGACTTGGGCATCGGGCCAAGAAGAGCGGGTATTGCGCCAAGGATATCGGAGTTGCGGAGTCAACTACCGATTGGGCAATAGGCCGTAGGAGAGGACGATGCGCCGAAGAATCGGACGAAGCGTCGAGGGACCAATGACATACCGGACAACTTATTTAATTGCTTAGGATTAATTGTCTCGATCGAAGTTTTGTTTTAATTGTGTAGGATTAACTATGATAACGATGAAGACATAAAGCGAAATAAAGTGTTGAAGTCAAACGCGAAGGATTCGTTGCGAGTTAGAGAGTTCGACGGAAGTCCGAAGGTTCGTCAGGAACACTATCGGAACTAGCCGAGAATGAGTTGGGAGCTTGCCGAAGGGTTTTTCGGAAGCTCACCGGAAGGTTCATTGGAAGTTCATGGAGCTCGCCGAGAAAGATCGAAGCTTACCGAAGAAGCTCATTGGAACTCGCTAAGATCAATTCGTGAAGTCTAGGAGCTTGCCGGGAGTCCGCAGAATGGTTTCCGAGAGTTCATCGGAAGACCACCGGAAGTTTGCCGGAAGCTCGCCAGAAGAAGTCTTGACTTACGGACTTTATAATAGCTTAGAAAATGTCTTTAAATTCATAGTTAGCACATTAATTAGGGTTAAGATTAGGTGTTAATCCTATAACCCAAGTAGGGGCCAATTGGGCCCAAGTTCAGACTGGTTTGGGCCAAGTTTAGAGCCCAACCAATGAGCTGAAATAGTGTAGGCGGTGGCACCGCCCAGGAGAGGATCTCCCAGCAAAGCTGGGCGGTGCAACTGCCCCAGGCAGGCGGTGGCACCGCCGGGGATCAGTCTCCGAGCGAGACTGGGTGGTGCAATCGCCTCTGACAGTGGTGCAACTGCCTAAGCTCGGTCTCCGAGCTCTGGCTGTGCGGTGCAACCACCCCAGTCAGGCGGTGGCACCGCCTGAGCTCGGTCTCCAAGCTCTGCCAGGCAGTGCAACCGCCCTTGACAAGCGGTGGCACCGCCTAGAGGCTCAGTCTTCGAGCCCTGTCAGGCGGTGCAACTGCTAGACCTCGGAATTCCGGGAGATGACATATTTGAGCTCCAAATTCAAATTGGTTTGGAGCCTATAAATACCCCTCCAATCCCTAGGTAAAAGACACAAGCATAGAGAGATTAAAAGAGAGAAAACACTGTTGCAATCTCTAGAATTTCCCTCCTCTAGCTTAAGTGTTAGAATTCTGTTTAAGAGAGGAGAGTGAGTGCTTGTAAGGGTTGTCTCCTAAACCCAGTAAAAGGAGAAGAGGGGTGTAAGAAGGAGGTTGATCTTCGCCTAGTAAAGGACGATCGTTAGTGGATGCCGGTGGCCTCGACGGAAGAGGAATCAGAGGAGTGGATGTAGGTCACGATTGACCGAATCACTGTAAACTCCCGTCTTCTCTGGTTTGCATTTACTTTGAGCTAATTATCCTTACTGCAAACCTCCTTCATAGCTTACTACCTTTTGTGCTTTTACGATTGTGTTTCCAAGCTCAGTATTTTCCGAATCATGTTTACACATAAATCGCTTTTTCTCGTACGAACATCATATTTCAGTTTGCGCTTACATTCTGATTTCCATCACAACTGCAAACCACCTTAACAGATTTATTTTAACTGCTTCTTACCTAATCTTAAGTTAAAGAAATTTACGAATCGACTTTTCTACTGAAATCGGCTTTGTCGTACGAACGCAGTTTTAAACGTTGAAAGTTTTCCGCTGCACTAATTCACCCCCCCCTTCTTAGTGCTCTTGATCCTAACAATTAGTATCAGAGCCCGGTATTTCTCATTTCGGATTTACACCCGAGAGAAATGGCTCTTCATGGATTTAAAGAGGGTTTTTCGGTTGTTCGTCCACTGTTGTTTAACGGATTGGACTACACTTATTGGAAAACTCGAATGAGAGTTTTCTTGATTTCTATGAATTTGGATTTATGGAATATTGTTGAAAACAGTTTTCAACTTCCCTCTAAACCGATGAATGAATAGTCGGATTTGGAGAAGTATTTTTCTTTAAACGCAAAGGCTATAAATGCCTTGTTTTGTGCACTTGACAAAAATGAATTTAATCGCGTTTCAATGTGTGATTCGACTTTTGATATTTGGAGAACTCTTGAGGTCACTCATGAACGCACTAGCCGAGTGAAAGAGTCCAAAATCAACATTCTCGTGCATTCTTACGAACTTTTTCGAATAAAGCCTTGCGAAACCATTGTTGACACGTACACCCGTTTCACGGATGTCGTCAATGGTTTAAGAGCTCTTGGCAAATGTTTTTCGGATTTTGAACTCGTAAACAAGATTTTACGTTCTCTTTCTAAGAAGTGGGATTCGAAAGTAACTGCAATACAAGAAGCTAAAAACCTAAACAACTTACCACTTGAAGAACTAATTGGTTTATTGATGACATATGAAATGATGCACAATGCACATGATGAACATGATGAACAAAACAACCTTCCAAAGAACAGGAAGGATTTGGAACCCTGGACAAATAAATACCACTTGAGCGATGACTCAAGTGATGAGGACAATGATGAACTTGAACTTCGAACACTAAATCTTAATAAGTTTATTAAACAAAAATCTAAAATAAATAATGAACTTGAACGAAGGAAGAGGCCAAAGAAGAAGAACACAAAATGGGATGAATCGAGCTCCTCCGAAGACGAGGAGAAAATCAAGAAAGGTGAGGTGACAAACTACGCCTTAACCGCCTACAATGAAAAGGTAATTGAAATCCCCCTGATTTATTTTGAAATTACTTGATGCTTTCATGATGTATTTTCTTTTTTAGTTTAGAATTAATTTTCTTGAAAATTACATGTTTAAAAATAAAAATATAATAATTATGATCATGCTAGTAATTTCGAAAATGATAACATTGCATATTTTATGATAAACAAACAAAATGATTTTGATTGAAAATATGAAATCATAATGTGTATCATGTTTGATTAACATTGTTGAATGAAATCATGTTTGATTTGAAGTAATTCATAATGATGTAATGAAAATATTAAATATTTTTGATACAATGATTGATAATTTTATGCATGAGATTTTAAGTTATACATGAAGATAAGCATGTGTTATTCTCATGAGTGTATATGGCAAAACAATGTCCGAATGCATGAAAGTGTTAAATTTCATTTTCAGATTTTTTTGACCATAACAATTCATTTTTGAAAATCTATTGATCTTGATGGTTCTATGATGAAATTCATTTTTCGATCCTAAATGTTGATGCATGTTTTTATTTAACATAAATGAAAAGGCATGCTAACATGAAATCAAATACTTAAAAAAGTGGGAAAATATATTATCAATGAAATCATGAATCTACCTATGTTATGAATTTTGTGAACCATAAAAGTGATTTTGATGATTTAAATTTGAAATGAGTTTTATCAAAATCATGATATTGATTTCTTGGAATAACATGAGATTACCTTTGATGATCATTTTGTTTCATGGAATTTTGGATTCATAACTTGGTCTTACATTTATTTATGAGATGGTTGAAATCTTCGTACCTTTGAATTCTTCCCTTCTCCTTTCAATTTTTGAATTTATGCATGTTATATGTTGAAGATTTATATCATGCATATCTAAGAAATATTGATGTGACAAATTGAAAATAAATGATGATTTTTCTCTTGAATATATCTTGTGATATTTTTTATATAAATCATCATTTTGATTTCTCGACATTCAATACATGAGATTTTATTATAAATCAAAATTTCTCATTAATCGATCTTCTACAATTTTATTTGATATTCTCTTGAGAAGAGATTTTCTAAATGAATCATGATTTTTTCTTGTGAGTTCTTGGAGTTATTACTTGATTTTCTTTTAAAACAAGATCTCTTCTTTGTACTCCTATGATTTTTCTTGATATTTTATTTAAAGAAGACATTTACCATATGAATTATGTCTTTTGGTATTCAAATGATTTTATCCTTCATGACATGATTTCTTTGTATTTATGGCTTACATGGCTTAAAATGTTTTGATATGATGCATGCAATGATGAAATATTCATGAAGTTAAAATGATGTATGCAATACTTATGATAATGATGTACATGATGTATTTATTGCATATGATGTGTATCATGAATGCTTTAAATGATTAATGTTTGGTATCATGATTAACATATTGATAAATGCTTAAAAATTTTAATGTTTGAGTATCATGTATAATATGCCCATTAATGATGATTGATTTATTTTTTGGTATCTTGCATGAAAAATAAGGTTTTTGGTGTATGTTTTAATTTGAATATATAATGATACACAAATAAGATTGATACTTACCTTTGTCATAATATGAAAATTGATATAAGGGTCTTCCCTTGTTTTTGACACAAAGGGGGAGTAAGAATTTCTAGCGTGAACATCATGAAAAGAGGCAAACTAGCTAGCTTGCACAATTCAAGATGAAAGCAAAAATTGTACTTCTCAAAAGAGAAGATGCAAATATAACATTTGCCAAATTGTTTGCTTGCCTCATGTAAAACATTATCTCTTGCTAGTTTGGCATTTTGCTAGCTTGCATTTTGCAAAGAAAGCAAAAATGGCACTTCTCAAAAAGAAAGAGCTTATCATCTTGAACATCACAAGCCTGCCTATCTTAAGAAACAAAAATTACAAAAGTGCTAGCTTGCCTATCTCAAGAAGCAAAACTTACAACTTGCACATTGCAATAGGAAGCAAGAATCATGAGCCTACACAAGAAAGTTATCTTGCATTTGCTTTCGAAGTTTTTGCTAGCTTGTATATTGTGAAACTTGTATATCGTAAAAATTGCTAGCTTGTAGTCTAAAGAGAAGCAAAAAGTTGCTATCTCAAAAGAAGCAAATGTGCTATCTTGCCTATCTCAAGAGGCAAAAATGCTAACTTGCACATCTAGCAAAACTTGACAAATTTGCATATCTCAAGAAGCAAGAGTTGCTTTCTTGAACATCTCAAAACTAATAGCTTGCAGGTTCTAAAATGTTATAATATTGCTAGCTTGCATGATGTAGAACTTGCTATCTTGAACATTACCAAAAGTGCTATCTTGTATGCTGTAAAACTTGCATATCTGAAACTTGATAGCTTAAATGTTCTAAGCATGATGTAATACTTGCTAAATTTTCTGGCTTCAAAACTGCATGATGATAAAACTTAATATTATGTTTTTCATGCAATAAGTTGAACTAATATTCTAAACACTTGATTGTGGTACTTCTTCTTTTTGTTGATGACAAAGGGGGAGAAGTATGTTGATGTCATGACATGTTATGCATAAATTTATGCATAAGTTCATGATAATGTGTTGCAAGTATTCATGATGAATATTGCAATGACTTGAATTCAGTTTGAATTCAAGGTTATATCAATATGGCATATTGATAGGGGGAGTTTGTTTAAACTCCGGGAGTTAAGTTTAACTCCGTCATCAATTGATTGTCATCATAAAAAGGGGGAGATTGTCAAATCTCGTATTTTGATGATGAAACCAATTGATAATTGTGTTTATGTTTTAATCTGCGTTTTGAGTGACGCAGGATGCTTCAATCAGGATGCAACAATTAAAGCAGGAAAAATTATGTTGTGCCAGAGAAACATGTCAAAAGATTCGACGTCGGGCCGATGGATCGGTCGACGTATCGACATAAGGCTTCGGGTCGTGGACTTGGGCATCGAGCCAAGAAGAGCGGGTATTGCGACAAGGATATCAGAGTTGCGGAGTCAACTTGTCGATTGGGCAATAGGCCGTAGGAGAGGACGATGCGCCGAAGAATCGGACGAAGCGTCGAGGGACCAATGACATGCCGGACAACTTATTTAATTACTTAGGATTAATTGTCTCGATCAAAGTTTTGTTTTAATTGTGCAGGATTAACTATGATAACGATGAAGACATAAAGCGAAATAAAGTGTCGGAGTCAAGCGCGAAGGATTCGTTGCGAGTTTGAGAGTTCGACGGAAGTCCGAAGGTTGAACGCTACCGGAACTAGCCGAGAATGAGTTGGGAGCTTGCCGAAGGGTTTTTCGAAAGCTCGTCGGAAGGTTCATTGGAAGTTCGCGGAGCTCGCCGAGAAATATCGAAGCTTGCCGAAGAAGCTCGTTGGAACTCGCTAAGATCAAATCGTGAAGTATAGGAGCTTGCCGGGAGTCCGCAGAATGGTTTCCGAGAGTTCATCGGAAGACCGCCGGAAGTTTGCCGAAAGCTCGCCAGAAGAAGTCTTGACTTGCGGACTTTGTAATAGCTTAGAAAATGTCTTTAAATTCATAGTTAGCACATTAATTAGGGTTAGGATTAGGTGTTAATCCTATAACCCAAGTAGGGGCCAATGGGCCCAAGTTTGGAGCCCAACCAGTGAGCTGAAATAGTGTAGGCAGTGGCACCGCCCAAGAGAGGATCTCCCAGCAAAGTTGGGTGGTGCAACCGCCCCAACAGGCGGTGGCACCGCCAGGGCTCAGTCTCCGAGCTCTAGCTGGGTGGTGCAACCGCCCCAGTCAAGTGGTGGCACCGCCTGAGATCGGTCTCCGAGCTCTACCAGGCGGTGCAACCGCCCCTGACAAGCGGTGGCACCGCCCAGAGGCTCAGTCTTCGAGCCCTGTCAGGCAATGCAACTGCCCCAATCAGGCGGTACAACCGCCAGACCCCGGAATTCCGGGAGATCATAGATTTGAGCTCCAAATTCAAACTGGTTTGGAGCCTATAAATACCCCTCCAATCCCTGGGTAAAAGACACAAGCATAGAGAGATTAAAAGAGAGAAAACACTGCTGCAATATCTAGAATTTCCCTCCTCTAGCTTAAGTGTTAGAATTTTGTTTAAGAGAGGAGAGTGAGTGCTTGTAAGGGTTGTCTTTTAAACCCAGTAAAAGGAGAAGAGGGGTGTAAGAAGGAGGTTGATCTTCGCCTAGTAAAGGAAGATCGTTAGTGGATGCCGGTGGCCTCAACGGAAGAGGAATCGGAGGAGTGGATGTAGGTCACGATCGACCGAACCACTGTAAACTCCCGTCTTCTCTGGTTTGCATTTACTTTAAGCTAATTATCCTTACTGCAAACCTCCTTCATAGCTTACTACCTTCTGCGCTTTTACGATTATGTTTCCAAGCTCAATATTTTTCGAATCGTGTTTAGACGTAAATCGCTTTTCTCATACGAACATCATATTTCAGTTTGCGCTTACATTCTGATTTCCATCACAACTGCTGACTGCCTTAACAGATTTATTTTAACTACTTCTTGCCTAATCTTAAGTTAAAGAAATTTACGAATCGACTTTTCTACTGAAAACGGCTTTGTCGTACGAACGCAGTTTTAAACGTTAAAAGTTTTTCGCTACACTAATTCACCCCTCCTCTTGGTGCTCTTGATCCTAACAAGTGATAGGAGAGATGTGCAGGAAGATGGTGTAGAGCCTGATGTTGATCTACCTGTAGGACATGTTGAGCAAGTAAAAGTTAGAGAGCAACTTTCCACAGAACTTCAATTGAAAAGATCTTCTAGATAATGTCTACCTTCCAGAAAATACTCTATAGATGAGTATGTGATGCTTATTGATGCATATGAACTAGAGAGTTATCAGGAAGCAGTTGAAAGTGAGTAGAAAGAAAAGTGGTTAGTTGCTATACAAGAAGATATGGATACTCTTTAGAAGAACCACACTTATGATTTGGTACTACTACCAAATGGAATGAAGGCCTTGAAGAACAAGTGGGTTTTTAGGTTGAAAACTCAAGAATATTGTTCTCAACCAAAGTACAAAGCTAAATTGGTTATGAAAGGCTTTGGTCAAAAGAAAAGTATTGACTTTGAAGAGATATTTTCTCCTGTTATTAAAATATCTTCTATTCGTATTGCTCTTGGTATTGCTGCTAGCTAGGACTTGGAAATTGAGCAGTTAGATGTGAAGACAGCTTTCCTTCATGGTGATTTGGAGAAGAAAATTTATATGGAGCAACCAGAATGCTTCAAAGTCAAAAGTAAAGAGAACTTTGTCTATAAGTTTAAGAAGAGCTTGTATGGGCCAAAGCAAGCTCCAAGATAGTGGTACAGAAAGTTTGATTCATTTATGATAGAAAATGGACACAAAAGAATAGTTTCAGATCATTGTGTGTACATCAAATGGTTTGGTGAGAATTTTATTATTCTCTTACTTTATGTTGATGACATGCTTATTCTTGGGAAAGATATGTCTAAAATCGACAGGTTGAAGAAGGAATTAAGTGAGTCTTTTGCAATGAAGGACATGGGGCAGTAAAGCAAATACTAGGCATACAGATTTCTCGTGATAAAGTTGTCACAAGAGAAATATAACGAGAAGGTATTGAAAATGTTTAGTATGAGCAATGCAAAGCCAGTTGGTTCTCCTATTGCATATCACTTCAAGTTGTACTTAAAACAGAGTCCATCAAGTGATAAGGAGAAGGAGAAAATACAAAAAGTTCATTATACTTCAGCAGTTGAAAGTTTAATGTATGCAATGGTATGTACGAGGCCAAACATCGCATATACAATTGGTGTTACTAGTAAATTTCTTGCAAATCTAGGCAAAGAGCACTAGACAGTAATAAAGTGGGTTTTGAGATATCTCAGAAGGAGCTCTAAGGTTTGTTTAAGCTTTGGAGGTAGATTATTTGTGTTGATAGGTTACACAAATGCAGATATGGCAAGAGATATAGATATGAGGAAGTCCACTTCTGATTATATACTTACTTTTGCAGGGGGAGCTATGTCATAGCAATCCAAGTTATAAAGTTATATTGCTCTCTCTACTATAAAAGCATAATATATTGCTGCTATAGAGATATGCAAAGAAATGTTATGGATGAAAGAATTCTTATAAGAATTGGGGCTCAAATAAAAAAATTATGTGGTGTATTGTGACAACCAGAGTGCCATCCATTTGTGTAAGAACTCAATGTTTCATTCCAAGTCAAAGCATATAAATGTCAGATACCACTGGATTCGAAATATATTTGAAGAGAAACAATTGTAGCTTCAGAAAATTCACACAGATGATAACTGAGTAGACATGTTGACAAAGACCTTACCAAAAGAAAGACAGGAGATATACTGACAGTTGGTCGGTATGGCTTTACATTGAGGAGTCTTGGGACAGCCTCCTTATGGGTTGAAGGGGAAGGTTATTGGGCTGACAGCTCATATTCAGCCTAAAGTGGGCTTTATCAGCCCACAACTTATCCCCTTTTAACCTAACTCTAATTCATATTAAGGGGGGTGTGGTGGCTACGAAAATAAGCATAAAAGGGCATCAACGAGGGCAGTAGGGCATATCTTGGTAGTAGTAAAAAGGAGAAGAAAAAGATAAAAATCCAAGGAGAAAGAAAGGGAAGAAAATAAGGATAACGCAAAGAGACTGTTCTCAATCATTTAACAGTGTTCTCATCTAAGGTAAGATCAAATCTACAGTAGATTCTTATTGTGATTACTTGAAGAGAATTAAGAAGAATTTAAAATTTTGTACACAGTGACGTGATCCATGTATCCCAATTATTCTCTTATGATTGTTATTAGGATTTTGGTAAGAGATTGAGATTTATATATTTATTATTCTTATAGTGGATTATCTTTAGTTTGCCCTATGATTTTTACCCTTCACATTAGAGGGATTTTTCACATATATCTTAGTGTTTTATTTGATTATGATTCCATTTAATTTCGTTGCGTGTTATAGTATGCTAGTATTTGTTTATGTACAAAGTTTATTTATCTTCTCCCTCTAGAACTAGTTATTCTAAACTTCATTTCGAGTTCCTTTCCTTTGAACTATTGAACTCTCTATCAAACTGGCTACCCTTCAAACTATTATAGACTAACTTTAATCTTTTTCACTCAGACTAAAGTTCAGCGGATGAAAGAAAAAAATATTTATCTCAATTATGATATAACACATGGCACCATAATAAGCAAGGAAAAATCGGATCTGGATTAATAATTGAGTCATATATACATTAATTGAGATAAAAAATATTTATCTCAATTATGATATAACACATGGCACCATAAAATATTAAAAATAAATATTTTACTCATATGGTAGAATATTCTTTCAAGTTAAGCCTACTATAAAAAGCACATCAGGTTACAATAATCAAGGTCAAAAATTATTTATCAATCACTCATACTTTTTGTTGACAGATCATGTCAAAATCCCTATGATCTTCATCTTTTGTATACAACAATATCCAATCAAATTTTCAAAACCATCTCAACCTCATCCAATTTCTTTGTAAACTACATTATCAACATCCACCCCATCAAAGGAGGTGTTATACAAAAGACTATCTAATCAATTGATTTCAAAATATTTATCTACAAATTAGTTTTTCTATTAACAATGTAGTATCATTTTTTTAACCTTATGGTATGTTTCGTCACACACCTCTTTTTTTTCTTGTAATATGAATATATATCAAAACATTTATATCATTTCCATGTTTATGTTTATTAAATCAAAATAATTTAATTTATGACTAGTCATTTAATAGTACTGATTTATACTATTAAATCAGTACTATCAAAGATACGGTACATAAGAATGCACCACCTAAGGTCGAGATCTTTTAGATGGAATTGGGTGGGATCTCAATCACAATTTATTATATGTATTGTTTCTTAGTGACATGATAGAATAATTTAGGTTGATTTATTAACTTTTTGGTTCAATTACTAATTTTTTTCTTTTCTTTTCTTCAGTTTAACATAAGATTGCATTTGAAGTATTGGTATGCTTTTGCTAACAGATATAGTTTGGATGTCGTAAGATTTAGACAAACTAGTTAATTTCGCAATAAATTATATGAGAATGGGTCAAAATCAAATCAAGTCCGGTCAAAATTGATTGGAAAATCGTGGTTGCATTCGCGACAAACTTGTGTTCGCAATTCCAAACTCGGATCAGATCCAGATATATTATAACGATATTGGCAGTTGACTCGATCTAAATTGGGGAATGGGAACGAACGCCCGCCACCCCCTCCTCCTCCGACGCGGTGCGGCCGGCGAGTGCGCCGCCGGAGTCTGCGCGCTCTGCGTCTGCCGCCCCCTGATGCTGCTCTGGCACTGCGTCAAGCTCCCACTCGCCGCAGCCTGGCAGGAGACGCGTCCTCCTCGACGCCTTCTCATCCTTCATTGACATGGAACTCGACGCCGCTGGCGATCTCCTGTGGCGGCCGCCCTCCAAGCGGAGTCTTCTTCGGAGATGAGGATAGAGAGGAGGGACGAAGCTTCCATCGTTGGCCTTCCTCTGCTTCTGTTCCGTTCTAATTCTTCCTTTCTTGTATTCTTGGTGTACACCCTCATCCTTCTTGTATTCTTGTTCATTGTAACCACAGCAGATTCAGCTGAATGATCGTTTCTTTGTATATTTAGCTGATGCATGAGATCTGTCTGATTTACATCAGAGTTCCTTCCATGGTGCATCTACATTGGCTAGCTTGCTTGCTTGATGGGTACTGCCTACAGAATCTCTTATTGACAACGGGAAGAGTACATCGATGGGGGGCCCAAATGATGCCAACCGGTTTCACCCCCTCCACTGCAACTCTCCGAACCCTGGACTGTACTGCGCTGTCCTCTGCTCCACGGCATGGGCTCCCCCATCGGTGAATGATACGTCACATTCATAGCACAGGAGGAAGCGTTTAGGTCATCATGTCACATCATTTCTACCGACGTCCTCTCAAATTTTGTCCTGCAACTCGCATCCAAAGCACTCAGCACACCCGATCTAAACCGACTACAGCGCCGTTTCACTGCAACGGCGATGTGGAGACTGATGGGGATATAAACAGAAATAATCTTTATATAGGAATAAATACTAGAAGATCAAAATACGCAGCGGAATAAAATGGAAACACAATCAAACAGAACACTAAGATATACGTGGAAAACCCCTTCAATGTGAAGGATAAAAACCACGGGGCAAACTAGAGATAATTCACTATGAGAATAATGAATATACAAATCTCAATCTCTTGCCCAAAACCCAAGCAACAACCACAAGAGAATAACTGGGATACAAGGATCACGTTACTGCCCACAATATCTAAAACCTCCCAAGTAATCACAGCAAGAGCCTACTGTAGATTTGATCTAACCTGAGATGAGAACACTGCTAGATGATTGTGAACAGTCTCTCTGCGTTGTCCTTGTCTTCTTCCCTTTCTTTCTCTTCCTTTTCTGTCTTGTTCTCCTTCTTCTCTTTGGAATCTCGTGGCTACCAAGATCTGCCTCGTTGCTGCCTTTTTATAGCTTTAATCTGCCTCTAAAATGCAGCCACCACACCCCCCTAATCTTAATTAGATTTAAGTTAAAAGGGGGTGCGAGCTATGGACTGATAAAGCTCACATGGGCTGAATATGGGCCATCAGCCCAACAGAGACAGTGTGTTTAAGCAATGTCCTGATCTTGTGCTCTTCTGCAAATAGTAGTGCACACCGTAATCACGGCTGCTGGATCTAATGCAGATAGGGAAATACGCAGGAGCTGTAAAGCATGGCGAAGAGTTTCTAGGGTGCACAGGGCCATGATTGAGTCCCCCATGCTGGTGCACCTTTTCACGCATTATGACATCTTTACATCTATCCATCAAAAGTCCTCTAAAAGACTAAATTCAAGAGCTTCACTGTTCTTGTGCAGACTCCACAGGAGCATGACAATGACCCATGTGAGAGGGCCATATCATTCCTCTAGATTGCCCTAATCATTCCACTATGTGTTCTTTCCGAGTGCTGCCACCTTTGTTCCTCTCCTCCACATGCCATTGTTGCCTATAAATAGTGTCCTTCTCCCTTCTCCGTTAGCTTCCAATCCTCCATCAGCCAAATACTTGCCGTCAAGTTCTCCAGTGTCATCATGAAGGCCTCAATCTTCGTCCTCTTCATCACTGCGCTTCTACTCTGCCGAGCTCCGACGGTATTGTCGGTGACATGCAACCCAGTGGAGCTGAGCTCATGCGCCGGCGCCATACTGACCGCGGCGCCACCCACCGCTGCCTGCTGCGCGAAGCTGAAGGAGCAGCGGCCCTGCTTTTGCCAGTACAAGCAGAACCCCAACTTGAAAGGCTACATCAACTCGGATAACAGCAAGAAGGTGGCCAAATCTTGCGGCGTTCCGATCCCCACCTGCTGAAAAGTGTTAACGTGGCCTCTTGTCTTCATGAATTCAAGTTTGCCATCCCCCGGTTAGGAGGAGAAGCTGAGCTCCTTCTAGTATGCAGTCTTGTACGTACAAGGTATTGTTTGTAGCGTGCTGCGGGCTTCTAATCGCTTGCCTGGTGTTTCTCTTTTGTCCTTGATCTCAAGTGTCGAAGATGACCTTGTATGGGTCTTCAATAATGTAATTCCAGTGTTCAAGATTCTCTCTCACTCACTATGTGCTAGGAAGGAAAGGCCATACCATCAGAAGACTTCAACGTCGTAGATATACTACTATGAGCTTGAATGTCATTCTTGATCCAAACACTATGACTGAACATAGATCGACCGTGAGCTGAAGATTCAGGTTATGAAGAGAAATCGAAATTACTGATAATAATAATAATCTGCCAGAAGTTTTGGATGTGTTCTAACTGCTGTATGAAGAGAAAGGATGTTCTTCAAAAGGGGAAAGAAAAAGACTGCTGACATCAAAGGACAGCAAGATGATGTCAAAATAATTAATCCTAAGCACAGAAAACATGCATAGTGAACTATTTCTTGATCTCAAGAAAATAACCAAACCATTAACCCTAGAGAATAAATCTATTGCAAGCATTACGGTAGTTGCAGTGACCTGTTTCTTGCTTTTAATAAAATAGCCAAACTATTAACTCTAGAGTTTTTCTTTTCCTATTCTGAAGGAAAATATACAATGATGTACTAGAAAATCAAAAGAAATCAACAAAAATCTTCTTAAGCCTGATGCTAAATTACATTACTACACATAATTGTTATCCTCACCAAAAAGAAATACACCGCCTACCTTTGCGTGAGCAAAAATGTATGCAAGCACATGTAGATTTTCAAAAACACAGAAATTGTAGATTATTAATGAGAAAAAGCAGATAATATTTTTTTAAAGCAGATAATATATTAAACTTCTTTCGGCATTCCTCGGTTTCCCTTCTTACTTTTACCCTCGATGAGACTTCGAACCTGATGAAATTATTAGTGTTGATGAGGTAAATCCGTGTGGTCAGCATAATATAGCAACCAAGAAAAAGAGATGCAACAATCAATGATAACAAGTTGATTTCCAGAAGAATTTAATGCTTATTAAGCTTGACATGTACGAGATTGGAAGGAGGGCATGCAAATGTCAGAGCTTCTCAAAGAAGAAAGCAAAAAAATTAATGTATGTAGAAGCTATTCAACATCTTCTGCTAAAGTATTATCGTTCTACCGCTGGGCTTGGCTTTCTTCATGCCTGGCCGTGAGCTAAGTCGCCGGCGCAATCGAGACGCCGAGCAGAATACGTGGAGGAATGCGCTTATTACCATATTGTTGGCCTACCCAATTTCCATGTTGTTGAGAAGAATATGCGGGCCTCGCAACTGGGACGTCTGAATTCTCCGGTCACAAAACGGGTATGAAGAGTGGTGAACAGAGGTTATCTTTGATTTAGATAAGCAAAACGCCCATGGTAGCGTTCCCCGCATGGCATCACACGTGGCCGATAATGGGTAGTTTGGGAAGAATCAAGGATCTTCTCCAATCACAACTAAAGTTGAAAGCTCTTACTTCAGATCATGACCGTCGAGACACCCAACCGGATCCACATTCTTTACATATGAACAGTCAGATCAGGACGAGACTTACAAATAAATTGCACAGGATCCGACAATTCGACAAGCCTCTGCTAAACTCCGCCGCTGTCCTCGCCACCGCCTGTCTAGTCTGCCCTCTCCCGCCGCTGGATCGATTGCTCATCGACCCTACGACTGCCTTCTTACCCTCCCCGCCACCCGCTGCCTTCTTTTGGTATGTGAGAGAAAGCTTCGAAGATTTCAGCGGTCAATCGTGATCGGAAGAAGACTTGTTCCAAAGTGACGGGATCGAGCGTAGAAGGTGAGGACTTTGCATTCAGTCCATTCCATTTCGATCACCGCAATATGTTGAGTACTGGACTTCTTTGCTTCTAAAGCGCTTTCTTGGCAAACAAATCGGCATCTTTTTCTCAAATTTTGGTTCTTGTGGGAGAGGGTTTGATCCGAGCGAATCCGGTCCTGCTTGAACCCGTTAATTGCTTATGGTTTTCTCGAATTAGCATCTTTTTCAGTGCATCCTTTAAAATTCAGCCTCAAATCATGCATTGCATCACTACTATTCAAAAGACGCAGTTTGATATGAACTCAATCGTAAAAGACAGGACTTGTAGTTTTTTGTTTGTGCAATTCCAGTGATAACTGATTAGAATTCAGTTACTTGGATGAAATTGAAGTTATTTATTATAACTAACATGACTTTGGGTGGGACTTTGATGAAATTTGATTCCTTTTTACTTAACTTCAAAACGACCCTGTGCCGCGATGAACAATCTTGCACTTCTTTCTTTTGACATATGTCGTACTTTTTCTCTCTTATTTAACACCGAACATGCACCCGACTCGAAGGGTATCCATGGGTAGGTTTAGGTATAGTATGTTTGTTGTCATATATGCAAGCCACATTAGCGAATTCATTGAGTTGGACGTGTTCAAGACAATCTAAACTATTTTTTTAATCTAATTAATTCTAAAATAAGGGTTCATTTTTGGGACTGATAAGTAAAGAATTGGCCAGTCCTATTGTGCCTAGTTGCATGAAGTACAAACTTATGGAAAGATTTTTCCTGGTAAAGTCATTGCATATTCAAATGTTTTAAGAAATTGAGCAACAAAATGCTTCATTTAATTGGTGGCTCTTCCTGAGGGTGGGACAATATCAAATTCCTACAATGAAGCAATGGAGGTTTCTTGGAGATTCAAGTGTCATTTACCTAACTATAGATGCATCATGCTTATTATACTGTATTCAGCAAGGAGTATGCCTACATTAAGATTCATTCTAGAATAATCCGTAAGATTGTTCTACTTGATCTTTGAACCTTTAAAACTCCTAAAATTTATCTTTGTGATGTTAGATGCCTATCCATACTATGATAATTCTGTACAACCCATGAGTATGATGTTGACAATCCAATCTGAAACCAACTCAATTGAAAGGACACTTTTGTGACAGAGATTTAATTTTATTACTCAGAGCTGGCCTCACAATAGCCACAAATTGCCCTATATGAGGATTCTTAGTGGATACAAATTCAGGCCCATAGGTATAGAGGAATTTTAGCTGGCCTCTGTTGTTTCACTTTTGATATATATCACGAGTGACATAATGTTGGTCCTATGAGCACATGAGTTTGGTGCTCCAATAGATAAAATCACAGAAGCAACGAGACAAGGGGTTTCATGTCATGGCTGTGGCATGTGATGCTATATACCCTGTTGTGGGCAAGTGACTTACTGCAGAAGAGCATCCATGCTCCTCCACTATTTCAAGCTCAAGCAAACATCTTTAGCTTAAAATGGACTTTAATATTCTAAAAGATTCTGTAACTCTCAAAACTTTCTTAGTTTATACTACTCAGGACTCGTAATTTTTATTAAACCAGCAGTTGCTACAATTACGGACCGACTATCCTGACGAACATTGAACTCTTCTAATATTTATAGAGGGAATCTAACCAGTTAAAGTCAACTTGCACTTTACCCTAAAAATTGCACAATTCCAAAAATAATCCATAGATGAGTTTATCACTAGATGATGAGCGCAGTTAACGTTGAACTTTTAAGCCTTAAAAAGATGATACTTAGTTTTTGATTCTATGTGTGACTTCAAAGGCTCAGGGAGACATGGCATCGAAGAGCACGAGTTTTGATATATATCATGAGTGACATAATGTTGGTCTGTGTATAAAAATAATGTTGGTATGTGTAAGAGAACTAAGTATAAAAATAATGTTGGTATGTGTAAGAGAACTAAGATTCAATGTTTTAGTATGCCTTTCTGAAGAAATTTGGTCTGTGTATGAGATTTATTTGACCTCTGCAAAAAGGCATAGTAGCCATATTTTGTTTCCCCCATTTACCTTTATTGATGATCTTTCTTTTGAAGCTGATTATTTTTATACATGCATTCTCCCAGTCATTATCTTGATTCTGCTCTTAATCTTAAATTTAGATCAGAGTGATAAGGAGTTCTTATGGCTGGTTTAGAGGAGCTGAAAAAGAAGTTGGAGCCCTTATTTGATTCGGAAAATGACCCATCATTTGGAATGTCTATGGATCCTTGTGATTCATATATGGTAAGTGTAAATTTGATTGGTTATTTCTTGAGTCTCTTTGAGAAGCAAAATTTTAAGATAGAATGTCAAGTTAACCAGAATTAATGATAATTTAACTTATTATTCTTTTTATTGGATTTCGATTGATGTCTCTCATCTTGACTTAGAGCATTTGAGTGGGTATACATTGAGTCTTACATTGATTAAATTTACAAATGTTCTTACATGAGTATGTAGTTCCATAGGCACATGTTCATACTCCTAATTGTAAGTATTTGAAAAGAAAACCTTAATGCCAATCTAATGAAATATGTTCCACGGGACACTGTTTATCAAGGCTTTTAAAAGACTATAGTCTTAGATCTCCAAGTAAAAGAAAGAATAAGGATGCTAGAAATTGAAATTTGACAGCAACATGCAAAGTTAGATTGAAAAGCTTTTGTTATAAAATATTGGGTTGAACTGGGACGTCAGCAGTGCAACTGGAGGCTTTTTGTAAAGAATTAGGCTTATCATGTAAAGTTCAACAGCAGGAAGGAGATTTTTATAAACTCTATATCAGAATGTTATAGTTAATTTGCTAAAATTTTGACAAGTAAAGGGGAATTGCACTTTCTCCACCTGTATTTTGTCTGCCTGCTTTTTTGTTTGCATTTCATAATAAGGAAAAAAAATGTTGGCAAATGATGGAATCTGTTTATTATTAGAATTCACCTCTTCCCAAGGATGCTTCCATCTTTTTCAAATGTGAAGTGCTAACGGAAAGGTAAAACCAGGGAACTGAATAAATCCAATTGTAGGTGAGGAATGTGCAAATATCCTTGAACAGAGGTGGGCAAAATGCAACTTATAAGTTTTAAGTGATTGAAAAGACTAAAGATATAGGGACTAGACATGCTCTAAATTGATAAATTTCATGCATCTAGGAAAATACTGAATGGCCTCAAACCTTATGCAAATAAGAAAACCCTCCTTCAATACTTCTTGTAAATATTAGTCAAAGTCTATATTACATCTGAAGGGACAACTTTTTCTGTAGTCTACAGGATCTTAATATCATTGAAAGTTCCAAAAAATAAAAAAGAATTCTTAAGCCCTTCAGAAATATGCAAGGAGATATATGTGCCCTCTAAGACTTGATTCTTAAGTACTTGGGAACTTTTCCAACCAAAACTATTCCAGAATGAGGACTTCAAAATAAGTCTACAACTTTTACGTGGAACCAAATGCTCTGTGAAGCAATAAATATAATAAGGATGAAACTTTGATAAAAAGATAAAATAAGAATCATGACTTTAACTCAACCTAAAAAGCTTTGATCAACCTAGGCCCAAAGGACAGCTTTAATTTGCATTTAATATGATACATTCCTGAGGTGGTTAGTGCTGAAAGTTCATATTGCAATGCATCACGACAGGCTACTGTAGTAACAAGGAGATTTCAATAGATCTTCAAAAACAACATGTTACTTGTATTAGATGACAAGGACAACTTGGTGAGGTTCTTTTGAATTGTTGTCTATCCTTGTCAACAACAAAAATAAATAATTTTCAGGACCTAGAAATAACGTTCCCAAGGTAGGGTGATCTTTAAGATTAAAAAGCATGGAAAGCAGTTCTTGATCCCTTAGCCAAAGTTCTTGATTCTCAGCCACATGCTACATTATATTTCTAGTATGAATTGAAGCGTTAATGGTTTTGGGTTCCTAGTTGTAGTTATAACCTTTGTGGATTTTTTTTCTCATTGACTTTTTTAATGGTAGCTTTCGATGCTTTCTCGTATGTGTTTAAATAACTTGCTTCTGTTTTATGGAAAAAAACACACAATAAGCTTATCCTTTATATGTAGTCCATCAACCACATAGATAAGTCTCTTTATATTCTTGGAATTCCAAAATTTTACTAGTTAGTTTTCCATAGGAAAGTTCTTCTTACTTAGAACCAAGGTTTGTCATACCACGACGTATCGTCCGATATGGGTGGTACATATTGATCCGATGGAGGACTGGTACATACATACCAGTTTGTTGTTATGTCTCATCATACCATGTGTTAGTACGTCGCTATGGTATGGTATGTACCATACCAATGATCGATTGGTACACCGGTGTGGATCAGTAAGGCAAATCATGCTTAGAACACCAATTTTGTCTTACTTTTTTGTGATCTATATCTACTGGTCTTCAGAGTCTGTTTGTGTTGACATGGAATGATATAAGGTATTACTGAGCTCTTGTAAAAAAAAATTTAGGAGCTATAGAGTTCTGAGACTTAGACAGCAGATGAACCTATACCATGACTTAATGCCTACAGATAGCTACTTATCTATGGAGTTATTCATCACCATTTACTCTTGTGTCCCCCACGTTCTATAGGTTGCTTCATTATCGAATTCTTTTCTAGATCTTGATCTTTGTTGAGGTTTTCAGTTGTTAATGTATTGGGAGTTCATCTGAGTGTTGCTTTAGAAGTTCAAGCTGGTAACCTACAGATGACTTCCATTCATGTATGTATTATGTCTTTTATGTGGTGATGGACTTGTTGGGATTGTCAGTTTTTCCTTCGTCAAGTTTGTTAGCTATTACATTTCATTTATGAAGCTTCTTATGCATGATTAAAATGAAGGATTGTTCATTGTTATATCATGTCAGTATGTTATGTGGATATCTTCCTAGAATGCTACCAATCAATGTTGGGCCAGTCAACACTCCCATGTGGAGGTCAGCATAGGCTAAAATATGCCTAGCCATATCTACCTACGACAGAAGTTGAAATTGTATGTTTTGACCCATGAAGACATGTACGATTAGAGCAAAAATCCTTGTATGAAATTACATATTCAGGTTTTGTATGGCTTACTTTTATGTTTGCATTGAAGACTATATTGACTTTCGGTTTTTTGAAGGTTTCAGATGGTGGAACTGTTAACTTATTGAGCAGATCTTATGGAGTGTACAATATTAATGAGCTTGGATTGCAAAAACATCCAGCTGTGATAGGAGATGAAGCTGAAATTGGTGAAAAGACATACTGTTGTGCTTCACATGAAATGCATGTTTTTGGAACCATAGGTTGCGGAGCAAGCAGTGTGGTCCAAAGAGCTGTTAAAATACCAATTCATCGGATTATGGCGTTGAAGAAGATAAATGTATTTGAAAAGGTTTACCTCCATGCTTATTTTGCTTCCTAATGCTTGATGGTGATACAAATCATACGACAACATTATTTTTTGCATTTGATAAATGTGTAGATTGCAAAATCCTAGCCCTGAACAATTGTTTAGGGGCTATGTCTCTATTGCTAATCAACAGGGAACCCCTTGCTTGTTTTGTTTTAAATGGAATTGCTTTTTCATTATCCAATATAAACTATTTACTTCCAGTTCCATTTTTCATTGAACAAATTTTTCATGATACATGAGGTACCAATTTGATTTTGTGGGTACTGGTACAAACTACAAAGTTTTACCACATATATTTAGTTTAAATAAATTTCTTTTTTCTTGTTGAGGTGTACTCATGATTGTTCAGACAAGTATATACCATCTGATCCTTAGGTTTTTGTTCTCTCCTGATGTTACTTAATAGGTCCAATGGATTATTTTCTTCTCCTAGGCATAAATGTATTTATTCATCCATCCTATCACAATAACGGAAAGTTTAAATCAGTGTAACATGATATTGGAACCTTTGTGGGTAATAGTGATTAATCTTTTATCCTTCTTCAGTTTAAATGCTGTGATGTAGGATAAGAGCTAGAGGGGACTCTTAGAGCTAAAACAATTTTTTTTTTAATTTGATAAGGGTGTAAGAGTAAAAAGGGAGAGAGAAGATATTGCTCAAACTGTACTTTGACTCCTAGGCCTTCACGCCATATGATCCATGCATGGACAATGGAATCACATTCTAGGAAAAGAACGTGATCTCACACCACTCACTCATGAAGAAGAAAATAGGGAAATATAAATAAAAAGGTTCTAAATTTTTTAATCAGGATTATTTAGATCAATCATCTCATGTTATTTTTGGAGTCTTTCACTTTTATTTTTGCCTATTATTTACAAGTTCTTTTTCTGAGATTAGTTTTCTTAATCATCTTCAATCAAACACATTTGCCGAATCCATCCATTTTTAGCTTCATTCCCTTTTCTTCTCTTTAGACAATCATGGTGGATGATGTGGAATTGTATATGATATTGGCATGTGATAAGGTATATATTTCAAAAAAGAAACTTAAACAAACAAATTATTACAAAGCCTAAAATAGGACAGAATGACTTCTGCTTCATTTTGCATTATGTTTTCACACTGTTCCTGCTGCAATAGGTTCATCTGTGCTCTCTTTACACATAAATATCTAATCTAAAGTAATCCAACAGATGATTTATATGAGAAAGTGATGTTGCAGTTTGTTGAATGGACTCCACTAGGTAGTTGTGAAGACCTAAGGATCAAGTGAAGCTTTGGTTAGTTTCTAACTTGTTAGATTAGATTTCAATTTCTGATGCAGATTTAGGATCAAGGCTTACTGTTCTATTTGTAATTCTATAGACATGAACTTCTTATTGATAATACTAGAAATATCGACCAGATGGTCTGCTTCTTTACCTGGTAAAATCCTTCCAAAGTCGATGCCCTAAAATGGATTTTTGGCAGAGGAATAAGTGTGCTGTGGCCAGTTTATCTTACTGTTCTAAGTGTAGGAATTATAGTATTATTCAGTTACAATCTAGCCATTGATTACTTGTTGGTCTAAAAATAGAAAAAAAACAGAGATTATTGTACATGATTACCTGAGGACTTCAACTTATCCCTGTTGCTCTCTGTATGTCTCAATTTTCTACCGTCCAATCATTCTAGCAACAGATAATTTTCTCTCTGTAGTCTTAAGTCAATACTGTATTATTAAAGATGTGGCCAACTTATTTGTCTCCTCAGAAAAACGTCAGAGCAAACTCTCAAAGTTAAAGCATTCATGCAGTCATACTATCACTCGTTAGTTAGATTGAGGTTATCTGGGACTTGTGCAAGAACAATTCTCTTATGATGGGTATGTAACTTCCTATATATATGTTGTGATAAACCATCATGATCAGTTCTCTATGGTGTGAAAAAACTTGACTTTGGATGTTCACTGTCATTTTGTACAATGATCAGAAACTCAACCTTCTTTCTTTCTCATTTTCCGGGGACAACTTAATGCTATTCACTTTGGCAAAGGAAGATACTTTGTATGCTTTCCAGGTAAATCCTTAAAAGTCATTGCCCTTGTTTGGTTTATGAATGTACAATCACAATATATGTTCCAAAACTACTGTCCAATGGAATTGTGCTCAATCAGTGGGTTAGCGTGACATGTTCCGAAAGTGGTTACTTGATGAGCCTATTGTTTGATGATGTAACCCCTCACCACCATTGAAGGTCTTAACTGGTCAGAAGTGCATTCATATGAACAAGTTTGTCCCTTCTCTTTCATCTCTGTTATTCTATGGCTATATTTGGTAATTAGAGTCTATTTTGCAGTTTGCAACATAATATAAATGTCCAATCAGCTACTCTACCTAAATACATTTTGGAGAACTAACAAGGGTAAGGTCATATAAAAGAATTTGCTATCTGAAACAATATCTCAGACCACATGAGAACTGCCCCTTAATTATGGAATTTACCATATTGAGTTTCCTATTTTTCTTTCTACCCACTGAAGAAAGATCCGAAGGTTGTAGAGCTTTGATGTCCTCACATGGCAAGGAGTTTGATTGTTTTCTTATTATATTATAGGAAATCATCTTTTCAGGAATTTCCATGAGAGCTCATTCATTCCTTTGATAATATGTACAATTTCAATTTACTTATCATATTTTTCTCTTATGAACATTCTGGAAGTTGATAGGCACATCACACTTATTATTTTTACATGTTTTCTTTCACTTTGAAGGAAAAAAGACAACAACTTCTTAACGAGATAAGAACCCTATGTGAGGCATCATGTTATCCTGGCTTAGTTGAATTTCATGGTGCATTCTATACCCCCGAATCTGGACAAATCAGCATTGCCCTGGAGTATGTGGATGGGGGTTCACTTGCAGATATACTGAGGCTTCAGAAACTTATACCGGAGGCTGTCCTTTCATGTATGGTTCAGAGACTGTTGCATGTAAGGATCTGTTGCTTCAATTGTTGATCTGATTATCTTAACAATTTGATAGTGTAGTACTTCTTGTTCCTGATGGATGATCTCCTAGATATTTCCAATTTAAAGGGTCTAAGCTACTTGCATGGAGTAAGACGTCTGGTGCATAGAGATCTAAAGCCAGCCAATTTGCTTATAAATCTCAAAGGAGAGACAAAGATTACTGACTTTGGTGTCAGTGCTGGTTTAGATAATTCAGTGGCTATGGTACGTGATCCGTAATTCATTGTTGGTGATCATGACGTTATTACTTTGATTGGTACCTACTTCTTTTTGGAACTTTTGCTAACAATTTTCTTGTTTCTACATAACATCTTTGGAATGGAACTTGAGAAGAGTACATAATGTAAAGTCTGTTTCTTTGTCAGTGTGCCACATTTGTTGGCACAGTCACATATATGTCACCTGAGAGAATTCGAAATGAGAGCTATTCCTATGCTGCTGACATTTGGAGTCTTGGATTAACCATACTAGAATGTGGTACTGGAAAGTTTCCATACATGGCAAATGAGGGGCCTGCAAACCTAATGTTGCAGGTGAGATGATTTTTTTTTTCTTTCCCATTTGTCTGCTACATTAATGCTCATGAGTTATGATCATCATTAATTAAATTTTTTTTAACACCAAGTGACTAATTGCTTATCTGAAATATCGACAAGTGTAACATTTTGCAAAGGTGTTTGTCAAATGCAAAAGTTGGGAGAGTTTAAACTAGTATTATATTGATAGTTGAAGCCTTAAACCCACTGGCTGAATATCATGGTGCTTTAGAATGAAGATACTTGGTCTATAATATTTACAGTCAAGAAGATATGGATCACCCCTTCTTGCACCAAATATCTTACCATTTCTGAAGGGATTGGAGCTATATTTCTTTCAACAATTTCTATGTGTTTCTACATCCTTTATCTGAGACGTTAAAAAATAAAATGGACAATTTTTTTAAGGAACACACACAAACAATAGGATAATGGTGAACCGATCATTAATTACTTCTTTTTCATTTATGAATTTCATATTTATAGAAATAGTAATTTTGTAAAATAGTAATACGCAAGGATTGAAATATCGTACTGTACCGGAGTTTCGATCTTCTCTCGGTACAATATGGTACTGTATATTGAGCGGTATATATATATATATATAAAAGTAAAAAAAAGAAAATTCGGCAACGTCGCATATATATATATATATATATTTATATATTTATATATAAAATTTTAAAAAGCTATATGCGATGTCGCCTCTCTTCTCCCCCAGCGGGGCGACGTCGCATTAAAACGAGACAACGTCGCCTATATATATATATATAATCTTTTATTTATATATCTATTTGTTTATATATTTATATATATATTATATATAAAAAAATTTTAAAAAATGTGTGACGTCTTCTCTCTTCCCCCTAGGCGGGGCGATGTCGCTGAGGCAACGTTGTAAAAAAACGAGGTGACGTCGCCTATATATATATATATATATATAATTTATAAAATAAAAAATATCGTTCGGTAGCAAGCGGTCTGCGTACCGGTATACTGTCGGACCGGTACATACCTCCCGTATCAGACGGTATCATTCGAAACTGTATACCTTAGTAATACGTATCCTACTAAGACAGAATATATAACTTAGTATCCTCTTTCCTCAGGCAAAGGTTTACCTTTATTGAATGATTGATTCACATTTTGTTTATTTATTTGATGAAGAAACAAACAAAATATGCATGTTGCTGAAGCTCTTTCGAATTAAGTATGAGTTAGTCTTAATTGTTCTAATAGATATTGTTTTGATAGTTGAGTATCAAAGTTGATCCGTTATGACTTGGTCTAGGCCTAGAATAACTCAGCTGAATTTTGTTATAAATTATTAAGTTACTCAATTAGAGATATTAAACTAATTTCAACAATAGATATTATTTGCTTTATTAATCCTGATGGATTTGATTTATGAAAAATTGAACCAAACTGTAGATAGTATGAAACCATTTTGCTGAATCAAATTTGGGCATAAACTAGTTTAAAGCATTGGGGAAACCTGATTTGTGTGTGTGGTTAGATAAATTGGCAACTTAGATTTAGGAACTATTTTGATATTTACTTTTGGAATTTGCTAGTTGCGCATCAGGTTAATGTTTACTTGATTGACCCAAAAATGTTCATTGTGCATAGTTTTCTCACCTATGCGATATATATATATATATATATATATATATATATATATCCAAGGATTTTCTGAAAATTGAATTGCATTGTGTATAAACCTGTCAACAGACACAACTTTATGGAACATGCAAATGTGGAACTTTGATGTGCATGGATTACCTTTAATTTGGTTCCCCAAGGTTTCTCTCTAATGTAACAATTGTCGAAATTTTATTTTTTCTTTCAAAATTTGTGTTAATCTAATCATTGCATGGTTAATCAAAATGTGTCATTTTTCAATGTGATAAAATGCCACTGAAACCTTACAATTGCTAACTAGCACGAGGCATGTCTGTTAGAACCCTTGCAGATTCTAAACTTGGGGTTGATCTCTTTAGGGGATCGGCCTCCTTGGAACTCTATAGGGGTTCCTCCTTCCAAGTTGCTGCTCAAAGGCTGCAGAAAAGATTCATCTATTGCCTATCAAAAGAGGAGGAATACATGGCTATTTATAGGGTTTCTAAATCCTAACTCCTAATAGGACTCCTACTCAAGACTCCTACTTCTAACCAACTCCTAATAGGACTTCTACTCAAGACTTCTATTCCTTTACAACTCCTAATTCTTCTCTAAGAAACAACCTCCTAACCCTAGCTGGCCTCTTCACCTCTTTAATAGGGGTCGGCTTAGGTAGGTTTTACATGAATGTCCCTATCAATTAGGACTCTCCTAGCTAGAGTCCTAACAGACCCGCCCTCTTCAAATCAGCCTTGTCCTCGAGGCTGACGATTTATGAATTTTGGGAATTTGATATTCAAGTCGTCATAGTTCTCCCAAGTGGCATCTTCTGTTGGTAGGTTCACCCAATGTATTAGCACTTTTAGTAGTGGGGTCGTCGTCATTCGAAGTCACGATCCGGTCGATCAATAATGGCACTTTTTCGGGTCCGGAGTTCTCCTTGGATAGTCATATTTGGTGGGTAGCTTTGGGTCGTCTCAAGCACCTATTTACAACTTTTGTCCGCCGTTGATTTGTGGGTGATATGCCGTACTCCTTTTCAATTTTAGTACTGATGATATGGAATAACTTTGTCCAAAAAATCTGCTTGTGAAGATGCAAGTAGAATTTATCATAAGCACAATCGTCCCTTATAGTGTAATTCTTTTGAGTCCCAATTGTAATGAGCCACCTGACTTGGTGCTTCCTTCAATTTTTTTATAATCTTACTAGTCTCTAAATCTTCCCCGCCATTCCATCTTAATATCCCCAAGGAAGTGGGTCGGTCTGGAAGTGAAATGGCGAAACTTCAGCTTTTGCTCAGAAGTAGTTGTGAAAAGCGATTTGCAAGAACATTCTCTTTTTTTTTTGTAAGTTATTTCATAATCAAATCCAAGAAGTTTTGTTACCCATTTTGGTCGCTTTCGGAGGATGATATCTTTTTCAAAAAAAAAGTACTTGAGGCTTTTATGTTCGATTTTAATTTGAAATCGTCGACCAATTAAGTAGTGTCTCCATCTCGTTGCTGCGCGCACAATAGCGAGCATCTCCTTATCATATGTTGACTTATTTTGATGGGAGGGAGATAATGTCTTGCTAGTGTATGCGAGTGGTCGACCATCTTACATGAGAATGGCTCCAATTCCGACTCCAGATGCGTCGGCCTCAATAATGAAGGGTCGGTTGAAATCTGGTAGTGTTAGCACCGGCGTCGTCGTCATGGCTGCCTTAAGTTTGTCGAAGGCAGCGGAGGCTCTGTCTAACCATTGGAAGACATCTTTTTCTAGTAAGAAAGTAAATGGTGCATTGATCTTTCCATAGTTTTTCACGAACTTACGGTAGTAGCCTATTAAACCCAGAAAGCCATGTAGCAATTTTATGTTCCTCGGGGTAGTCCAGTTTTGCATTGCTTCAATTTTGAAGGGGTCCACCATCACACCTTCCTCTGATATGATATGCCCAAGATATTCCACAGTCTGTTGAAGAAAGCAAAAATTCGTAGTGGTTGTTGTGTGTTCAAAAGGTGGTTTTCGGTATGTCTTCTTCGCACACTCATATTTGATGATACCCGGATCAAAGGTTCAGCTTTGTGAAGATTTGTACTCCCTTTCATCTAGCAATTCATCTGCTATTGGAATAAGGTATTTGTCCTTGATGGTTATGCCATTGAGAGCTCGGTAATCAACGCATATTTGCCATGTTTCGTCCTTCTTGTGTACAAGTAGCACCGGTGAAGAGTAGAGGTTGCAACTTGGCTGAATAACTCCTGTTTCGAGCATCTCTTTCACAATCCTTTCTATTTCATCCTTCTGGAGATGTAGATATTGATATGGCCGAGTATTTGCTGGAGGTTTGCCTGAAAGAATCGTTATATAATGATCATGCCAACGAGTAAGAGGTAGGTTGTATGGTTCGTCAAATATATCTAAAAATTCAGTAAGCAAAGGAAGTAGGTTTGGATCTTCAAATTCTATTGGCTCTCCCTTAGTTTGTTGCTCAAGTTGTACCAAAAATCTGTCAGTATGCTTTTATCTGAAAACCTTCTCCATTTGTTGTGTGCAAATCATCGCTACGTTGTTCCCCACGTTTCCGTTTAGTATCATTGTTTCTCCCATATTGTAAAATTTCATAATTAGTTGTATAAAATTCCAAGAAATATCACATAATGTCGCCAACCATTTAATTATGAGCATGGCCTTATGATCATCAAGAGGGAGAAGGAAGAAATATGCAATTATCTCTTGGTAAGGCCTCATGATCGACAGAATAAGTTTCACTTCGGGCTTCACGATCATACTTCAAAATCCATCCATCTACGACCTTATTGTCAAACTCTGTTGCAATTCTCGATAGGTAAGGCCATCGTCAGATAGTAACCTTCTTGTTTAGAAAGTTATTAGTACCGCCCGTGATCGATGAGAACAAAGTGATCGGTTATTGTTTGAGAAGGCCTCTAACTTTCATCGTTATGGGTTTGAGTAGCCTGGCTAGTGTATGTACCGTAACCGATGGCCGGTTGTGGCTCTCCTTCTGCATCTTCTTCTTCATGTTCAAGGCTCTCTTCGGATGTTCAATGACCTCTTCTTCTATTGGTTCAATCATAAGAAGTCTCCCTTTACTCTGGCCGATGCTCACTTCGGCTCCACGACTTCGTCACAATGGCAACATAACCCTTTCAAGATATCACTCCCGAAGCTCTTCTCTTGTTAACCTCTTTGGTGTAGGGACTTGGTCGATAGTAGGGGGGGCTGAGGGCTTCAATATTACTGGTTGAGGAGCGACCCTAGTCCTCTGAGCTTCATGGTTCAATTGCTCATCTTGATGTCGTGCGAAAGAGATGGCTGCCATAAGCGTATATGGTTGTCGCGCTTTAACTTCTCCTCGGATCTCCGGCTTTAAGCCCTCAACGAAGGCCCTCAATAGCTGTTTTTGAGACCAATCACAAGTTTGATTAGATAACCTTTCAAACCTAGTTTGGTACTCCTGAATGGTAGAGGTTTGTTTGTCGGATCTTTGCTAGGTGTCCGTCAATATTCTCGTAATCGGTTGGTTTGAAGCGGATCAGCAGTCCTTCTTTGAATTGTGGCCATGAAAGGACTCCATAAGTATGTTCAAACCAGTCAAACCACTGTATAGCATCCCCTTCAAGATGTATAGTTGCAATTTTCACCATAGATGCATCTGCGGTTTTATGGTACCGAAAATATCGCTCCGCTCGCGAGATCCAACCAATCGGGTCTCCTTCTTCCCATCTAGGGAAGTCCACTCTCATGCATGGATAGTTGGGGTTGGTCATAGGGCTTCCCCTCTCTTGGAAGTCATATCTTTAGGCTTGGTGCGATTGGGCAAAGCTCTCTCTTTGATGTGATTTCTTCGGGCTTAGTGGTCGGCCCAATCTGAGTTTGGTAAAGAGCGTCCGAATCTTATCCTCCATTCGCGCCTCGAAGGCTTCAAATTTAGCATTGATTACCTCCTCAGATGCCATAGTATATGTCGCCAAATCTGTGATGTTAAGATCTCTCTTTTGTTGTCGGGTTAAAGGCATATATTGGTTGAGAGAGATAATGGTCGAAAGGGTTGGTGGATTGGTGGATGTAGGCTACGGTTTAGGCTTGTTTTGTGGCTATTTTGGGTGCAGTTTGAGGGTGTGGTTTGGTGGAGTTTTAGGGCTGTAGATGAAAGTTTTGGATCTGTGGTAAATGGTAGCAAAGGTTTGATAGAAATCAGTGGAAGTTGCAGCAAGTATGTGCTGTCTTGTAAGAGTAGAATTGTCGTCGAAGAAACAACGGTTTCTCGACGTAATTTCCACCAAAAACTTGAGAGAATTGAGGAGGGAATTGATAGCAAAATCACAGTTTATATAACAGCAAGGATATCTAATTTAATCAAGAAAATTTCGGCAGTATAACAGCAAGGAAATTGGTGCAAGTTGCGATTGCAGAATTCTTGTCGAAAAATTTCAGTGGGTTACGACAAAAATTTACAGCAACACAAAATCGTTTTTAGAGATGAATTTCTTAATAGATCAATCTTAGATGGAAGCCAAGATGATCTATGAAGTGTATAAGAAATTTCATTCAAAAAAGATTGTAAATAGATGGGTTAAGGCAACAATATGCGGCTGAAATTTTCTGCAGCATAGATTTTTAAGTATAGCAGATTGGACGTAAAAGATCAGTAGTTTATATTGCGAATTTTTTGACAAAACCAAAGGAAATGTGCTGTTAGGAAATGTCAAAAATGTCATAAAAATTTCGTAGAGATTTGGATAGAAAAAACACGGTAGCAAGATCAAACAGACGGTGCTATACGGTTGGAATTCTGCAATGTATCTTACGTTATAGAGATGAAAACTTTATGACGAAAAGTTTATGCAGCAATATAGGAATAATTTTTTTGGGATTTTCAAATAAGGATAACTAAATTGCAGCAGCAGTAAGGTAGAAAACTAGAACCTGCTGCAATTCACGGGGAGATCAAAGGATGATCCGTGGTGGTGGAGATGACGGTGGAATTTGGCAATGATCTCTTAAGCAATTGTGGGAATTGCTTTGGGCGGTTGTGGAGGGTTGATGGATGGCTGTGGAAGGGCAGCGAGACGCCAAGAACGCTGCTCTGATACCAGGTGTTAGAACCCTTACAGATTCTAAACTTGGGGTTGATCTCTTTAGGGGATCGGTCTCCTTGGAACTCTATAGGGGTTCCTCCCTCCAAGTTGCTGCTCAAAGGCTACAGAAAAGATTCATCTATTGCCTATCAAAAGAGGAGGAATACATGGCTATTTATAGGGTTTCTAAACCCTAGCTCCTAATAGGACTCCTACTCAAGACTCCTACTTCTAACCAACTCCTAATAGGACTTCTACTCAAGACTTCTATTCCTTTACAACTCCTAATTCTTCTCTAAGAAACAACCTCCTAACCCTAGCCGGCCTCTTCACCTCTTTAATAGGGGTCAGCTTAGGTAGGTTTTACATGAATGTCCCTCTCAATTAGGACTCTCCTAGCTAGAGTCCTAACAATGTCTCAGTAGTTGTATCAGATATATAATGGAGAAAATTATACTGTTTTAGTACAGCACTTGCCTGAGATACTTATTTTATAAATTGTACCTAGGAAGTGTTGAATTATATCAGGTGAAGTCGCCTTGCAGTTATCTGGCTTTTGCTTTGTTTTTGAATGAAAGGAGTGATGATCAGAAAGTAGTGTTTATATCTGTCTTCTCGTTCATCTATTAGAAAGCAGTAGAAACAGTAGCAAGGATATCGATACAACCTGAGCAAGAAAAAACATGGACCGATTAGCTCAATCTCATTGGAATTTATTGATTGTTTACTGCAACATTTAACTCCTTGCCTGTATAATGAGTTTGCAGATCTTGTATGATACATCACCAACGCCTCCAAAAGATTCATTTTCGCTGGAGTTCTGCTCATTTATTGATGCCTGTCTTCAGAAGGAGTCTGATGCAAGGCCTACAGCTGAACAGGTAAGAAAATCTTATTATCCTTTGTGTGTGTGTATGTGTTTTTGTCTGAATAAATTTTAGGAACTGAACTTAAACCTGACCTCTTCATATTGACATGTAATTCCTTTTATGTTAATAATATATCTTAATGTTATTCCTATCATGTGTTTAGCAGAAGCTGCTAGGAAGTAGCATAGTTTTCTAGTAAACATTTATTGTAGTTGTTAAATGATTAGCACGATCAGGATTCGGGATTTGCCAGTCTTTATTGATAAATGTTATATAGTACTGTTGTCAATCTTTTGTTTACTTTTTCTTTTTTAGCAAGTTTTTGTATTTTAGTTTGCCAGCTGACAAGCATGAGTATGTTATCTACCGATCAAGGATTCTGGTGTGTGCTATGGGGTCCTGTTGTACTTTTCTAACATGACATAACTCCATATCATTCTGGCTAGCAAGTCCATTTGTAGGCCAAGTATGTCAATAATTAGCCTAGCCATGAATTAGCACTTTTAGAAGGAAGCGGCAAAATGTGTTGATACTTCTGGCATAATATCTAGTAATGTGTTGATGAAAATTTGTTAATTGACCTTTAGTGATTGATAATTTAGTTGAGAGGTTATCAGAAAAACTGCATTAATTAAATACAAAATAGAAACAAGTTGTTGGTCCCAATAATTTTTTGGTCTTGCCACATGTATCTTTTTCGCCACTGAGCTCCATAAGTAGTAATTATCCATCAGCAAGTTATGGAACAAATGGGCAGCATAGTACTGATATTCTTTCTTTTCTTTTGAGGCCGAGGTAGCAGGAATAACAACCTATTTCATTAAGATTATGAAATGAGTACAGGAAAAGGGGGAAATGAAGAGAAAAGAGAGCAAAAAAGAACTAAAAAGTAACAAGAACTGGGAGAAACGAAAGCTACAAGTATAGTCTCAACTCTCAAGCGTTCAACCCCAAAATCATTGAAGGCATGATCTAGGATATGGTTTTGATGCCAGTGGACCTCTGAAAATTCTGTTGTAACAAATCAGAGTGGGTAGTGTGTCAAGGAACTGTGGTTCACACCTCTCATGTCACTTTATTACCAACCTTTATCTAGTGAACCATGATATATTGGTTCTGGTGTGTGATCATGCCAAGATAGCAAGTAAAATGGAATGAAATATTCCTAGTGCTATATGCTTCTCTTATGTTTTTTACTTCTTTTCTTTCAAAGTTGCAAATTTCTTTTGCTAACTTCTTCCATTATCTTTAATCTCTTGTTTATTCTAACTTATTGAACTGATTCAGTTCTTATTCTATATGTTAGAATTTTTTTTCTTTTGTTTTGTTTCTTTCATACTTTTTGGTTCTGCTTGACTTTCATATTTTATTTTAAGGCATAAAGTTCCAAAATGCTTCCGAATAATTTTGCAGTTCTGTGAGATATACCAGTTTTGAATTAGAAATATAATAAACACAACTAACTGCTTTTTAGATGATCATAGATGGATTATTCAACAAAGTTATCTCATGTGATTTGTGCTCCTTGGCTCCAGATTGTGCAAAAATAATTGAAGAAGTATCCATGCGACATTTTTGCTCCCTGAATGTGCATCTTTTGCTTCAGTGGTATTCTATTCTGCTAATAATTCTCATTTTGCAGCTTTTATCCCATCCATTTATCAAGAAGTATGAGAATTCTGGTGTGGATTTAAGAGAATATGTTAGAAGTGTTTTTGATCCAACTCAGAAGTTGAAAGAAATAGCAGATGTGAGCTCATTGATCTGTTTCATGATCATGTTTCTTGTATTCTTGATTGTAGTCTTTATGCTGGATGTGAAACATGTGGATAATGGCATAGTGTTGAGTGCTTCTACAAGTGCTTGATTGCCATCTCATGATGCACGGGCTTGCTATATGCCAGAATTGTGTTTGGGCTTCTAAGAGAACATATAGACATATATACATGCTTACATAGAGATACATTCATGCGTATGGTTTTTTTTTTCCAAAGAAGTTAAACTTGATCAACTATTTCAAAGGAAACATTCATGCATATGTTAATATTAGGCAATGTAGGTAAGTTCTCATTTTTCTTAACTATTGAACCATGTTCTATTGAAGTCCCAAGTATCGATGTCCTATCTTATGTCTTTTAATGATGATTGATTTGTATGATTGCAGATGCTTGCTATTCACTATTACATGCTTTTTGACGGATCTGATGAGCTTTGGCATCACATGAAAACATTCTATACTGAACGCTCAACCTTCAGGTATCCTGTTGAGTTAGATGAAGAATGTAATCTTTGCAGTGTTATTATGCATAAATATCGCTACTCATGTCATATATTGGCATCGAGCATTTGTAGTGGAGTATGCATAAAGTTCATATGAAATGCTGTACTTGCTGTATGGTTGTCTTTATGAGTAGGGCTCGTAATAGGCTAGCCAATTATCCTCTTTTCTTTAAGCTGTGCACCGAACTTTATTTTCCAGATGCCTGTTGAGATTATAGGGTTGCTTCAGGCCCATGCTGACCATTTCATTTCTACCTAACAACATAGATTATAGTTTCTAAAGGGTGTGATCATATAATTCATATGAAGATAAAGCATTAGCTATAATGTAATACTGGACATTTTAGAAATATCCATCAAGGTTCTCAATTTCGATTTGTACCGGTGTATTGAGCCTTGTTTGGTACGATATGTCGGGGCATCCCGATGATACGTTGAAAAAGAGCTGAAAAACCTTCAAAAATACCTGAAGGTAACGATCTAAAAATATCGGGGCGTATCAAACAGTACGCCTCGGTAACGATTGAGATACATGGTGTACCAATTGATACACCTCGGGAAATCCAGGGCGTACTGATCGGTATGCCTCGGTAACGATCGGATTTCGACTGTTACCGCTCGGTATAAACCTCGTATTGCCCATTACGGGGTCAAAACACTGGTACTGCTTGGTAGAGGGCGGTTTGCGTACCGGTTTCCTCTTAGATTGGTACATATTGCTAGTATCGATCGGTACACACATCGAAACTGAGAACCCTTTAAATATTGAATATTAGGTTCCGCGATTGTTTGGACCACTAGGTATAGGTATGTTGTACAGTATACTGTTCTGTGTCACTGAAAAAAATAATGAAAAATTAATTATCAATTGATGTTGACTTATGTGGTTTGATACCATGCCTTTGTCAATGTTTCAAATATTAGTCATTATGTACCAATCTGATTCCTATTTGAAACTGATATCAATATCTATATTTGTGTTATTAGAGTGAATTGACAGGACCCATGTGAGGTAAAAACTTTCTTATTTGACTGTATTAATACACCCTTAGGAAGATAGATTTGGTTATGACATGATATGGCTTATCTATAAAGATAGTAATGGTTTTATAAACTAATGGTTTCAGACAAGGATTGCAATTTCGTGTCGACTGGCCATACTAGTCTTTGGCCGATCCGGTATGTCTCGGTGTACAATACATGGTGTATCAGAACATGTCGACAATTCCAAAAAATGCTCAGAAAATCTCCAAAAATACATGAAAATTAGGAAAACGCTTAAATTAGGGTATTTTAGTTAGAAGTTAGAACTAAATGCAAATTTAGTTTTATTTCACTAAAAAAAATCCAAATAAGGAAGGGATAACAGATTTATCTTTTTTGGATGTTGACGAGTTTGCAGCATGTTCTAAATGGTTCTTCTGTTAATATTGAACACGAGTGAGAATTTGTGAGAATGAGTGTGATTGAGTGAGAAAGAGTGTTTGAAGATGTGAGATTGAAATAGGATAAAGGATAGGGGAGGAATGGGGTTTAATAGGCATTCATATGGGTCTATTGCTCAAATTAGCTGTCGAAACCAATACAATCTAGGCCTTGATTGATGTCGATCGAAATCCTACAATTACAGATCAGTAATGGTCATATTTTAACCATTTCGCTTGGTAAAGGGTGTATCGCCTAATACATCCCACCCAACTACTATATTGCCCGGTACAAGGCAATCCACGTTCCGATCAGCTGTCAGACCGATATGTACCGCCTGTACCATACAATTTCAGTAGTACGTCAAACTATGGTTTTAGATTAAGTAGGATTAAATTGAATATAGATACACTTTTGTTAATATTAGGAATAGACAGGAGGATATAGTTAAGTTGGATGGGCAAAGTAAGTAAAAATTTTAGTATCTTGGATCTTAGCTCAATTAAAAAGATGAAGAGATTAATGAAAATATTATTCATAGAGTAAAAACTAGATGGTTAAGATAGAGAGAAGCATCAGAGTGTTATGTAATCAGGTATCTTTGAGATAAAAATATATATATATATATATATATATATATATATATATATATATATATATATATATATATATATATATATATATATATATATAAGATAGTTGTTAGACTAGTAATGTTTTATAGATCCGAGTGTTGAGCAATTAAAGGAACAACATATATAAAAAACTTGTGTTGTTGAGATGAGAATGTTGAGTTAGATGTATGAAATTACCTAAAATGATGGGAAAAAAATTTTATATTTGTGAATAATTAGGTATTGGTAACTTCAAGGTTGGTCACCCGATAGAGAGAGGGAAGAATGACTTAACTCAATTCGGACCCGACGAAGGGTGGCATGTATTGTGTTGAAAAATCGAGGATGGTTGGAGAGGAATTGGCCGATGGAGTCCAAATGTTGTCCAATCTCTCGATGTGCTATTCGATACCCTATAGAAGACCGAACTCGATGGAAGCCCGACCTAGTCCCTTCGATCCTTAAGTTAGCAACGCCCGAGGTGTAGAGAAAATGGGGTGCAAAAGAGAGGGAAAGAAATGAGAGACATTATTTATACCTAGAGTGTCGTGACAATTGGCAGTTCAAGTGGTTAAGGCAATTGCAGGGGTGGTGCAATCGTATGCTGAGATGGCAATTGAGGTGGCTCAATTGACCATCGAGTTGGCTCCATTGCCTATTATTTGGTTACATGTAGTAACTGTCCTATTGAGGTGGCAGTCTCATTGTAAGGTGGAGGTCTCCATGTGTTGGTTTTGTAATGGTCCACTTTATCCTCTATCACTTGTTCCCCCATTGTGCTTCGACGTGGATGACTTTCTAAGAGAAGTTCAATGTCCACTTCTGAAGGGCACCAGATACCTTAGGGGAAGGAATCATTATCGACCTTCCTATGTTCGAGTTGGGTCCTTTAGTCATTTTCTCTGTAAGTTCATCGACTCTTGGCCGCAGTTATGTTGACCTGCTCCCGTTGGGCAAGAAGAACTACTCATGTCGAACGGTGGAAGATGACACTGTCTGAAAGGTTACAGTAATTGGGCATAGAGTGTTTCGATCGACGTGCTATAGGGCCATCGGAGTGCCCTTATCGAGCAATGGATGGAGAATGTAGCCAGCTTGCTACGGGGCTACTAATGTGCCCACATCTGGGTGATAGAGGGAAGATGCAGTTGATCCACTTTAGGGTTACTGAAGTGCTCACATCCGGTAATGAATGGAGGATGCAACTGGTCCACTACAAGGGTGTCAAAGTTCCCACATCGGGCGACGAAGGCAAGATGGTAAGATATGGTCAACCTGCTACAAGGCTATCAAAGTGCTTACATTTGGTGATGGGGAAGCTGCTCTTATTGGGCCCACATCAAGCAAGGTCTCGATGCACCTATATTAGGTGATTGTTCTTACTGACTTATTGTCACGGACTTAGCCGGTTTTGCTTAAATCGTGCGGCACCATTGCGTGTTCATCCGCAAAGGGTCAGCCACCCTAAAACCTCTTATGGTCTCTTAAGGACATGCAAAAGAGAAGATGAGTTTAAGGAAGCGTTTAACTTGGGATCCCACGAGCAATCATTTTAGCAAAAACTTGATAGGTCATGCTAATTACAAATACAGACTTTGTAAGCTTTGAATAGTCACGCGACAAAGGATCCAAGGTTGTCTGTCGCAGCTAAAAGTCCCCATAAGTGCCTAAAGGACACTGTTGCGGAATAGAGTAGCGAACCAACCCTTGACACTACTCCAAAGGCCCATCCAACCATGTGCCACCCGGATAGCTCCTGGGAGTTGCGTTGGCTGTTGTTGAGTAGTCGAACTTGTTAGGATCGGAGCAGCACTAAGAGGGGGGTGAATTAGTGCAGCGGATTAAAACTTCGGTTTTTAAAAAATCTTTCGTATGATAAGAGCGGAACTTGACAAGCTTAATCTTGAAAGCGTATTCTTAAATATGCGTAGCAAAAGTAATAAGGAACTAAAGCATATAAGAAGGTTTGCAATAATGTAAATAGCAATAATGAAATGCAAACCAAGGATCACGCCGATTTTAGAGTGGTTCGGTCAAATGACCTACTCCACTTGTGATGCCCCTCTTTGATGAGGCTCCCACCTTCCACTAGCAAGTCTCTTGAAATGGAAGGGTAAATACCCCTCTTACAACTCTTTACAAGCGGTTCACTCTCTTACAGATTTTCGAGAAGAGATGAGGTGAACACTAGCAAATTGAAAAGAAGACAAGCTAACACTTTTCTAAGACCTTTCTCTCAAACTCTTCGCTTTCAAAAAGTTGTATTCTCAACCGAGATTTGAGGGTATTTATAGGCCTCAAGAGGATTCAAATTTGGGCTCCAAAATTCAATTTCTCTTTGAGTTCGATCTTTGGTGGTGCCACCGCCAAATAAGCGGTGCCACCCATTGCCCGTTTGGAGCTTTGGGTGGCCACCACCCCAGCCCAGAGGTGTCACCGCCCAAAGACCGGCTCTCCTGTTCTCTTGGTTTGGCTTACTTTTAGCCCAAACCAATCTGATTTGGCCCCAATTGGCCCTAACGAGGATATAGGATTATCTTCTTAATCCTAATCCTAATTACACGTGAACTACATAACAAAACATAACAAAACACATCCTAAGCAATTTATTATTAAATGAACGTCAAGTCTTGTTCCTATGAAGCTTTTCCGACGAACTTCCTTCGACGGGGTCCAAGCATGCTCCGAACTTGTGATGACTTTAATGAGTAGTTGAGACTTTCGGTGATCTCTAACGAACCTCCCGACGATCTCTCTTGCGAACTTCCAACAGTTCCCGATTTCTTCGGTTGGTTCCTAAAGATCTCGACGATTCTTTTGGACTCTTAAACGTTCATCGAACTCGAATTCCAGATACTTGCTTTGTGTTTTCTGTTTATCGTAGTTAATCCTGCACACTTAACTCAATAATATGGATTAGATCAAATAACCCATCAATTGATTTTATCATCAAAATCCGAGATTCAACAATCTCCCCCTTTTTGATGATGACAATCAATTGATGACGGAGTTAAACATAACTCCCCTATCTATATGTCATATTATGAGAAGATAAAAAACACTTGAATTCCATCCCATTGGATTCAAGCATAACCCGATAAGTTCTAACCGTAGAGCTTATCGTGATCCTCATTAAACAATAGTGAGTACAAAACTTCTATGAAAATCATAAGTTCAATGAAAAGGGACGAATTTTACTACGACAAAAGATAAAGATTTTCAATATAAATTTTATGATTTAGATGTAAGGCATGCTTTCAATATAATCAATCAATCTTGTGATATTTTCAAGGATTTTGCAAGGCATATAAGTCATTCATATCAATCACTTTTCTCAAAGATTTTGCAATTCATATTTTGTCATGCTAGCTATTAAGAATGATATAAGTCATCACTTTTCTCCCCCTTTGTCATCAACAAAAAGGGAAATGAGACTTGAAGCACATATTTTGTCATACAATGATTTTATCATTGAAAATTAAGTATGCAAAAATATTTACGCAGAGTTCATTTTAGAGAAAAATTCAGCATGCATTCATATTATCTAATCTCTTCTTTCTATAAATAATAGAAATTGTAGATGTACAAGAGAGAGATTGGGATAAAAAAAATTCAAGTAGTAATTTCACAAAGTCAAGATCATAATTCGAATACAAACTCATTCAAATCGTTAAATTCATTAAAATCTCAACATTACTTTTCAATCATCATATAAGGCATTTAAAGAATTTTGAAACATAGGAGAATGATTAATTTAAGCATACAATATTTCAAGTCATGAATGCCAATCCTTTCATATTTGTAAGTATCAATTCATGAATGCCAAAAAAAGATATTTTTTCAGGATTCCAATTTTGAAGATCAAGATTATGATTTAGATAAAACTTATTTAAATCAAATCGGTAACTTGAAATTCATAATCAAGTCATCAAAATCGATTTGAGATTTCACAAACATGTCATATGGAATTTGAAGGAGAATGATTAGATTCATCGAAAGATGGAAAGAAGATGAAAGACTTTACGGAAAATCCAATCAAACAAGTTTATTGTTTAGGGACAATTTAACATACCTAATTCCCTTCTAATGAATTCAAATTGGTCTTCATTCAAGGCTTTTGTGAATATATCTGCTAATTGATGCTTTCAGGTCAATGAATTCTAGAACAACATTATTATTAAGGACATGATCGGCATTTGAAATGATGCCTAACGTCGATGTGCTTAGTTCTAGAATCTTTGAATTGGATTTTTAGTAAGACATATAGCACTTGTATTATCACATTTTATGGGAATATTTGTAAAGTGAATTCCATAGTCTTCTAATGTATTTTTTCATCCAAACAACTTCTTGTACAAAGATACACTTGCAACAATGTATTTCGCCTCCGTAGATAGATAGTCTAATGAATTTTGTTTTTTGAAGTCCAAGAAACAAGTGCATGTCCTAAAAATTGGCATGTTAGGATGTACTTTTTCTATCTATTCTCAGATCCGCCAAAAATCAAAGATCCAAGATAGGCTATTAAATCAAATTTTTCAGATTTTGGATACCATAATCCTAAATTTGGAGTTCCTTTAAGATACCTAAATATTCTTTTAACACTTTTAAGATGAGATAATTTAGGATTTGATTGAAAAACAAAGCACAAAGTCCTACACTAAACATAATATCTGGTCTAGTCGGCGGTAAGGTAGAGTAGACTACCTATCATTCCCTTTATATGTTTTTGATCGAAATTTTCACTATTTTCATCCATATCTAACTTAGTCGCATACTCATGGGGTGTTTATTGCTTTTTTGAATTATCCATGTTAAATCGTTTTAACAATTCTAATGTGTATTTAGATTGGTTAATAAATATACCATCCTTAAGTTGTTTGATTTGTAATCCTAAAAAAGAAAGTTAATTCCCCATTAAACTCATTTTCAAATTCATGACTCATAGATTTGGCAAATGATTCACATAGTGATTCATCTCAAGAGCCAAAAAATAATATCGTCAACATAAATTTGCCACAATAAGAAAATTATTTTCAAAATGTTTAATAAACAATGTAGTATCAACCTTGCCTTTGGTAAAATTATTTAAAATAAGAAAGGAACTAAGCCTTTCATACCAAGCTCTAGGAGCTTGTTTCAAGCCATGAGAGCCTTAGTCAATTTGAATACATGATTAGGAAGAAGAGAATTTTCAAATCGAGGAGGTTGTTCGACATATACTTCTTGGAAATAAAACCATTCAAGAAGGCACTTTTGACATTCATTCAAAAATAGTTTAAAATTATAACTACTAAGATAGGCAAGGAGCATCCTTATGGCTTCTAATCGAGCCACGGGAGCGAAGGTTTCTTCAGAATCGATACATTCTTCTTGGTTTGAAACCTTTGGCCACTAATCTAGCCTTGTTTTAACCCACGATACCATTTTCGTCTTGCTTGTTTCTAAAGACCCACTTAGTACCAATGACTAAATGGTCACTAGGTCTAGGAACAAGCTCCCCACACCTTGTTTCTCTCAAATTGATTCAGTTCCTCTCAGATTGCAATAATCCAAAAAATCATATTTTATGGCCTCGTCAATGCACTTAGGTTCGATTTGAGAGAGGAAGGCAAGATTAAGACAAAAATTCTTGAAAGAGGAACCAGTTTGAACCCCTTTAGATGTATCCCCTATAATTAGCTCCTTTGGATGAGCATCTATATACTTCCATTCCTTAGGTAAGGAAATTTGGAAGAAGGTGCATCCAAGTTGTTATTTTGAGGAGAGGGTTCATTTAAATTCAAATTATCAAAACCAAGATCATCATCAAAATCATTTTTCTTAAAATTTGAGACTTCATTAAAAACTACATGAATAGACTCTTCAATTACTAAGGTTCTTTTATTAAAACCCAAAAGCTTTCAAAACGGAAGAGTAACCAAGAAAGATGCCTTCATCGGATTTTCAGATCAAATTTTCCTAAGGCATCCCTTTTATTTAAAATAAAGCATTTAAAACCGAAAACTTTAAAATAGAAAATATTTGGTTTTTTGTTATTCCATAATTCATAGGGAGTTTTTGATAAGGAAGGTCTTATTAGGACTCTATTCATGATGTAGCAAGTCAGTATTTATGGTTTCTACCAAAAAAATACTTAGGTAAACTGTGTTCATTTAACATAGTTCTTGCCATTTCTTTGTAGGTTTCTATTTTTTCTTTCAACTACTCCATTTTGTTGGGGATTTCTGAGTGGAGAAGTTATGGTTGTATCCATTAACTTCACAAAAATTTTGAAAGTCATGGTTTTGAAATTCGCCACCATGATCACTCCGAATTGATGAAATCATGAACCCTTTTTCGTTTTGAGTGAGTTTACAAAATTTAGAGAAACACTTGAAACAATCACTTTTGTGAGCTAAGAAATAGGTCCAAGTGTATCTATAGTAATCATCCACAATCACAAAAGCATATTTGCTTCCACCTAGACTTGTTGTATCAATTGGTCCAAATAAATCCAAATGGATCAATTGTAACGGTCTAGTGGTGCTAATTTGATTTTTTGGTTTGAAGCTTGTTTTTATTTGTTTCCCTAGTTGACATGCATCGCATACCTTATCTTTAATAAACTTCATATTCGGAATCCCTCTTACTAATTCTTGAGATGAGATTTTAGATATTGTTTTCATACTTGCATGACCTAATCTCCTATGCCAAAGCCAAGCATCATCATTTATGGCGGAGAAACACATTTCATTACTTAGTTTATCAAGATTGATGGTATAGACATTATTTTGTTTTAAAGCAATCATAGTCATGTTATGACTTGGTTTTTCAATAATGCACATATTTGATTCAAATCTAACGATATAACCTTTATCGCATAATTGACTAATGCTCAATAGATTATGTTTTAATCCATCAACTAGTAACACATCATCAATGGAAAAACTTGATTTGTTACCTATGGTTCCCTTGCCAATGATTTTGCCTTTGTTGTTGTCTCCGAAGGTGACATAGCCTTCGTCCATGCTAGTGAGCTTGGTGAATTGGGATGGATCTCCGGTCATATGCCTTGAGCATCCACTATCAAGATACCATCTCTTGCTCCTAGCATGTGATGGTGTATGTTTCTACAAGAAGAAATTATTTTTAGGTACCCATTTGCTTTTGGGTGCCAAAAAACTAATCTAACTTGTTTATCATACAGATAGATTGATTATGGTTCCTTTAGGAACCCAAATCAATTTGTTTAGGACTAATTTTCTTGAATGGACATTGGTAAGTTATATGTCCATATTTGCAAAACAAAAGTTGCGGTTGCTTTTAATGTTGAACATGTAAGATGGGACCTTTAACGAAGGTGGTTGGATTTTGGTGAGTACTTCTCACAAACCGATTCCACTCCTTTTAGGAACGTGACCCTTATTTGTAAGGATCATGTTTAAGGACTTGCTACCGAACCTCGAATTTCTTCAAGGTGTCCTTAAGTACTAAGTTCTCATTTTGGAGAGTTTCTAAATCATGGCATTTAACACATGGAGCTAGACAATCATGATATTCAGTTTTTAATTTATCAAAAGCACAAGTAAGACTATCATGCCCTTTCTTAGCAATTTGTATATTTTCTACTAATTGTCTTACATTCATCGAATAACTCATGGAAGACATTTAATAAATCATGATAAGGTAAATCTGCATTAATTAAACTGTTACCTCTTCTTCAAGGCCATTAGGGCGTGAAGTGAGCAACTTTCGGTGTTGGACTCCTCTTCTTCTGGATGTGTTTGAGTCATCCCATGTTGCCTTGAGCCTTCTTCTTTGGTGTGTTCTTTTTGGCTTGAGGGCAATCGTTTTGTAGTGTCCGTTTTTTGCAGATTCATAGCAAATCACTTGGTCCTTCTTTTGTTCAAATTTATTTTTTGTATTATTTTTTAAATTTGTTCTTCCTTAAATATTTTTTTTGAATTTTTTGAGTCAAAAGTGCAATGTCATTGTCATCGTCCCTCATCACTTGATGTTCCTTTCAAGTGGTCTTCTTGTGATTTGAGTGCCATATCCTTCCTGTTCTTTGAAGGGGGGTTCTCGAGCTCGTCATGAGCTTGACATGTCATTTCAGAGGGTCATTAGAGACCCAATGAGTTCTTCAAGAGGGAATGTTTTAAGGTCTTTGGCTTCTTGAATGGTCAGAACTTTTGGATCCCAACTTTTAGGGAGGGATCTTAAGATTTTAGTTACTAGTTCAAAGTTAGTAAAATCTTTACCAAGAGCTTTGAGTCCATTGATGACATCCAGTAAACCTGGGTGTACATGTCTCCATGGACTTACTTGGTTTCATTCGAAAAGTTCGAAGAGTGCACAAGAATGTTGATTTTGGACTCTTTCACTCGGCTTAGTACCTTCATGAGTGACCTCAAGAGTTTTCCAAATATCAAAAGCCGAATCACAAATGAAACACGATTAAATTCGCTTTTTTTGTCTAGTGCACAAAACAAGGCATTCATAGCCTTTGCATTTAAAGCAAAAAACCTTCTTCTGGGATTCATTCCATTCGCTTCATCTAAGAGAATTTTTTGAAAAACTGTTTTTTCAACAATAGTCCAAAGCTCAAAATCCATAGAAATGAGGAAGATCCTCATCCGAAGTCTTCAATACGTGTAATCCCACCCATTAAACATAGGTGGACGCATGATAGAATGGCCCTCTTCAGATGCCGGAGTAAGCCATCTCTCTGGGTATTAAACCAAATATGAGAGATAACCTTGCTCGATACCAATTGTTAGGATCTGAGCAAAGACCAAGAGAGGGGGGGTGAATTAGTGCAAATGGATTAAAACTTCGTTTTTAAAAAAAATCTTTCGTATGATAAGAGCGGAACTCGACAAGCTTAATCTTGAAAGCGTATTCTTAAATACGAAAACAAAAGTAATAAGGAACTAAAGCATATAAGAAGGTTTGCAATAATGTAAATAGCAATAATAAAATGCAAAACCAAGGATCACGCCGATTTTAGAGTGGTTTCTACAAATGACCTACTCCACTTCATGAGGCCCCTCTTTGATGAGGCTCCCACCTTCCACTAGCAAGTCTCTTGAAATGGAAGGGTAAATACCCCTCTTACAACTCTTTATAAGCGGTTCACTCTCTTACAGATTTTTTCGAGAAGAGATGAGGTGAACACTAGCAAATTGAAAAGAAGACAAGCTAACACTTTTCTAAGACCTTTTTCTCAAACTCTTCTTCGCTCAAAAAGTTGTATTCTCACCGAGATTTGAGGGGTATTTATAGGCCTCAAGAGGATTCAAATTGGGCTCCAAAATTTGGGCTCCAAAATTTAAATTCTCTTTGGGTTCCCGATCTTTGGCAGTGCCACCAAACAAGCAAGTAATTACCAGCCAAGTTGGTCTTTGGTGAAGGTACACCGCCACCACCACCAGAGGAGAACATCGCTTGCCAACCCGGTGGTGCCCGCCTGGTCGCACCACCGGGCTCTCTCGGTTCACTTGGTTTGGCTTACTTTTAGCCCAAACCAAACTGACTTTGGCCCCAGTTGGCCCCTAACTGGGATAGGCAACCGCCTGCTCTCCTGGTTCACTTGGTTTGGCTTACTTTTAGCCCAAACCAAATCGACTTTGCCCCCCATTATTTTCTAACCGGGATATAGGATTATCTTCTTAATCCTAATCCTAATTACATGTGAACTACATAACAAAAAATATAACAAAACACATCCTAAGCAATTTATTAACCACTTAACGTCAAGTCTTGTTCCCATGAAGCTTTCCCGCGAACTTCCTTCGACGGGTCCAAGCACGCCCCGAACTCAGGATGACTTTAATGAGTAGTCGAGACTTCGGTGATCTCTGCGAACCTCCGAGGGACATCTCTTTAAGCAAACTTCCAACAGGTTCCGATTTCTTTTCGGTTCCCAAAGCATCTCCGACGATTCTTCGGACTCTTAAACGTTCATCGAACTCGACTCCGGTATACTTGCTTTGTGGTTTCTGTTTATCGTAGTTAATCCTGCACACTTAACTCAATAATATGGATTAGATCAAATAACCCATCAATTGATTTTATCATCAAAATCCGAGATTCAACAGAACTTTGATCCGCCACGTTGCTTCAACTTGTCAATGACTCCGACTTTGGTGTGGGGTCGATCAAGTTTTGTTAATCTTTATTGGTTCCTGTGGATCCCCTTGATAAAGGAAAGGACCTTCCTTATTGTGTGCGAGTCTCTCAATCGTCTTGCGTCGCTTAAACTAATTGAATGCCTATTGGAGCATTAACAAGCATCGCCTTGCCGACTTTGAAGTTTTTCATGTCTTTCTTCTACAAAATTTACCTAATGATTCCTCTTTTACTTAGTTGTCGCCTCCAAGTAGGTTTGCATCACTTTCGCTTTTGATTGATATTCTGATGGAAAATGAGACACACAATCTACTCTCGGTAGAACCGATCACTATTGCTGAGAATTTGACAATTGTTGTCTTCCACTTTCTTTGAAGGGTCTTTAAACTTGTGTAAAGCTCCTTTGTTGGATAAATAAGAGAACTGGAATACTTGGTTTCACCCATTCTCTTAAGGGTTGAGAAGACAAATGTTACTCGACTTCACTCACCTCCTTAAGGGTTGCACTCAATACATCGAGCTAGTTACTAGTTTTCATTTGCTCTTTGCTCATGCTTTCGAAGCACCCGAAGTTTTTACACTCCTTACGTTGAGTTAGCTACTACGAGTTGCCTTGTCATTTCTATCGAACTTCTAGAATGCAAGAAGTTTTATCCGAAAAGAGCAAAATTTTGCCTTGACTTGAAACAAGTATCCCATAGTTTTGATCGCCTCTAGGATTGTACTAGCTTATCTATCATTTTTGTTTGTCTACTTTGAGTAATAAAGGTACAACATGACATATTGGCTACTTCGTTTCTTAGTCGACCACTTCTACATTGACTCGAAGTCCCCCCACTTTTAGCTATTTTGATAAGAAGCCCGTTGACATCAGTCATACGTAGTCATTTTTTTTTGTCTACTTTGAGTAGACAAGTATCCCATAGTTTTGATCACCTCTAGGATTTGTACTAACTTCTCTATTATTTTTGTTTGTTTATTTTGAGTAATAAAGGTATAATATGACATACTGACTACTTCGTTTCTTGGTTGACCACTCCTACATTGACTCGAAGTCCCCCCACTTTTAGCTATTTTGATAAGAAGCCCGTTGACATCGGTCATACGAAATTTCCTGGCCTCTATCCTTCAGCTTTGTCTCGGTACTTAGAGATTGTCTCTATATTCTCCACCTCGGCTCTTTTAACGATCGAGCGCTTTCCCTTCATGAGAGTAAGGGATCGATAACTCCATGGAAGTCTTCTTTACGGTACCATGGCGCTACCATGGCCATGGCTCTACTATTCGTTACCTCATATCTGCATCATTTTCTTCCCGATCGGTAGATCCACCTCTACGGCACTGTGTACTCTTCTGAGGCCACCTCCATTCTAACCGACACTTAGTTTTGAGTAGTTAAGTCCCTCTAGACTTATCGTCGCTTCCTCGTCCCTTTCAACCACTTGCTTCAACACCTCTGTGTTCTCCGAGCAATTCTCCTTGGTCGATGGAGACAAATTGCAACTCCTATGCATGGCCTTTGCCATTATGTTGTAGGGCTCGCACCGATTCTGTTCTCTTTTACGTCCTTGGTTACAGCATTCGCTTACTTGGCCTTGTCCTCTACCTTGCTAGGCTCCCTTAAGCAAATATCAGCTCTAGAGCAATTCAACTCTCCAGTTGCTTTGATTATATCTTTGTATGATTAAGGCCCCTATGAGACTAACTGGTACTTGCACTCGGAATTTTCTTTCGATGATACACAGCTCTCATATATTGATGACCAAAACTTTTATCTGATACACGTACAGAAGACTTGCCACTGCGTTACCATGACATTCACTCGAATCCATAGCCCTTCTTGTCGTCGTGTTGTTCACCAAAGTGGAGCCCCTAGTAACTCCGGATCATACCTTCGTATGATTAAACCCCTCGCAGGACTTGTCCCATATGAATGATATTTCCTTAAACTGTTCCACCACGATTCGTTGCACCATGTCTCCTGTTGATGACATCTCCATTATATTATGATCTTGTGGGATGAACTTGAACAGCGATATGTACGTGTGTGGCCCTTGCCAGCACTTCGTAAGGCTTTTACCATCTCCGATTGTATTCGCTCCTTTGGCAATCAACCTTTGTCCACCTATTCTTGTGTTACACCCGAACGAAGCGCAGCTCTAGGATAGTCTATCGTCTAGCAATTCTCTTGAAAGTCCATTGACTTCGTTGACATTGGTACGCCATTGTCTAGATTATTGGCTCCTGCCCCTTAGCACTACTGCATATTCTTTAAGAATACTTGCCTCCACGTCCTTTTGTACTGTGTTAAGGCCTTTTGACTCCAACTTCGTTTTTGCAAATTGAGTTGCCTTAGTTCCTCATTCAAATGCTTCACCAAGAAAAAGTGCATGTGCCTCGAAGCTCCCTTCGACTTTGGCATCATGCAAAATGAGTTTGCTCCATCAGAACAAGGAACCCATAGAACAACATGATCTCGGTCTTGCCTCTACAAGAGTTCATATTCTTGACCTCTATTTAAGAAAAAACTTTATGTCTCCGCTCCATGTTTTGTCTTCTATGTTGACTCTTTTCATACGGTTTGGGCATTTTATCAAGTTCTACCCAAGTTGCTCCAATCGGTTTGTATTGGGTTGATGGTGGTCCTCGCACCCATCATTCCATGGGTCAGCTCTCCGTTGAGCCCCTACGAACACACTTGCTAGATTGTGACTCTTTGCCAATATAGTCCTTATTACGCCTCTCAAGGCTTAGTAACATGTTGAACTTGCTGCACACTTCAGCCTCTTAAGGAAGTATCCTTTTCATGCAGAAGAAAAAGTTTTAATGCTTCATGTCACCGAGTTTCAATTGCCTTGGGATAGCCACGGACACTCCATCGTCTGCATACAAGCCTTTGCATGAGTATCAAATTTTTTGAGTTAGCAATTCTCGTTCTGTGAGCTTTCCACAACTCTTTCTATCGTCAGGCAACCCACCCCTCCATGCACAGTCTCATCTTTTATTAAGCACCTCGCTTGCCTTGAGCATCGTAAGTTTGGTTGCCAATGTTGAGCCGTTACACAAACTCAACCATCCCAACCTTTGTGCGTTACGCATTTTTTCTAGCTCGCTTGTCCTCGTGGTGTCTCTCGCGTGAAGGGTTGACTATTCCTCTAAATGTCAATCTTAGATGCCTGCTCCTTTGAGGGAATTCCTTCCCCTACATCTCAATCACGTTTTCCTAAAATGGTTATGCGTGCTGGCTATCGGAAAACCTAGGGGAGAATTATATACGCAGTGGAAAAACAAAACAAAAATCAGTTTTCCAAAAACATATTTATATCAAATCGCTTGTGATGATTGGGAGTGAAAAACTTGTCAAATCGAAAATTGCGTGAGACGTGAGACGAGCTCACCTAAGGGAACTCGTATATCCCTGATCTACAAATCCCAGTCCGTGGATGAAGGAGATCTCGTGTTCTTCTCTCTAGTGGTGATCCACATGGCGGATGAAGCGGCGACGCATCTTCTCTCGCAACGCGTTCTTTCCTCGCTTTTGCGCACCACCACCAACAAAGCAGGTGTAGTCCTTTTCGCTGCCCTCTCGCATAAAAGAGGGGGGTAGTCGGTTGAGGAAGAAGCAGGGGAGAAGTTAGGGAGGTGGCGGCTAAGGGGTTTAGCCTTATAATCCTTTTAGTCCCGTGTCCCTTTTTATAAAGAGCTCCTACTGTTAACCCTAATGGATCTTACCATATTGTGTATTGGATCTCTATTCAATTACCCTAGTATATTGGATACTGGATCTTTATCCAATTATCCCTGGCTTAATGGAAATTGGATCTCTATCCAATTATCTACTCTAAGCTCTTATTGGGTCTTACCCAATGGATCAAATAAAACAGGGGTTTATTGGATATCACATATCCTCTATTCGTCGTGTCATCTACCATATGTGTGTGACCCTCTAGGCTCAATACCGAGTTGGCTGTGAGTTGTACCTGTCAGAACTCCTTCTGACTTAAAACTTCTTCTAATTTAGTCAATTATCATTTCATAATAATTAACTCAACTCATTGACTATGGACGTACTAAATCACTATGCTATAGTTCTCGGACGGTACAAGAGGATCTAATCCATTGGACCTATCTGTCCTCAGTTACCATGTGTATATAGTTCCTCATCCATCTAATATTCCAAAGATCATATACTGGGCATGATGCTGTCAAGCCCATACAGAATCTACTCGAGTCTTGCTCTAATCGGATTCTCCCGGAGAACTCTCTCAATCTGAATGACCCTGGCTAGGACATTCCTCTCATGACACCGAGAGTGGATGAGCCTTTATCGACACTCAATTGCCCTCATAAGGTTGGCTACTACTCCCGATGACCGACTGTGCTAGATTTGAAACCTCCAGACCTATGAGTTTGGTATCAAAGAGCAGAGTTCTCTTGTAGGACATCCTTGGTACCTCAAGTCTAGGGACCAGACACATAATTAGGACCACGGAACCGCTGTTTGACGATGAGGTATCATTAACCATCCAACATTTTGTGACGGATCATTTAGTGAACTTATTCTCTAATAAGCACTTGTACTATATCCCTAGTGTCCCCACACAAGCAGTTATGAGACTAGCTACCTTTATCATATGGACGGGTATATAGTACATCGATTTGTCCAGCTATCTCGATATCTCTCTCGAGTAACTTATGACCGGGAATCTTTAGGGTCTATGTTTATAAGCGAATTGATCTCATTATCATGGTCTTATCATAATCAAATTCTCATTACACAAATCCAAGGACATCACAATATATTTATCATCTAATATAAAGTGAGACAATAATAATAATAATAATAATAATAATAATAATAATAATAATAATAATAATAATAATAAATAAAAAGACTATGCAGCATGTCATACATACTATCACTCACGTGATTGGCTTGAGGGACACTTGTAACTAGCAATCTCCCACTTGACCTAAAGCCAATCATCTATGTGCTTAATCCTCATCAGACCTCTATGATGTTAAAAAACAATCTGAGACAAGGGCTTTGCCAGTGGATCTGCGATGTTATCTTCGGATAGAACTCTTTCCACTACTGCATCACCACGGGCTACGATATTTTTGATCAAGTAGAACCTTCTCAGAACGTTCTTGGATTTTTTATGAGACTTGGGTTCCTTCTCGTTGTTGTTGCAATTTAAGGGAATCGGCTCCTTGCTACCCGACACAACTCCAGATTTGCGATGAACTTCTTCATCAAGACTCCCTCCTTTGCCACTTCTGCCGTAGCAATATACTCCGCTTCTATGGTCGAGCCAGCTGTAGTATCTAGCTTGGAACTCTTTCAGTTTATTGTTGGAGATTATTCTTACATTATTCCCAGTGATCGGGATGCCATCCGCATATAGCACTAAGAAGGTGATAGCGCTCCCACTTACCTTCTTGTACGCATAAGGCTCATCTTCATTCTTAACGAAGTCATAAGATCTGATCGTCTCATCAAATCTTATGTTACAACTTCGGGAAGGTTGCTTTAGTCCATATATGAATCTAAGCAATCTGCACACCTTATCTAGACTCTCATTGGACACGAATCCCTCATATTGTATCATATACACCTCCTCCTCGAGGTTGCCATTAAGGAACACGGTTTTCACATCCATTTGCTAGATCTTATAATTATGGTGTACTGCGATAGCCAATAGAATTCAGATGGATTTCAGCATGGCTACGGGTGACAAGGTTTTGTCATAGTTAACTCCTTGCTTTTGACAATACCCTTTTGCCACTAACCTTGCCTTATAGGTCTCTACCTTTTCATATACTCTGATCTTCTTCTTGAAGATCCACTTGCAACTAATGGGTATGATACCCTTAAGTGCATCAACTAAGTTCCAAATTTTATTGGAATCCATCTCGGAGCTCATGGTCGCTTGCCACTTCCTAGAGTCTATGCTCGTAATAGCCATCTCGTAGGTTTAAGGGATCAGTATTCTCAATGTCCTCTCATATGATATGTCCCATATATCTCTCAGGAGGGTGGGGCACTCTATCGGACCTACGCAAAGTTGGAACTTATGTGCTAGGTACCTGAATAGACTCGGCCTACGGAATGGTGCTTGAGCTAAGTTCTCCAACCTCGCTCAACTTTATCACGCTCCCACTATTTCCACTAAGAATGTATTCCTTCTCAAGGAACACTACTCTCTTGGTAATAAAGACCTTTTGGTTCTCGAGGTGATAGAAATAATACCCAAAAGTTTTCTTGGGGTATCCCATGAACTTGCACCGTTCTATCTCTGATTCCAACTTATCGGGGTTGTATCTTCTAACGTGGGCAGAGCAGCCCCAAATCTTAGTAACTTTAAGATTGAGCTTCTTCCCTTTTCATATCTCATATGGTGTAAACACTAAGGTTCGTAATTTTATACTGTATCAGAGTTTTGAGCTTTGCTCGATACGGTATAGTATGGGCATACCAAGCGATACGTCAGGGTGTAATGCTCGGTGTATATATATATATATATATATATATATATATATATATATATATATTAAAATGTAAAAATATAAAAAGGAGGCGTATGTTGCCTCCTTTTTCTTCTTCTTGTTGCATCAAATGAGGAGAAGACATAGTCTTCTCTCATCAAATGAGGAGAAGACATAGTCTTCTCCTCATCTGCTGCGTTCTATCACGAACGGTCGGCGCGCACCCACAACGACTTCATTCAACGAACTGTTCGTCGCTTTTGTTTACATGTACAGATGCTTGGCAGTATGCTTTGCCTTGGTTTTGTGTTCTTTTGCTTGTAAAAATGTAAGTTCGAATAGGTTGTAGTGGTATAGTGCGACCGCTCATTGCACCGAGCAAAACAGCCTAAATGGCTCCGTTTTCACGTGTCATGGGCTGTTTTCTGCAGCCTGCTATCGCACGCGAAATGTCAGCCATCTCAGCACCCTGGAACCACCTGGTTGGCACCATGGGGGATGGGGCTTCGGTATAGTGTCGGGCATTGAACGATCTTCATAAGTTCGTATGTTTTCTTGACGGGAACTTGCCTTCGCGCTTGAAACATGGTGAGCAGCTGTTTATGGACTTGCAGCTGTTCGTTCAACCCTCAAAAGTCCTTGTTTTCCTCCTTTCTCTGTTTTCTCTCATGCACGCAAGGTGCTCGCTAAATTGCTTGTAAAGCTTCCATTTTCGCGAGACGTCAGGACTTGTTCGTCGCTCGTTCTTTGAACTAATCAACTTTCTCTTTTACAGGTCCTTCGGGACCTTAGTGAGGCTGCAAATTGGCTGACCTTTACGGACGCATATCGCAAGGGCGCGTCAAGACTTAGGCAATCCTAGCTAAGTCCGAGAAGTTGACTCAAGGGTGCTTCGGGACTTAGGCAACTCAAGCTAAGTTCGCGTCTTGGCCATAAGGGTGCCTCACGACTTAGGCAATTCTAACTAAGTCCGTGACATTGTGGTATTAGAGCCGACAAACAATTCGAGCAAGCAACGAACGAACTTCGCAATTTCGCCATGACAAAGCATCGTGGCGAATCAAGCAAGATGGGGCAAGCCGAACCCTTGCCCCAAGCAATCGCTGGTGGGCTGCAAGTGTATACTCGCTCTCATGCTGTTGGAGCCGCTCAGGAGGAGCGCGACAGCGAACATGATGAGCGAGAAGTTGGCTTCTCTCCGCGAGCGGAGGAGGCGTAATCCGGAGCGCCAACCGGGAAAAAGAGTCACAAGGAGAGACTCACAATGGCCGAAACCCGCTTGGATGTTCTTGAAGCAAGCTTGGAGGAACTCTACCATGGCCAACGAAGGCTTCTCGGGGTAGAGAGCTCGCAAGAAGAAGCTGAATCTTAGATCGACAAGGTTGAGGCCCTAGTCGACTGACTATCGGACGACACCAAAGACTCCGTGCAACATCTGCACAAAGTTGTGGCGGAACTCACTTCGAGGGTGACCATGCTCACAAGGGCACTGAATGCGGGAGGAAGTAACACCTGCGTTGTACCGCCATAAAACTTGAGGGCACCTGAGCTGCATTGTAATGGAGGTGCCAGAGATGCTAAAGAGCTTGAGAATTTCCTGTTCGACATAGAACAATACTTTCGAGCTACAAGGCCTGATTCTGAAGAAACCAAAGTTTCGATAGCTACCATGTATTTGAATAGGGATGCAAAACTTTGGTGGCAAACCCGTTGGGAAAAGATCCAACAAGGTCGGTGTCGGGTGGATACATGGGAGGGCTTGAAGCGGGAGTTGAAAACTCTACTTCTACCTAAGAACACAGAGTTCGTCGCAAGGAGGAAACTAAGACAACTCCGCAAAAGTGCTTCCATTCGAGACTACATGAAGCAATTTTCTGCACTAATACTAGACATACAAGACATGTCCGAGAAGGATAAGCTATTCAACTTCCTCGATGATTTGAAGCCATGGGCTTAACAAGAACTGCATCGAAGGAATGTCACCGATATGATCGGGACAATTGCTGTCACAGAAAGGCGCATTAACTTTGTTTCCTTTGAGGACCCGGAAAAAAGGAAACAATCCTTAGGAAATCACCCTCCAAAAATATTCTCGAGGAAAGGAGCCCGGAGGCGAACAAAGGAAGAAGAGTTCCCACAAAGGGCCAAGCTCAAAAGGTAAGGTCCTGAAACCTAGCAGATGCTTCTTATGCGGAGGGCCGCACATGGTGAGGGAGTGTCCACAGAAACAGACACTCAATGCTTTAACAACTTTCATCCATCCCCCCAAATCAGACAAGGGCAAATTCGTCGCCCTCAGTTTAAGCAGTTCAGAATCTAGCAGCGACGATGAGGAGTCGTAAGGTCCCCGAATGGGAGCTATGCATTTGTTAAATGCATTGCAGGGTCAAGTGGGGGCGAACATGAAGGCAAAGCCATTGAAAACAGGGAGTAGCGAGCTGATGTATGTGGACATTAAGCTCAATGACCAAACAACCCGTGCAATGGTGGACACGGGTGCTACCCATAACTTTATTGCCGATCGAGAAGTAAAGCGACTTGGGCTGATCTTGGAGAAGAACCCAAGTCGGATGATGGCGGTGAACTCGGAGGCCAAGCGGATCTCCGGGTTAGTAAAGGGAGTCCCCATCAAGATCGAAACATGGAGTGGGAGCACGAACATAATGGCGGTGCCATTGGACGACTTCCAAGTGATTCTTAGAATAGAGTTCATGCACGTGGCGAAGTTGGTGCCAATGTCGTTCCTAAACTCCCTATGATGGGAGGTGACGACCCCTACGTGGTTCACGTCTCTCGGCGAGGAACTAAGGACCCCCAACAGATATCGACATTACAACCGAAGAAAGGGGTACGAAAGGTAAATTAACATTCGTGGCTACTATGAAGCTAGAGCCACTCAACGAGAAGTCCATTCATGAACCTGTTGTGGTGGCGAACGTTCTGAAGGAGTTCACGGACGTTATGCCACTCGAGTTGCCGAAGACTCTGCCGCCACGTAGAGGCATGGATCATCATATCGAGCTGGAGCCAGGAGTGAAGCCTCCAGCGAGACCACCCTACCGCATGCCCCCTCCAGAGTTGGCAGAGCTCAGAAAACAATTAGGTGAACTACTAAGCGGTGGTCTCATCCGCAATTCTAAAGTACCATTCGAAGCTCCAGTTCTCTTCCAAAAGAAACAAGATGAGAGCCTCCGACTATGCGTCGATTATCGAGCCCTCAACAAAGTGATGGTGAAGAACAAGTATTCCATCCGGCTCATCGTGGACTTGTTCGACCAATTGGGCAAAACCAAGTATTTTTCCAAACTTGACCTCCGGTCGGGGTACTGACAGGTGCGTATTGCTGAAGGCGACGAAGCGAAGACTACCTGCATGACCAAGTATGGAGCGTTTGAGTTCTTAGTGATGCCCTTCGGCTTAATTAACGCTCCGGCCACGTTCTGCACTCTTATGAACCAACTAATCAAGGAGTATTTGGATAAGTTTGTGGTCGTCTACTTGGACGATATCGTCGTCTACAGCCAAACGCTCGAGGAGCATATCGAGCACCTTCAGACAATTTTCAAGGTTCTCAGGGAGAATACTTTATTCATAAAAAGGGAGAAGTGCTACTTTGCTCAAACAGAGATCTTATTCTTGGGGCATCGAATCGGTGTTGGCTCCATTCGGATGGATAAATCAAAGGTGCAAGCTATTGCGGAATGACAAACTCCAAAGAAGGTGCCAGAGCTGAGATCCTTAGTTTCGTTATCTACTATCGACGCTTCATAGCAGGGTATTCGAAGCATGCAACTCCATTGACGGAGTTGCTGAAGACGGAACATCCTTGGAGGTAGTCTGATAAATGTGAACCTGCATTCTAAAATATGAAGGCTGCTGTGTTGAAAGAACCGATGCTCAAATTGCCGGACTATGGGGAGCCATTCGAAGTCCATACAGATGCTTCAGATTTCACTATTAGGGGAGTACTCATGCAGGAGGGTCATCTGGTGGCCTACGAGAGCTGCAAGCTTAACGAGACCGAGCGGCGATATTCGGTGCACGAGAAGGAAATGACAACGATGGTCCACTATCTACGAGTTTGGCAGCACTACCTTCTTGGATCGCGATTTGTGCCGAGGACAAACATCGCTTTAAGTTATTTCCAAACTAAGAAACTCTCCCCAAAGCAAGCATGATAGTAGGACTTCCTGGCTCAGTTTGATATGGCAATGAAGTGCAAGCCCGGAAAAGCAAATGTCGTGGCCGATGCATTGAGCCAAAAAGTGGAGTGAGTGAATGTCGTACAGTCGGAGGGTAGAGGCCAAGCAAGTCAGTTGCACTCCAACTTACTTTCCAGGATTAGGGATGGACTGTACAGTGATCCCCAAGCAGTAACCCTGATGCAACTCATTAAAGAAGGCAAGACACGACGATTTTGGGTCTAGGAGGGACTTGCTTACACAAAAGGTAATATGGTTTATGTCCCTCGAGTGGACAATTTGAAGCGTGAGCTCTTAAAAGAGTGTCACGATTCCCTTTGGGCTGGACATCTAGGGATTCATAAAACCTTAGCTCTCGTGGAGAGGGCCTTCTACTGGCCGAAGATGGGGATTGATGTGGAGGAATATGTTCGAACGTGCCTCACTTGCCAACAAGACAAGATGGAGCAGCGGAAGCCGGTGGGACTTCATATCAAGCTTACTGGCAGTAGGGGGACTCGGATCGATACTCGTGGTGGTCGATCGATTTTCAAAGTGTGCAACTTCCATTGCTGCACCCCTACACTGTTCAGCAGAGGAGGCGGCCAACCTGACGATAAAGAATATGGTGAAGTATTGGGGAGTCCCGCACAATATCATCAGTGACCGAGACGCTCAATTCCTGGGACGATTCTGGACCGAGCTATTCAAATTGTTGGGTCTAAGTTATATTTCTCCACAAGCCTCCACCCTCAGACGGACGACCAAACCGAAAGGATAAACTCGCTCCTGGAGCAATATCTTCAGCACTACGTGAGTGCCAATCAACGAGATTGGGTGAAGCTGTTGGACATAGCCCAATTCTCCTACAACTTGCAACGGAGCTTTGCGTCCAACAAGAGCCCCTTCGATATCATTACAAGACAACAACCGTCAACTCGCTCACACATTGGCTATTAGATATACTGGGAGTAGTTCGTCAGCATATCACTTTGCAAAAGAATAGCACCGAAATATAGATATTGCACGGGCTTATTTGGAGAAGGTGGCAAAAAAGATGAAGAAGTGAGCAAACTTGGGAAGGCGACCGTAGGAGTTCAAAGTCGGCGATTTGGTGTTGGTAAAGCTCCAACAAGCATCACTTCAATTCTTTAGGAACAGAGTACACAAAGGATTAGTGCGTAAGTATGAAGGGCCCTTCCCAATTATCAGTAGGGTGGGCAACGTCTCCTACAAGTTATAGCTGCCGCCGTGGCTCAAAATTCATAATGCTTTTCACGCCAACAACTTGAAGGCCTACCACTCAGATCCGCAAGATGCTTCCCGAAGTGTTCCAACTCGGCTACCCCCCCACTAGAGCCTCCTATGAGAAGCGAGTTGAAACCATTTTAGCGGCTTGCAAGATAAAGCTATCCACTGGAGCCGAGCAGACTGAGTACTTAGTGAAGTGGCGAAAGCTTCCCCAAACAGAAGCCAGTTGAGAGCCCGAAGACGCCCTTCGACATGAAGAAGCAATCATCAACAACTACCAACAAGCGTCAACAAGGGCGTCTACAGTTTAAGTGGGGGAGAATGTCACGAACGGTTGGCGCGCACTTGTAATAACTTCGTTCAATGAACCGTTCGTCGCTTTTGTTTACATTCACAGATGCTTGGCAGCATGTTTTGCCTTGGTTTTGTGTTCTTTTGCTTGTAAAAATGTAAGTTCGAACAGGTTGCAGCGCTATAGTGCGACTGCTCACCGCACCGAGCAAAACAACCTAAAATGGCTCCGTTTTCGCATATAATAGGCTGTTTTATGCAGCCCACTGTTGCACGCAAAACATCAGCCATCTCAGCACCCTATAACCACCCGAGTGGCACCATGGGGGATGGGGCTTCGGTATAGTGTCGGACGTTGAACAATCTTCATAAGTTCATATGTTTTCTTGACGGGAACTTGCCTTTACGCCCGACACCCGATGAGCAACTGTTTATGGACTTGTAGTTTGTTCAACCCTCTAAAGTCCTTGTTTCCTCCTTTCTCTGTTTTCTCTCATGCACGCAAGGTGCTCGTTGAATTGCTTGCAAAGCTTCCCTCTTCGCGAGATGTCGGGACTTGTTCGTCGCTCATTCTTTGAACTAATCAACTTTCTCTTTTACAGATCCTTCAGGACCTGAGTGAGGTTGCAAATTGGCTGACCTTTGCGGAAGCATATCGCAAGGGCGCGTCAAGACATAGGCATTCCCAACTAAGTCCAAGAAGTTGACGCAAGGGTGCTTCATGACTTAGGCAACTCAAGCTAAGTTCGCGTCTTAGCCGCAAGGGTGCCTCATGGCTTAGGTAATTCCAGCAAAGTCCGTGACAGTTCGGCGAAGACGACGAAGGCCGTAGATGTCTCCGGCCTTTGTCGCGTTCTCGCGGTCTTGTCCTCATCTGCGACGTTCGGCGAAGATGTCGAAGGCTGCAGACATCTCCGGCCTTCGACGAAGAACGCGGCGAAGGTCGTATGCGTCTCCGGCCTTCAACGAAGAATATGGCGAAGAAGAAGCCGAGCCGCCGCCTCTCTGTTACCTCCTGGATCGGGATCATCAAGGGAGGGCGACGTCAGATCGGGAAGAGTTGAGGTTCTCCCGATTCTCCCTCTTCTTCGAGCACCTTCTCCCTCCTCCCTCGACACTTCTTCTTCCCTCGCTACAGCCAGGACATAGCCAAGTTGATACCGCAGTAGCGAGCAGTCCGCCTACTAGTCTACTGGCGATTGGTATGTACCGCCTGGTACAAGCGATATAATTCGAAATTAAAATCCTTGGTAGACACTATCGATTTAGTTAGAACTCTGTTCAGAAGGTAAGCTGCGGATTCTAGGGCGTATCCCCAGAATGAGACTGGTAGGTCGATGAAACTCATCATGAACAGCACCATGTCTAACAACGTGCGATTCTTTCTTTCCGATACACTATTGAGCTGAGGTGTATAAAGAGGAGTTCATTGGGACAGGATCCCATGGTCTTTAAGGAATTGGATGAACTCTTACTCAAGTACTCACCTCCTCGATCTGATTAAAGAGTCTTGATATTCTCTCGAGTCTAGTTTTCTACCTCATTCTTATATTCTTTGAATCTCTCGACGACCTTGGACTTGTATTTCATCAAGTATGCATGTTTATTCCTAGAGAAGTTATCAGTGAATGTAATGAAGTAAGAATAACCGCCTATCGCCTGAGTTGACATAAGACCACATACATCACTATGTATGAGTTGCAGCAACTATGTAGCTCTCTCTCCGGTTCCGCTAAATGGAGAGTTGGTCAATTTCTCTTGAAGGCAAGATTCGCAGGTTGCATATGATTTATAATCAAATAGATCTATGTATCCATCATTTGGCAACCTCTGGATTCTTCCTTCGTGGGTATGACCTAGCCTACAATGTCATATGTATGCATTGTTCACCTCATCTCGCTTCTTCTTAGACACATTTACATCATGACATATGGAGCATCATCTAATATGAATAAACCATTATTTAATATTCTTCTACGGATGAACTTATCATCTAAGATTAATGAACAACCATTGTTCTAAAAAAGTAATCTATATCCATTATTTGTTAAACAAGAAATGAAAATAATGTTTCTGATAATCTTATGAACAAAATAACAAGCATCTAATGTTAAAAGAGCTCTACTAGGCAAATAGATCTCCCCAACGGCAATAGCGGCAACCTTTGCGTCGTTCCCTATCCTGAGGTCCATTTCGTCTCTCACCAATCTTCTAGGTCTTGCTAGAACTTGCAATAAATTGCAGATATAAGATACACTGTCGGTATTCAATACCCATGCACTATTATAATTTTCTAACAAATGGAGATCAATCGTGAATGTACCTGAAGCTTCTCCAAGCTTCTGTTTTGTCTTTTCTGCAAGGTACTCACTCTTTGTAGTTCCTCTTCCAGTGCTCGTATTTGCCGTAATGGAAGTACTAGCCTTTGTCCTTTGTCGTGCCTTTCTTAGCAACCTTTGCTCTGCTCGGTTTGCTCTTGCCATTGCCATTCTGAAGGGACTTTTTTATATTTTCTTTCTGGTCTCACCAGCATAGAGAACTGACTTCTCTTTCTTAACGGTGCTCTCAGCCTCTCTCAACATATTGAGGAGCTCAGGGAGAGTCCCCTCAAGCTTGTTTATGTTAAAATTCATAATGAATTACGAAAAGGAATCTGGGAGGGACTGAAGTACAAGATCCACACAGGTTATTTTCTAAGATCATTCCTAGACCCATGAGCTTTCCTATCCCCTTAATCATCTTAAGGACATGGTTTTGAACCGATGTCCTCTTAATCATCCTGCCACAGAAGAGACTTTTGGATATCTCATATTGCTAAGTCCTTCCCTATTCCTCAAACAATTTACAGAGATGCAGGAGTATGGATTTGGTATCCATCTTTTCATGCTGCCTTTATAACTCGGGAGTTATTGAGCCCAACATATAACATTAAGAGTAGAGTCGTCTATGTACTTCACATAGCGAGTGATCTCATCCTCACTTGCTTCTTCCTCGGGCGTAGGCATCACTATGTCGAGGACATATGTAATTTTCTCCATCATGAGAACGATTCTCAGGTTGCAGAGCCAATTCGTATAGTTTGGACCTGTGAGACGGTTGACATCAAGTATGCCACGTAAGGGATTTGAAAGCAATATTTTCTGAAAAATAAAGATGCAGCAGAAAAGTAAATAACATGTAGATTTTGGATTTTGCAAAATAATTAAGATATGGTCTTTTATATTAATCTACTCATTATTTTGTCGTGAAACACACTACTCTCTCCAGTATGTGAATCGGAAATCTTCGACGGATTTCTAGTGGGGATCGAGATCCAATCGGCACCTTAGTATGACCTTGAGGGACTCGACCAATCACACTAAGCCCAAATGGTAAGCAACTCTTGCCAATCATAACTCCTTGTGATTCTCGTCCTGTTCGACCTCTGAACCATCATGGCCTCGAAGGACTTGACCAACCATGATGCTCGATTAAGTGAGCACCATTATTACAAGCCGAGTTTGATTCGATGATATATTCTCGAGGGATTCGATCAAGCATACTATGTCTTTGGTCACCAGTGACATCTCTATGTCGTAGGCAAGATCTCAAATCCCAATATAGGTGAGCCTCGAGGGATTCGACCAACTTAGCCCACGTCGAAAAATGATTTTCGCCTATAATGATGGACGACCACGTGGGTCAATCTTATTGCCTCACGTTTACCGACTTAATATTATTTTAGAAGGGTTTTTCTAATTTGATTTGGTCTCGTGGTTAAATATGATGCATCACACACATATATTTAACATATATTTACATCGCATACCAATATATATATATATATATACTTAGTAAGCATAGAAATATGTCACATATATGCACACACATCCACACTAGATGATCATGGACCAGAGCCTTAGTGATCAGGTCCGAGCCAAAGGCTTGATCACGTACAAAGAGATTTAAGTGCGTCTCGACGCATCTCCTATGCCTGATGATTATCTGTCTCGTCCTCATTGGTCCTACCGGCACCTCGATGCATCTCCATGCGTGATGATCATCCGCCTCATCCTCTTGGGTCCCGCTAGCATCTCCATGCTTCCGTCATGCATTCTCGTGCAATTATAACTTAATTATAGGAACGCAGGCCTACAAATACACATATCGCATGTATAAGAAGCCTTGATCTTAATTAAGGGGAGGTACAACACTGAGGGAGATAGAATTACATATCGAATATAACGAGAGAGAGAGGGAGGCTCGTAGGCCCCAATAATAATAATCACATACACACATCATCACACATGTCCATGATCATCTGTCCACATCATACATCACATGTACATAAACATGTAGGACTATTAGGTAATAATTAATTAAACTATTTAATTAATTATATAGTTTAAACTTTAAACTATTTGGAACTCCTACCAAAACTTTATGGCTAGGTGTCCCCTACGGCTAGGAAACCCTGGCTGCCGGGGTTACCCCTGTGGCTAGGAGTCCCTAGCCACAGGGGCTGCCTTGGGCGGCTACGAAACCCTAGCCACCAAGGTTGCCCTTGCAGCTAGGACTCTCTGGGTGTAGGGTTGCCTTGGGCAGCTAGGAAAAAAGTGGCTTCCCTTGTGTCCAGGAGTCCTTGGCCGCAAGGTTACCATAGGCGACTAGGAAACCCTAGTCGTCGGGGTTCCCCTTGCGGCCACGATTACCTGGCCGCAAGGTCTCTGCTCGGCCTGGCCGAGAGCAGCACTATAAGTAGCCTTCTGCCAATGCTGTAGTGCTGCAACATTTGTTGCCCTTTTTTTTTTAATTTTCTATCAACTATTTTATTGACAAACCAATGGCCGACAAGGCCTTTCAAGTTCCAGAATAGATGCAGTTTAAATCTGCGATCGGAAATAAATGCAACAATTTTATGCTAAAACCAATTCTACGTTATTTGACATAACATGCAACAACACGCAGTTTATAACCAATCATCGCGTGAACAACCTATCTCTGATATCACTATTGGGAAACCTCGGAGAGTATCACATGCGCAATAGTAAAATAAAATGGAAATCGGTTTCCCAAAAACAGATTTATATCAAATCGCAAGTGACGATTGGGAGTGAAAAACTCGTCAAATCGAAAACTATGTAAAACGTAAGATGATCTCACCTAAGGAAACTCGTATGTCCTTGATCTGTAGGTCCTAGTCCGTGGATGGAGATCTCCCATTCTCCTCTAGCGGTGATCCACACGGTGGATGAAGCGACGACACACCTTCTCTCGCGACACGTTCTTTCCTCGCTTTTGCATACCACCACTAACGTAGCAAGGGTAGTCCTTCTTATTGCCCTCTCATACAAAAGAGGGGGCAATCGGCTGAGGAAGAAGTAGGCGAGAAGTTAGGGAGGTGGCGGCTAAGGGGTCCAGTCTTATAATCCTTTTAGTCCTATATCCCTTTTTATAGAGAGCTCCTGCTGCTAACCCTAATTAAACCTGCCATGTTGGGTATTGGATCTCCATCCAATTACCCTAGCATATTGGATACTAGATCTCCATCCAATTATCCCTAGCTTAATAGAAATTGGAGCTCTATCCAATTATCCACTCTAAGCTCTTATTTTGTCTTACCCAACGGATCTAATAAATCAAGGACTTATTAGATATCACATATCCAATCCTCTATTCGTTGTATCATCCACCATACGTGTGTGACCCTCTAGGTCGAATACTGAGCTCGCTGTGAGTTGCACCTGTCAGAACTCCTTTGGACTCCGAACTCCTTCTGATTCAGTGAATTATTAGCCCATAATTCACTCAACTTATCGATTATAAACGTACTAGGCCACTACGCCATAGTCCCCAGACGGTACAAGGTAATCTAATCCATTGGACCTGTCTGCCCTCAGTTATCGTGTTTCTATAGTCCCTTATACATATAATATCCCAGAGATCATATACTAGGCATGGTGCTGTCAGGCCCATACGGGATTTACTCGAGTCTCGCTTTAATTGGATTCTCTCAGAGAGCTCATTCTCTCTCAATTCGAATGACTCTAACTAGGTATTTGCTTAAGAGAGAACACACGAGACATTCCTCTCATGACACCGAGAGCGGATGATCCTCTATCGACACTCAATTATCCTCATAAGGTTGACTATCACTCCCGATGATCGGTTGTGCTAGATCTGGAACCTTCAAACCTATAAGTCCGGTATCAAAGAACGTAGTACTCATAGAGGACATCCTTGGTGTTTCAAGTCTAAAGACCATACACATAACTGGGACCACGGAACCGTTGTCTGACGATGAGGTATCATTAATCATCCAGCATTCTATGAGCGGATTATTCAGTGAAGTAATTCTCTAATGAGCACCTGCACTATATCCCTAGTATCCCCACATAAGCAACTATGAGACCAGTTGCCTCCATCAAATGGACGGGTATATAGTACACCGGTATGTTTGGCTATATCGATATCCCTCTCGAGTAACCTATGACCAAGAATCTTTAAGGTCTATGTTTATAGGTAAATTAGTCTCATTATCATGATCCAATTCCCATTGTATAGATCCAAAAACATTACAATATATTTATCATCCAATATAAAGTGAGACAAAAATGTAGTAATAGTAATAGTAATAATAATAACAACAACAACAACAACAACAACAACAACAACAAAATTGTATAGCATGCCACACGTGTCATCACTCACGTGATTGGCTTGCAAGGCACTTGTAACTAGCATTGGCTGCCCTTAACGTAGCCCCTCTAGGTCCCTTATGGTTGCATGCCAAGTGTTTCTAAGTGTGCTTGTCCTACTTTGATACCATCTGTCACGGATTTAGTTGGTTTTGGCTACGTCGTGTGGCACTCATATGTTTATCCGCAAAGTGTCGACCTCCCGAACCCTCTTATGGTCCCTTAAGGACCTGCAAAAAAGAAGGATTAAAGGAAGCATTTAACTCGGGATCCTACAAGCAACTATTTTAACAAACACTTGATAGGCAATGCAGATTACGAATATAGACTTTACAAGTTTTGAAAGATTGTATGACAAAAGGTCTAAGGTGGTTCGCCGCGATTGAAAGTCCTCATAAGTGCCCACATGATACTGTTGCAGAATAAGGCAGCAAACCAACCCTAGATACTGCCCCAAAGGCCCATACAGCCATGTGTCACCCGGGTAGCTCTTAAGTGTTATGTTGGCTAACACTCCGCAACACTCCATGGAGCTAGAAAACCCTCAAAATGGCTGCATGGATGGTTTGTTTCTAGATAGTTTTGCCTTTGTATGTCGACTGCACATAACCTATGTTTACAAGCCTAAAATGGCCACAAAAGCTAACTAAAATGGGGCTGCGCCCTTTACATATTGTGCAAAGCATGAACAAAACCAAAAGACATGGACATACATGAGCATTATATCGAACACCTTGTTTATAGCTTTGTCAGTGATGCTGCAGTAGAAAATGCTGAGGTACTTTGCCTGACTTGTTATGTGGGGAAACCCTTTCCGCTCAGCTTGTCGCTGTGGGACCAAGGGACCCACATTGAGCAAGATTTTGATCCACTCACAACGGGTAGAAGGGCAATATTCTGATCTGCCAACATCGAGTAGAAGGCCATTAATGTGGCAAGATTCTAATCTGCCAACGTTGGGCAGATCCCAATCTGCCCACGTTGAGCAATGAATCTGCTTCATCCCAATCTGCCCAATGACCCACATTGGGCCGATATGTTGTTGGTGCAAGCTACTATACTCTCGTAATCTTGCCTCACCAACCGACTTGTAGATTCTCCCATCTTTTCATGTCGAGGTCAGACCTTCCGATCTGCCCACATCATACAATAAATCTTCTTTGTCCCGATCTGCCTACATTGGGCAATAAATCTTCTTCGCCCCACTCTGCCCAAATCAGGCAATAAATCTTCTTCGTCCCAATCTGCCCACATCAGGTAGATTTGTTTGTTTTGGTGCAAACTATTATCATTTCTCCTGATCTGCTTACATCAAACAGATATGTTTGTTGTGCAAACTGCTATCATTTCTTCCGATCTGCCTCACCAACCAACTTATAGATTGTCCGATCTGCCCACATCAGGCATCTTATTCCCAATCTACGCACATTGGGCAGCTTTTTCTTGATTTGCCCACATTGGACAACTTATTTCCAATCCGCCCACATCGGACAACTTATTTCCAATCCGCCCACATCGGGTAACTTATTCCTGGTCTGCCCACAACAAGGAACACTTTTTTCTTGGTTGATCTGCCCACCTCGGGCAAACTTTGATGTGAATGCTGACCTACCCATGTCAGGCAGGTTGGCTCCAAATCGACCAAGCTACACACGTCTGACAGAATTTGATTTAAAGGCCAACCTACCAACATCGGGCAAGTTGGCTCCATGTTAAAGACGCTTGTGTCCGCAAAGAGTGTGTCATCCATCGGGATGCTTCATGTTCCCGGAGGATGCATTGGACGCTTCCAAGGCTCTCATCCACGAAGGATGTATTGAACATTAAATACACGTGTCCACGAAGGACACATTGATTGTCGGGATTTTTTTGTTTGCAGAGGACACATTAGATGTCCTTATCGAGATGTTTTTTGTTTTCGGATGTCTTATCCAAAGTGGACACATTGCCCATTAATGATGATTCATGTCCGCGAAGGTTGCGTCAGCTATCGACATATTATTTGTCTACGGAGGATACATCAGATGCTTCGGACGCTCTCATCTGTGGAGGATGCATTACGTATTAAAGATGCTTTGTCTCTACAAAGGATGCGTCGATTATCGGGATGTTGTTTGTCCTTCCAGGACACATCAAATTTTGTGCTTCTACATTGATATGAAGACTGGATCGAACTCTGGTGTCTGCTTGTGTCTGATTAATGTCACATGCCAGCTACTATCAGGGCTGAGCCAAGTGGTCTTGATAGCATTTGATTTGTGGAGCCAAGTGATATTGAGGTGGCTGGAACTCCTTGTTTAAAAGGGCTCCCCTTTAGCTATAAATTTGTGGAGCCAGGTGATCTTGAGGTGGCTGGAACTCCTTGTTTAAAAGGGCTCCCCTTTAGCTATAAATTGGTGTGCCATGGTAATGGAGTCTTCACTTCTCTCCCTTTAGCTTCTCCACCGTTGCCTCTCCTAGATTGGCAGCTTTGGCATCTTCTTGGTTGTCAACTCTTCTTTGATACGTCGAGTGAGAGTTCGATGGATGAGGGAAATGAGTTAGGTACTTAGCCTTTCAGCCCAATGTGGTTGAGGCGTCCTTAAGTGCCTTGTTTGATAACCATTCGGGTTCAGAGAGTGACTCTTCATCTTCGGATGGAGAAAGATTTTCATCCTCATTCGAGGAGGTCATAGTTCAAGATCCCCAAGAGGAGAAGGATCATCTGGCTATGAAGAACTTTGATCAAGACTCGTGCTTGTATCTAGAGTCCTTAAGCTTTCTTCGAGCTAAATACATTATTCTTTCTAATTATGAAATGATTATCCCAAAGTTGGGCATTAGGTTGTTTTCTACTTCGGTCAATTTCCTTTGTGTCAAATTTGATGCTCTAAAGGTAGGACGATACTTTCCTATTCACTAGTTTATCATTAGCCTTTCTTAGATGGTGGAGGATTTCATCTTCACGAATGGCGCCACTTGGTTGCCTTCATTAGAGACTATAGTCAACAAGGGAGTATTCCATCTTTGAACATCCTCCGCTCGTGCTTTCGTGTTTGTCGTAGGGCAAATGGGTACTATCTAGCTGCCCATGATGGATTTAAGGTTAGGGGAGCTCCAACATCCAACAAGGGTTGGAAAAGTCGACCGATCACACTGATTGAGGATTTAGTCTTGTATGGTCTACCCAAACCCTTTTGAATAATGTCCTAGTCTTATAGGGAGAGGGAGCAAGTTTTCTACTTGGCCGAGATCTTGTAGGCTTCCTTATCCATCAAGCCGATGGACGAGGAGTGGCTTTTCTGAGCAAGCTTAAGTCCATCTCCGACGAGTATGGTGCCTTTCTTATAATTTCATAATATCATATCTGTCGTCTCTATATCATGTAGGCGTAAACTTAGCGTCATTTCGCCTAAACAAAATAAAGAAAGGTAGCAAAAGAGAGAGCAACCATGGATGAAGGAAGTTTTGGTTTTACGGATCCATCTCGACATCGGATACCAAAACCATTCCCTTGTGAAAAAAAAAAGTGTTGAGATGACAAATTAAAGGAGAGAGTGGCTGAACTGGAGGGGTGAGGTTGACCCCGAGGAGATATTTGACTAGAAGGGAGTAGTTCCGATCTCTAATGTCGTGGATGGATCCATCGCACTAGAAGTTTTATGTATTTTGTTTAGGCGGGGAATGGCACAAGTTTTATGCTTGCGAAGCTTGACCCCGAGGGGATATTTGACTTGGAGGGAACAGTTTCGGTCTCCAATGTCGAGGATAGATTCAACGCATCAAAACTTTCTCTATCCATGGTCGCTCTCTCTTTTGTTGCCTTCATTTTGTTGTACTGGAACAATGCAAGGTTTATGCCTGCAAGAAAGAGGGGTAATTGACATAACGATATTATGAAATTACAAGATTTGATTGAAAGGAAACATACTCGCTGGAGTCGAACTTAAGCCTGCTCTGATAAGCCATCTGATAAAGGAAACATGCACTTGACGGGTAAGGAGGCTGATAGGATCTCGGCCAAGCGGAAACTTGCCTTCTCTCTGTAGAATTCAATACTAACAAAATTCAAGTGAAGACTCCTTCACCATGACACTAATTTATAGCCAAAGGGGAGCCATTTTAAGCAAGTTCCTACCACCTCGTGCTCCATGAATTAAATATGTAGAAGCAAGAAATTCGATGCATCCTCAAGACAAAAAACATCTGGATAGTTGACATGTCCTTTACGGACGCAAAGCATCTTTAACGTGTCATGTGTCCTCTGCGGACAAGAGCATCCGAACGTTTGATGCATCCTCTGCGGACAAAAAACATCCCAATAACTGACACATCCTTCGCTAACAGTGTCTTTAATGCATGATGTGTGCTCTACGGACGAGAGCATTCGAAGTGTCTAATGTGTCCTCCGCAGACAAAAAGCATCTCGACGATCAACGAGTGCTTCACGAACATGAACATCTTTAATGCATGATGCTTCCTTTGCAGACGAGAACATATAAAGCATCCAATGCATCCTTCACAGATATGAAGCATCTCGATGGACAATGCGTCCTTTGTGGACACAAGTGTCTTTAACAAGGAGTTAGCTTGCTTGATGTTGGTAGGCCAACCTTCGGATCAAATTCTGCTAGAGATGAGCAGATCAATCAAATCTGGAGCCAACCTGCTCGAGGAGGGTAGGTCGACATTTGCATCAAATTTTCCCGAGGTGTGCGGATGGGCCAAGCAAAAAGTGCTGCCTAATATGGGCAGATCAGGGATAAGCGGCCCGATGTGGACAGATTGGAAATAAGCTGCCCATTGTGGGCAGATCTCCCGATGTGGGCAGATGGGGAAATCTAAAGTCGGTGAGGCAGATTGGAATAAATGGTATCAGTTTGCGCCAACAAACATATCTGCGCAATGTAGGCGAATAGGGAGAAATGATAGCATTTTGTGTCGACAAACATATCTGCCCGATGTGGGCAGATCGGGATGAAGAAGATTTATTGCCTGATGTGGGCGGATTGAGAGGTTCGACCTCGACATGGGCAGATTGGAGAATTTACAATTTGGTTAGCAAGGCAAGATCAGGAGATTATAGCAGCTTACGCCAACAACATATCTGCCCGATGTGGGCAGATGGGATGAAGCAGATTCATTGACCGATGTGGGCAGATTGGGACAAAGCATATTCATTGCCTGATGTGGGCAAATCGGGATCTGCCCAATGTTGGCGGATCAGAATTTTGCCACATCAACAGCCTTCTACTGGATGTTGGCAGATCAGAATCTTGCCACGTCATCAACCTTCTACCCAATGTGGGTAGATTAAAATCTTGCCCGATGTGGATCCCTCATCCCCAATGAGACAAGTTGGGTGGAATGGGCTTCCCCTTGAAATAAGTTAGGCGAAGTACCTTGGTGTTTTCTATTGCGGGTCAGTGAAACCAATCACCCGATGTGGGTGATTCGGGACCTTGCTAGATGTGGGCATTTTCCCCATCACCCAATGCGGTGTCTCCCCATCGCCCACTGTAGACATCTCAATGGCCCTGTAGTGGGTCGGCTGCATCCTCCATCAGTCGCCCGATGTGGGCGCCTTAGTAGCCCCAAAGTGGGTCTGTTGCATCTTCCATCTATCGCCACGATGTGGGCACATCAGGAGCCCCGTAGCGGATCAGCTGCATACTCTATCCGTTGCTCGATAGGGGCACTCCGGTGGCCTTAAAGTAGGTCGGTCAAAACACTCCATGCCCAATTATTATAACCTTTCAGTTGGTATTATTTTCCACCATACGATGTGAATCTCTCGATCTACTATGGTAGAGGTCAGTCTGAGACAAGCTTCCACCGCTTGATGTGAGTTCTTCCTACCAATGGTGGCAAATCGACATAATTGGAGTCAAGGGTCGGCGACCTCAGAAAGAAAGAAAGAGGCTAAAGGGACCTAACCTAGACATGGAGAGGTCAGCAATGATTCCTTTGCTTGAGGTATCTGATGTCATTTAGAAGTGGACATTGTACTTCGCCTAGAAAGTCCTCTATGTTGAAGCACAATCGGGGACAAGTGATATAGGATAAAATGAACCATTCCAAAATCAACACATGGACACCTCCACCTTAGCAACGAAGACTGCCACCTCATCAGGACAATTGTGACATTGAACCACATAAGAGGTAGTTGAGCCACTCGGCAATTGGTTGAGCCACCTCGATCAATAGTCATGTCACGGACAAACTTCTAAACAGGATGTTTGATGTAATGCTTATGTATGTCCGTGTCTTTTGGTATGTTCATGCTTTGTACAGCATGTAGAGGGATGGCCGAAGGCTTAATAGTCCTATTTTAGTTAGGTTGGCGGTCGCTTTAGGCTTGTAAATAAAGGTTGTGTCATGTGGACACGTGTGAGAGATTTTCGGTCTGTAATGGATCATTTTACCCTTTGTTGTGTAACTGTTCAGAGCTTGTAAAGTCTGTTTATAATTTGCATTGTCTATGAAGTGTTTTCGGAGATGTTTGCTTGTGGATCCCGAGTGAGGCGTTTTCTCTATCCTGTTCTCTCTTTTGTGGGTCCTAAGGGACCATGGGAGGCTTCGGGGAGTCGACCTTCTTGAGACGGACATGAAAAGGGTGCCGCACGACTTTAGGCAAAACTAGCTAAGTCCGCGACAGATGGTATCGGGAGGGACAAGCACTCATAGAAACACTTAGCATGCAAACGGGGGGGATCTAACGGGTCTGCGTTGAGGCGTCAATCGACCGCCACGCCAACCGCAGGGGGGAAAAACCGCATGGAGATGTAGGGAAAAGGAGTTGTTTCTGGAGGAGCGGGCATCCGAGATTGGCATTGGAGGAATGGCCAACCCTTCGCCAAGAAGAGGCACCAACGAGAACGCACAAGCTTTGGAAGAACGCGAGCCACAAAGGTTGGGATGGTCACGAGTTTAAGCTACTACCAACGTTGACAACCATACTTGATGGTGCTCAAGGCAAGCGAGAGACGTTTGGTAAAGGATGAGATCATCCAAGGTGGAATGAATTGCTCGGCCAAACCCAAAGAGTTATGCAAAGCTTACGAGGTGAGCTGAATTGCTAACTCAAAGAATTCTGGTACATGTGCATGGGCTTGTATGCGGACGATGGAATGTTTCGCGGCCATCCCAAGGTGACCAAACTTCGACGCCATGGAGCATTCAAACTTTCTCTTCAAGATGTGAAGGATCGTCCGTAGGGAGGTTGAAGTGTGCAACGAAGTTCAAGATGTTGCTAGGCCTTGAGTGGTGCAAATGAGGGTCAGATATTGACGTCGAAGTCGTAATCTAGCAAGTGTGTTTGCAGGGAGGCGAGAACAATGCACGTTTGTTCAAATGGATCTGAGTAGCCCAAGGGGATGGTGGTCTCCAAAACGAAGAGAGATGTTGCTCAATGGGACAGCTTATCCGTGGGGGGATAAGTCCCGCCTTTCGGAGGGAGAATCATGTGGGACGGACCTTACAAGTTGAGGAGTACCTCAACAAACAACAACTCCATGAAGCTCAATGGACTGAGCAAGCGGCGAGGAGTCGTCCCATGATCTCGCTTGAGAGAATGCATTGGTGGATGCATTGCGAGATCAAGTGGGGGAGCGACCCAAAGCAACACAAATGAAGGCACACTTGGAGTCGATATGGAGATCAGACTCAAGGGAGGGTTGACCCGTGGAATGGTGGGCGCGAGGGCCACCATAAACTCAATGCAAAAACGATGAGCGGAACAACTTGGGTGTAACTTGGAGACGTACCCAAGCCGCATGAAGGGAGCCAGCATAGAAGATGGAACATGGAGCGGAGGTATAGTGCTTTCCTTGGATAGAGGTCAAGGATATGAACTCTTGCAGAGGCAAGAGCAGGATCATGTTGTTCCATGGGTCATTCATTTTGACGGAGCGGACTCATCTTGCATGGTGCCAAAGACGAAGGGAGCTTCTTGGCACATGCATTTATCTCGGAGGAGCATTTGATGGAGGAACTAAGGCAGCTCAATTTGCGGAGGCAAAGTTGGGTTCAGAAGGCCTTAGCACAGGACAAGAGGACACAGAGGCGGGTACTCTTGAAGAATATGCCACAGTGTTGCCATTCAAGTTGCTATGAAGGAAGCGGTGCACAGCGAAGATTGTGGTGGTAGGGGTAGAGGCCCAGGATCCAGACAATGGTGCACTAATTACAGCAAAGTCGGGGGACTTCGGGAGCTACTAGGCGACGGACTGTCCTAGAGCGGTGCTTCATCTTGGTGTGACCCAAGAGTGGGTGGATGAAGGTCGATTGCCAAAGGAGCGAACAAAATCGAAGGTGGAAGAGACCCTGCGATGTATTGGCAAAGGCCACACATGAAGGGTTCACAATTCGAGTTCATCCCACAAGGATCAGAATGCAATAGAGACGTCATCGAGGGCAACATGGTGCGGCGGATCGTGGTGGAACAGTTTGGGCAATACGATACACACAACCCGTCCCGTGAGGGACTAGATCATATGGAGGTATGATCGGGAGTTCTTGGAAACTCCACTTTGGTGAACAACACGATGACAAGAAGGGCTATGGATTCAAGGAGTGAAGGCCATGAACCGCAGAGGCTGGGTCTTCCGGTGTGTGCAATAATTTTACCTTTGGATGAAAACCTTGGTCATCAAAGATACGGGGCATGTTCCACCTGAGGAAAAGTTCGAATGCAAGTACCGTGTGAGTCCCATGGGAGGGATTTGATTATCTGAGGTATGATCGAAGCAACCGGAGAGTTGGATCATTTTAAAGCTAATATTCGCAAGGGAGCCCGACAAGTCGAGGACAAGATCGAAGTAAAGTTTAACGTTGCTACCAAGGAAACTAAGGAGAACAGAATTGGTGCAAAACCCTACAACGTGATGGCGAGAGGCCATGCATGGGAGTTGTAGTCTTGTCTTTCCATCGACCAAAGGAGTCTGCTTGAGAACACGTGAGGTGTTGAAGCGGGGGTCGAAAGGGGCGAGGAAGCGGCGACCAGTCGGAGGGACTTAGCTACCCAAAATCAAGCATCACATAATGTAGGTGGACCCGGAGGAGTACCATAGAGGCATATCTACCGATTGAGAGAAAAAAGGGATCTGATCTGGATGACGGATAGTAGTGCCATGGGCATGCATGGCGCCATGGTAAATGCCATGAGGCGGGACTTCCGTGAAAGTCATTGATCCCTTGCTCTCATGGAGGGAGAGCTTGTAAATGAAAGGGGTCGAGGAGGTGGAGCATCGCAGAGGCAAACTCAATCTACCGAGACAAGGTCAAGGGCGAGGCCAAGGAACTTCAGAAGACCGGTGTCAATGAGTTTCTCATCAAGATAGCCGAAAGTGCAGATTTCGGGTCATGCAAGAGTGCGCGACCACCAAGAAAAAGTAGGGCGTCTGTGGTGTTGTACCTTCGCTACTCGGGGAGTAAAGGCGGGGTTGATGGAGAAGACGTGCACAATCCAGGCGACCAAATCTATTAGAGAATTACTCCAAGTTGAGGTGAAAACTTCCCGCATTCCAGAAGTTCGATGGCATTGAGAAGGTGAATCACGGTAGCTAACTCAACGCAAAGGAGTGCAAACACTTCAAGTCGCGCCGAAGTGTGATCAAAGAGCGACGAAGGCCGAGAACCATTTCGATGCATGGAGTACAACCTCGAGAAGGCTGGGAAGTCAAGTAACCTTTGCCTTTTCAACTCTTAAGAGAATGGGCTAAACCGAAGTACCCCAATTCTCTTATCTATCCAAAGAAAAGAGCTCGCATATATTCAAAGACCCTTCAAGATAATGGAAGACAATAGTTGTCAAATCCTCACTAACGGTGATCGTTGTTGTTCTTGAGAGTAGATTGTTAAACTTCATTTCCCAACGAAATGCCAATCGAAAAGTTTTAAGTGATGCTAACCTACTTAGATGTGACAACTAAGTGAAAGAAGAGTCAATGAGCAAATTTTTGTGGAGGAAGGACCCAAAACTTCAGAAGTTTGCGAGACGATGCTCGTTAAAGCTCCAACAAGCATCCACCCAGTTCAAGTAGCATGAGGCATTTGAGAGACTAGCAGTAAGGATGGTCTTTTTCCTTCATTTGGAGGATCCGCAGGAATCAACAAGGATCAACACAACTCAGCCAACCCCACACCAGAGTCGAGTCATTGGTGAGTTGAAGTAGCATGGCGGATCAAAGGTTCGACTACTCAAAAACAGCAGGGGAGAGCAGTTGGGAGCCAAGAGGCGCATTGTAGCTGGAGCAGAAGATTGAAGACTCAGCAAAGGCGAGGAGTTGTAGTGTCGACAAAGGCTTCAACGAGGACATCGAAGGAATAAGTGGGGGAGAATGCCACGGACAAACTTCTAAACAGGATGTTTGATGTAATGCTTATGTATGTCCGTGTCTTTTGGTATGTTCATGCTTTGTATAGCATGTAGAGGGATGACCGAAGGCTTAATAGTCTCATTTTAGTTATGTTGGTGGCCGTTTTAGACTTGTAAATAAAGGTTGTGTCATGTGGACACGTGTGAGAGATTTTCGATTTGTAATGGACCATTTTACCCTTTGTTGTGCAACTGTTCAGAGCTTGTAAAGTCTGTTTGTAATTTGCATTGTCTATGAAGTGTTTTCGGAGATGTTTGTTTGTGGATCCCGAGTGAGGCGTTTTCTCTATCCTGTTCTTTCTTTTGTGGGTCTTAAGGGACCATGGGAGGCTTCGGGGAGGCTGACCTTTACGGACGAACACGCAAGGGTGCCGCACGACTTAGGCAAAACTAGCTAAGTCCATGACAGATAGTTGAACCACCTTGGTAATAGGTTACACTAGCAGATGGTTGTGCCACCCCCACAACTACCTAAACCGCTCAACCGCCAATAGTCACAAGACCTTAGGTATAAATAATCACTCTCATTTATTTACCTCTGTTTTGCGCCCTATTTCCTTTCCACCTTGGGCGTTGTTGACTTAAACATCGGAGAGATCGAGGGCGGGCGAAGCCCGTCTTGGTCTTCTACAGGGTCTTGGGCTCCTTATCGAGAGATCGGGCAACATCTAGACTCCATCGATCGATTCCCCTTTGACCATCCATGACTTCTCGGGACGACACATGCCACCTTTCACTAGGCCTGAACTGGTTTGAGTTGTTTTTCCCTCTCTTCATCAACCAACTTTGAAGTTAACAAATTTGGCCCTTGCAGTTCAAGGACTTGTGCTATGAGCATGTGCTCAAGAGATCTGCCAGAAGAAATCATTACTAGTATGAAGAGGTTGAGGAAGACTTAAAAACACTTTAATAGAAACTATAATAAAGGTTTAAATACTCTTAAAACATATATTTTTTATCAATCTCACTGATAGCAAAATATCGCTGATACCAAATAGTTGGGACTTTAGGGCTTTGTTGTTGTTGTTGTTGTTTGTATGATTGTCATATATGTAGCTAATGAGGAGCATAAGTATGGTCTTGTATAAGTCTTTCCACAGAAGTACATTACACCCTGACACAAACCTTAAAGAGATTATAATCCAAAGTCCAGTTTACATACTGCTGGAAGTTGATGCTTTTACGAGCCTTACGCAGATGCTATACTTGTTCTGCATGTATAGGGTGCATTAAGGAAACTGTAGATACTAGTATTATGAAGTGATCATAAATTATATTTGAAGTATCTAACATGTACTGGAGGGGATACACTCTCAGTATCATGTTTTCGTATGTTCATGACATGAATATTGCATCATTTGAAATGTCCATCCTCGTTTAGCAGCCCGAGAGGTTCAAGCTAAATCCAACTCAAGTCACCTTTTTGTTAATTCACTAAATCATTAAATAACTCCAAAAGTGGCATAATCTAAGAACAAACTTTTTTTTTTGGGTACAATCAGCTGTCTAACTTGTCTTTTTGTTGGATCATTAGTGTCTCAAAAAGTTCCGTTGGAACACCCAAAAAGAAAATCAATTAGGTGCAGATATGTGTGTGTATAGAAGCCTGCTCCTTGGTTTATCTGTTTTTTCCATCCCTACTCGGGAGTCATGATTTCAGATTTTTCAAATTCATAGGCCTAATCTATCACTGGTAAGGAAGACAACCACATCATAGTTACACAGATCAGTTTTATGTAATATGCTTTTATGAACCTGTAGCTTGTGATATGGAACTAGCAAGTAATGTTAAAATGAATTTTTATATTCATTCTAGTAACCTGACTCAATTAAGTATGTGAAACCCAATAAGTTGTATTTTTATATATATCTTTGTTGGATATACATACACTTGTTGTACATCTACATGATCTAGGCAAACAAAAGATAAGATTCCTAATTGATGAGAGATTAACCATAAGAGTTAAAAGTAGTGCTCTTATTGGATTAATTTAAGCATTTTCTGATTGATGTTTGTATCATTGTGGATATTTTGTCATAATACTTCTTCTGCTCCTTGTATCCTGATATCATAAGTGCACTTTGGTGTTCTAAAGTTGCAAATATCACAGATGCCTCTTCAAAGCTATAATTCATAATTACCCGTCAGAATGTCATGGATATCCTCTAAAATTGAGAAATTTCTTGAACGCTGCAACTTGAATTGTTTCATGGTATATGTGAAAGAATTGAGTGTAATATATGAAGGTATGTTGACTATAGGTGGCTACACATGGTATTTGTAACTTTAAAATGGAGCACTCAAAAATTTACCTATGCCAGAGGGTACATATGAAATTGGCCCCTTGAATATATTTTGAGAATGAACTTCCTTGTAGATGTGCTAATACCCATTCTTTTTCTGATCAGCTTCTCAGGAAAGACATACACTGGGCAGAATGATATATTTTCAACTCTATCAGATATACGGAGAAAATTGGCAGGTTGTCGGCCTCAAGAGAAAATTGTTCATGTTGTGCAAAAACTTCAATGCCGTCCCCATGAGCATGATGGAGTTGCAATTCGTGCATCTGGATCATTTATTCTAGGCAGCCACTTTCTCATATGTGGAAATGGTGTTCAAGCAGAGGGAATGCCCAACATTGAAGAACTATCACTTGATGTCGACAGTAAGCGTGTGGGAACCTTCTACGAGCAGTTTATTATGGAGTCGGGGAATTCCATTGGTAGTTTCTTGATAAGCAAGCAAGAACTGTACATATTGCAGGCGTAGGCACATTTCGAAAGGCTGATCTTTCAAGGTAAATGAATCCAAACCCTTCTGCTATTTACTAATGAATTGTACGTTCTAGTTCTAGTCTTTTTAACAGCAAACTGCAACATGTTCTCTTAACTCAAGACCTTGGACCAGTGCTATTGGCATCTTTTCCTCAAACTATCTTTGTTCGAATAGATGGTAGTGGTTCATTAAGAATTTGTCATCGAAGGGTGATTGGTCTTCACCGCTAAAGGATACAACCCTACTTAGATAATTGTTGCATTTGCATTTAGGTTACATTCGCAGCAAAATGTTTCGTTTTCTGCTTTATTTTTGACATTCCCAAGTCCAGATGTTAGTTGTGATCCTACTTACTATTAGGATCGAGTCGATACTTAGAGAGGGGGTGAATTAGTACAGCGGATAAAAACGTTGAGTCTGAAAATCATTTTGTTCGATGAAAACCGATATCGGAAATGCGTAAGTTGAAAGCATGCGAAAGCATAATGAAAGTAAGAATTCAGTTTGCAATAAAGATAAATAGCAAGAAGTAAATGCAAACTAGATTTTTATAGTGGTTCGGTCATCGTGACGTATATCCACTTCGTCGATTCCTTTTCTGTAGTGGCTACTGATATCCATTAACAATCTTTCTTCAATGGGCGAAGATCAACTATCCTTTTACACCTCTCTTCTCTTTTTCATAGATTTAGGAGACAACCTTTTACAATCCTATTTTATAAGGTATCTCTCACACACCTCCCTTAGAACTCTCTCTAAGCTTTAGGTGGAGGGCACTCAACTTTCTAATAGGGTTTACAACTTTAGAATTATAAAGTTTTGCTCAACTTTCTTGCTATTCCATGCAGGAATAGTTGGGGTATTTATAGACCCCAAATGACTTTAAGATATGGAGCCAAAATTCAAATCCCCGAGATTTTAGGGTACAGGCGGGACCATCACCTGACACTGGGTGGTACCATCGCCTACAGCCTGACACTGGGCGGTACCATCGCCTGGCACCCTGCCACTAAGCGCTACCACCGCCCAGTCTGGCGGTACCACCACCTAACAATCTCTCGGAGATTGTGTTTGGGCGATACCACCGCTTGGCATAGTCTCGGAGATTGTGCCACGACGGTTTCACCTGTTGGGTCACTGTTTGGGCCTTTTCACTTGGCCCAACATAACCCAAACTTGGGCCCAATTGACCCCTAATTAAGTTGACTTAATTACATTCTAAACCGATTCAATTAGACTCTAAACTAACTCGATCTAAACATAATCGATTATAAGCGAATCCTATGTTGTCCGGCATGTCATTGGTTCTTCTGGCATTTCGTTTGATCTTTCGGTGCACCATTCTCTCCTTCGGCGTATTGCCCAATAAGAATGTTGTCTTCTCGTAACAGCTGATCTCCTTGGCACAATGTCCGATCTTCTTGGCCCGATGCCCAAATTCATGGACCGAAGCCTTTTGTCGACACGTCGACCGATCCTCTGGCCCAACGTCTAATCTTTTGACATGTGTGCTTCGACCCAATGTCTGATTCCTCCTACTTTAATTGATTTGTCTTTTCTGATCGAAGCTAGTCCTACGTCACTTAAACTCACATTAAATCATAAACACTATCAATTGGTTTCATTATCAAAATTCGAGATTCAACAATCTCTTTTTTTTTTATGATGACAACCAATTGATGATAGAGTTGACCTTAACTTCCCCTATCAATATGTCATATTGTTAAAACTTTGAATTCAAATCAAAGCAATCATGATTCACATCATTCCATACATGATCATCATCATAACTTCTCCCTCTTTATCATCAACAAAAAAGGAGAAGTGCAATTATCAAGTTTTAGATATGCAAGTTTTATAACATACAAGCTAGCAACAATTTTGTGTTATGCAAATTTTGCTTCTTGAGATAGGCACGATAGAACTTTTGCTTCTCTTGAGATTGCAAGCTAGCAATTCTTGGTGATGTTCAAGATAGCAAGTTTTTTCTTCTCTTTTGAGAAGTGCAAGATAGTTTGTTTTTGCATTTTCTTGAAGTGTGCAAGCTAGCAAGTTTTTCTTCCTTTTGTAATGTATAAACTAACAAATTTAGCAAGTGTTACATTATATTAGAACATGCAAGCTAGCAAATTTATCTCCTCCTTTGTCATTGTCAAATAGAAGGGAAGAATATAATTTTATAATTTTTTTTTTTAACATCAATTTTCACATCATGACAAAGATAAATTTAAATCAAATGTGATGAGGTATATAATTTATGAATATAAGAGAGTATCATAAATAAATCATGAAAGATATAATATCAAAGATTATTTGAATATCAAAAGACATGATTCATATAGAAAATATTTTCTAAATCAAAATGCAAGAATCATACGAGAATAAAGAGTAAGAGATCTTGATTCATAAAAGAAAATCTCAAGTTAAGAAATCAAGAGAAGGTTCATGATTCAATTGGAAAAACGTTGAGTCTGAAAATCTTTTCGTTCGATAAAAATCGATATCGGAAATGCTTAACTTGAAAGCATGCGAAAGTGTAGTGAAAGTAAGAATTCAGTTTGCAGTAAAGGTAAATAGCAAGAAGTAAATGCAAACCAGATTTTTATAGTGGTTCGGTCATCGTGACCTACATCCACTCTGCTGATTCCTCTTCCGTCGAGGCCACCGGCATCCACTAATGATCTTCCTTCAATGGGCGAAGATTAACTACCTTTTTACACCCCTATTCTCCTTTTCATAGGTTTAGGAGACAACATTTTACAACTCTCTTTTATAAGGTATCCGTCACACACCTCCCTTAGAACTCTCTATAAGCTTCAGGAGGAGGGAACTCAACTTTCTAATGGGATTTACAACTTTAGAATCACAGAATTTTGCTCAACTTTCTTGCTATTTCATGCAGGAATAGCTGGGGTATTTATAGATCCCAAATGACTTCAAAACTTGAGCCAAAATTCAAATCCTTGAGATTTCGGGGTACGGGCAGTACCATCGCCTGCAACCTGACATTGGGCGGTACCACTGCTTGACACCCTACCACTGGGCGGTACCACCACCTGACACAATCTCGGAGACTGTGCCACTACGGTTTCACTTGTTGGGTCACTATTTGGACCTTTTCACTTGGCCTAACATAGTACAAACTTGGGCCCAATTGACCCCTAATTGAGTTGGCCTAATTACATTCTAAACCGACTCAATTAGACTCTAAACTAACTCGATCCAGACATAATCGATTATAAGCGAATCCTATATTGTCCTGCATGTCATTGGTTCTTCCGGCGCTTCGTCCGATCCTTCGACGCGTCGTTCTCTCCTTCGACGTATTACCCAATCAGCATGTTGTCTTCTCGTAATATCTGATCTCCTTGATGTAATGTCCGATCTTCTTGGCCCGATGCTCGAATTCATGGATCTAAGCCTTTTGCTGACACGTCGACCGATCCTCCGACCCGACGTCTAATCTTCTGATATGTATGTTTTAACTCAACGTATGATTCATCCTGCTTTAATCGATTTGTCTTTTTTGATCGAAGCTAGTCCTGCGTCACTTAAACTTACATTAAATCATAAACATTATTAATTGGTTTCATGATCAAAATTGGAGATTCAACACTTACAGCTCTCTCTGTCTTCTGTCTTGCTCTCTCTGTCTTCTGTCTTCTCTCTTCTTGATCAGCTTCTTGGCTGTTGGTGGAGCTGCTCATTCACGGGTGGAAGAATTGAACATGACACGTACAGTACCTGAGTTACTTGTAGTGGCATCTTCTGTGTTGTTTGATGTATCAATTTTGGGGTATTCGAAGAATCTGATGTTGTGTTCGAAAAGGCTTCTTCAGCAATCAAAGTATCGTCAATCTTTAAATAAACAGAATTTCTAATGGTATGTATTCTCGTCTGAGGTGTTTCTTTCTCGCTTTTGTTCCTTTCCAACTAAGTTGAACTCGTTCATTGTGAGCTTTACTACATTTTAGTTGTCTTATCTGTATTGCTTCAGATGTCATTGATTTGGTTGATGCTTCTCATGTTGGTGACCTGCAGCTTTAGGGTGTAACTGTCTTACGTCCTTAGTTTAGTATACTCCAGAATTATATTTTTCAATAGAATATCTGAATCAGAATTATCTGTGTGTTTGGTCGAGGAATTTCAAGTATGGGACCTAATGATTATAGAAATTCTGTTTCAGAATTATAAGGTATACTTAAATCCCCATGAAATGTTAGGAGCGGAATCTTTAGGTTTAAAAGTTTAGTAGAAATTATATATAAGGATGTAAGCAGTCTCGGTTTAATTAAAGATCTTTCCCATAAAAAAAAGATTTATGTAGTTGATTCTAAATAGATAGGATAAGGGTAATGAGATGTTTATGAAAGTTTGATGATATGTCTAAAGATGCCTGCTGAAATCCCTGTGCCTAATAGGGGATGTTGTACAGGATCCCTTAGTGCAACATTACTTTGGTCCACAAAGGGACGTTGGAAACCTAGTAACCTAAATCCTTCTACGTGTATAAACTCAATCACCAGTATAAATAATATTATGATAATTATAATATTATGACTGTTTTGACTATCGAGATATACAACAAAAAAAAAAACAAACAAACTGTATTTATATTTTAATTAAAAATATTTAAATTTTTATTTATAGATTTTAGTAAAACATTTTTAGGTCTTATCAGCTTCCAAGAATAGCAGGGTGGATCTAAATTATAGGGCGGTCGATCAATCGATCGATCTAAATTATCTTCTTTCTTTACCTCTTTTATGAGTGTCCAAAAATAGCATGGGTTGATCTATAGGTGAATTTAACAGAGGTTCTTTACACAAGACGAAGAAGATAATGAGAATTTTCTACTTTGAAGAGTATATAATTAATTTGCCGAGTTAAACTCACGTCACACCCAACCAGCCACATAAAAATTTGTCCTTTCCTATCGATTGTAAGATCATTCTCAGAAATACATTTGGCAAGCAAAACACACACGGGAAACATCAATTCCATGGTCTGCTTCGGTTGCTTGTAGCTGTTTCCAATATTGGCTTCTGAAGAGGTTTCTCCGGTCTTTTGCATATTTCCCATTTTTCTCTGCTTGCTCTGACAAAACCCGAGAATTCAGAGGTCCCAACTTGAACAAATAAAGTATTGCATTGGTCAAAATAGCAATTGAATTGTTTTCAATATCTATATGGGATTCATAAAAAAAATCTGCAAATAGATCCAAATTAAGAGAGTGATCTGATTTTTTTTTCAGAAATCCTCAACTTTCAGGTACTTTAATAAGTTGTTCCTTCCACAATAAGGATTTAAACTAATCAGTTTTAACTTGTCAGAGTGGCATTGAATATTTAGTAGCCATAAAATACAATAAAATATTCTCTTTTCCTTCAATTTCTTTATATATATATATATATACTTCTTTCTCCTTTCTTTTTATTATTTTTTTCTTGTCTATAGATACAAGAGTGATACAAATGGTGTGATGCAGCTCAAGTATTGAGACTATAGGGAGACTATTTTCTTCACAGGTTCATGATGTTATTTGCTACAATATTTTATATAACTGGGCTAATTTAGTTAGTAAACTCTGAAAGTTGAGAAATTAAATTTGATCAGAGTCTTAATTAGAAGATTTTTAGTTCCTTTCTCCAGGATAAACATATTTTTTCACGGGTTATTTGCTCCAATATGTGATATAACTGGGTTTAATTAGTGAGCAACCGCCGAAAGGCCAGGAATTAAATTGAATTGATTCGGGGCTTAATTAGAATATTTTTTAGTTGCTTTATCCAAGATAAAAATATGGTTAAATGATGATACCTTCTTTTCTTTTTTGTTTGCTTAGAGCTTAATGTTTGTGTAGGCAGCACTCACTCGTAGGAGGTGGTTTTAGAATGAACAAGGCTCTAACCACTGGTGCCACATAAAATCTTGCTACATATGGTTACTAAGTTGATTTATAACTAATCAGCATCAATTATTTTCATTATCTTTTCTAGTTTCAAATATAATGATCAAACAACAATAAACTAATCGTATGACGACTCTCGACTCCGGTTAAAACTTAAAAGTATCATTATGAGACAAATAAGTTGAATCATATCTTGGAGGCAAATCCATATGGACACTCCAAATAATCGAGTTGATTATTGTAAGATATAGTTTATTATAAAGTTTAAAGAAATCATATGAGACGATCAAAACTAAAAAAAGTACATATCAATGAAATCGTCAAATGCTCGTCTATAGGTATCTAAGCGGACCGAGGCATGGCCCGAGCACTCGCTTATTGGGCTGAGCGGGGGAGCTTCGACAATACCGAGCACTCGCTTATTGGGCTGAGCGGGCGAGTTCTCCTATTGTCGAAGCTCCCCCCTTCCCCAACGCTAACCTCCCCAGCACATTCGATTCTCGTCCCTCCTCCCTCCTCCCTCTCCCCCTCTTCATTACAACCCTCTCCCCTCTACTATCGCACCTCCTCCCCTCCACAGCACATTCCATTCTCCTTCTCGCGGACCACAATCCCTTATCCTCCCTCTTTCCCAATCACCTAACAAAACAACCATCCAACCAAACTTCTCCACAGAGCATCCTCTTCTTTTCATGTTAATATTTTTATTAATATAACATGTAAATTTTGTATATGTTAGTCTTTGCAATTGGATTATTCTTACTTTTTAGTATTTTGGATTGTTGCTGCAGTTTTAGAATCATGAATCATTGCTACACTAGTGGTATTTCATATGAATCTTAAGTAAGAAACTCAAAAAAGGATCTTGCATTGAAGGACACCTATCTCAAGGATCCAAAGGATCCTAATGTCAAGTCATCGAGACATACAAAATGTATGTCTTGCAATGATACTATGAGAGGTGGTGTAGTTCGTGTTGAATCTTAGGTTTTGATGATGAAACCAACTGATAGTATTTATGATTTAATCTGCATTTTGAGTGACGTTAGAAGCTTCGATCTGGGAGAGACAATTAAAGCAGAAAGAATCATGTCGGGCCCGAGAAAAACACGTCAGAAGATTGGACATCGTGTTAGAGGATCGGTCGACGTATCGATAGAAGGCTTCAAGCCATGGTTTCAGGCATCGGGCCAAGAAGAGCGGATATTGCACCAAGGATATCGGAGTTGCGGAGGTCAACTGACCGATTGGGCAATAGGCTGCAAGAGAGGACGATGCAACGAAGAATCGGACGAAGCGTCGATGGACCAATGACATGTCGGATAACATGATTCATGCTTAGTAATAATTGTCTAGATCGAATTGTGTTTTATGTATGCATGATTAACTATAATAGCAATGCATAATGCTAAATGAAGTCCCGGAGTCAAGAATGCGATTTCGTTGGGAGTACGAGAGTTCGTCGGAAGTCCGGACGTTCGTCGGAAGTTCTACCGAAATTGACCGAGAAGTCCAGGAGCTTGCCAAAGAAGCTCATCGGAACTCTCTAAGAAGATCGTCGTGAAGTCCAGGAGCTTGCCGGGAGTCCACTAGAACATTGCCGAGAGATCATCGGAAGTTCGTCGAAAGATTACCGGAAGTTCGTCGAAAAAAACCTAGACTTACGGACTTTGTTTAGCTTAGTAAATGTCTTAAAATTCATAGTTAGCACATAATTGGGATTATAATTGGGCCAACCCAGTTAGGGGATAGTTGGGCCCAAGTTTGGGCTGCGTTGGGTCAAGAGAAAGGCTAAAACAGTGACCAAATAGGTGAAACCGTCGTGGCACTGTCTCCGAGACTGTGTTAGGCGGTGGTACCGCCCGTGCCCTGAAATTTCAGGGGATTTGAATTTTGTCTCCATTTTTGAAGTCATTTGGGGTCTATAAATATCCTAGCTATTCCTACATGGAGTAGCAAGAAAAGTGAACAAAAACTCTGTGTTTCTAGAGTTGAAAACCCTTATAAAGTATATAGTCCCTCCTTCTAAAGTTTAGAGACCATTCTAAGGGAGAGTGTGAGGGAAGCTTTGTAAAAAGGGGGTGTAAAGGTTCTCTCCTGAGCCTACAAAAGGAGAATAGAGTTGTAAGAAGGAGGTTTATCTTCGCATATTAAATGAAGATCGTTAGTGGATGCTGGTGGCCTCGACAGAAGGGGAATCGGTGGAGTGGATATAGGTCACGGTGACCAAGCCACTATAAAAACCTGGTTTGCATTTCTATTCTTGCTATTTACCTTCACTGCAAACTACTTACTTGCTTTACTTCCATTACGCTTACAAATACAATTTCAAAGTCAACATTTCTCCGAAACGATTTTCGTCGAAATCGGTTTTAATCGAACGAATATTTTTTAAACCGACGTAATCTTTCTGCTACACTAATTCACCCACCCCCCCCCTCTCTTGTCGACTTATTCCTAACAGTTGGTATCAGAGCCTCGTAATTTCTCATTTGGTTTAACACCCAAGAGAAATGACTCTTTTCGGCTTTCAAGAGGGTTATTATCTCATTCGTCCTTCCTTGTTCAATGGGATGGACTACACATATTAGAAAACTCAAATAAGAGTTTTCTTGCTTTCTTTGGATTTAAATATATGGAGTATTGTTGAAAATGACTTTAAAAAATCTTCTAAACCAATGAACAAATGAAATGATTTGGAGAAGAAGATTTTTTCTTTAAATGCGGAAGGTATGAATGCTTTGTTTTACGCTTTGGATAAAATTGAGTTTAATCAGGTTTCTACTTATGAAACAACTTTCGATATGTGGCACACTCTCGAAATCACACACGAAGGCACAAATAGAGTAAAAGATTCGAAGATCAATCTTTTAATGCATGATTTTGAATTTTTTCGTATAAAACCAAGCGAAACCATTGGAGATATGTATACCCGTTTTACGGATTTCGTCAATAGTTTAAAAGCACTTGGTAAAAGTTTTTCAGATTTTGAACTTGTAAACAAAATTTTACGTTCTCTAAATAAGAGTTGGGATCTGAAAGTAATCTCAATACAAGAGGCAAAAGATCTTAATAATTTTTTACTTGAAAAACTAATTGGGTATTTAATGACTTACAAAATGACCAATGCGACACAAAACGAACTTGAGAACAACCTTCCAAAGAACATGAAGGATTTTAGACTTCGAACAATCGAAAACCACTCGAGCATAAGCTCATGTGATGGTGAACTTGAACTCCTCACTATAAAATTTAAAAAGTTCATAAAACAAAAATTAAAGAACAAAAAGAACGTAATTACTTGCTATGAGTGTAAGAAGAAGGAACCACTTTGGGACGAATCGAGCTAATCCGAAGACGATGAGAAAATCAACAAAGGCAAGGTGGCAAACTACGCCTTAATGACTTTTGACGACGAGGTAATCAAAATCCCCTTAGTTTATTTCGAAATTACATGATACTTTTCATGAGTTATTTTTAATTTAGTTTAATTATTTTTCTTAAAAATTATATGTTTAATAATATAATAGAAATGCTAAAAAATTGGGATCATGCTAGTAATTTTGAAAATGATAATGAAAATTATATATTTTATAATAAAGAAATAAAATGTTAGATTTAAATCTAATGATAATCCTATGTATGTTTTTAAGAAGCATTAATGTGTATCATGTTGATTTTCATATTGTTTCTCAATTTTCATTAAAGATGCTCTATGATTAATGATATTATGCCCAAAGTAATGATGCATAATGATCATGCTTAATAAGTTTATATTTTGAAATTATGCATGATGATTTTTGTGATTTATGGCTTATTGGTTTGTACTGTAATGAAAGTTGCTTTTTCGATTTTAAAAATGATATATTTTTTGATATGACATAAAAGAAAAAGGTATGCTTATATGAAATAATGTAAGTATCATGGCGATTTTATATTTAAATTATGCATGATGATTTGAAGTAATGATGATTTTTGGGTAAATTATGGTTTATTGATCTTGATGATTAGATTTACTCTTTCGATTTTAAACCATGATGTATGGTTTTCATACGAAAAACTTGAACATGTTTATATGAAATCAATCACTTAAATTGAAATAACTAAAACGAGGAAAATATTTTTTTGAATTTTTTTTTTCTCTATCTTATTGATTTTGATCAATCTATTTGTATCATTTTTATGAATCTATTAAAAGTGACTCTGTTAATTTAACAAGTTGAATGATTTGAAGATAAATAATGATTTTTCTCTTGATTATAACTTGTGATATTTTTTATATGAATCATCATCTTGATTTCTCTATATTTTATACATGAGATTTCTCTATGAGTCAAGATCTTATTTTTGAACTCCTATGTATTTTTTATTATTTTTTTAAAAAGAAGAAATTAATGAATCTATCTATGTCCTTTTTATGAATCTCTTGAAAATGATTTTGATTTGATGATTTGAATTTGAATGAGTTTTATCTTGATTTTTTGAGATTTATAACTAGAGATTTTTTATACGTCAATCAAGATATTATATCATTTTTTCTCCTATGTTTCAGTTTGACAATTGCTAAAGAGAAAATAAATGATCAAAATATTGATTTAATGATGAATGTTTGGTACCAACAATCATAAAGTGTAAATGCTTAAAAATATTGATTTAATATTTGGTATCATGAATGCTTTTTTATCATGCATGAGAGTAATGTTGAAGGTTTTGAACACCAATGTTAGTATCATGTATGATATGATAATCGATTTATTTTTAGTATCATGCATTAAGGATGATATGCAAAGTTTTAAAATTATGCATGTTGTAAATTGAAACCATAATGATGCATAAACATATTGAAATAAGATTGATACTTTATCTTTGTTATGTTTTGAAAATTATTGTAAAGGGAAAAGAATTACAACATTATATTCTTCCCTTGTTTTTGACAATGACAAAGGGGGAGATAAAGTTTGCTAGTTTGAATACTTCAAAGGAGAAGCAAAGATTGCTAACTTGCATATTTCAAGAAGCAAAAATGCTTTCTTGAACATCTCAAATATTACTAGCTTATATTTTTTTAAATGTTGTAAAAATTTGCTAGCTTACATGATGTAGAACTTGCTATCTTGAACATCTCCAAGACTTGCTAGCTTGTAATCTCAAGAGAAGCAATAGTGCTATGTTACCTATCTCAAGAAGCAAAATATGCTAAACTTATACATATAGCAAAATTAAATTTTTGCTAGCTTGCATGATAATAAAACTGAAGATTATATTTATTATGCAATGATTTGAACTGTAATATATCCTAAATACTTGATAGTTGAACTTCTCCTTTTTGTTGATGACAAAGGGGGAGAAGTACGATGTTATGCATAAGTTTATGATAACATGTTGCGTGGATTTTTGAATCCTAGAGTTCTATCAATATGGCATATTGATAAGGAGAGTTAAGGTTAACTTCATCATCAATTGGTTGTCATCATCAAATAGGGAGAGATTGTTGAATTTTAAATTTTGATGATGAAACCAATTGATAGTATTTATAATTTAATCTACGTTTTGAGTGACGCAGGAAGCTTCGATCAGGGAGAGATAATTAAAGTAGAAAGAATCATATTGGGCCAGAGAAAAACACGTTAGAAGATTGGACGTCGTGTTGGAGGATCGGTTGACGTATCGACAAAAGGCTTCAGACCATGGTTTCGGGCATTGGGCCAAGAAGAGCAGATATTGCGCTAAGGATATCGGAGTTGCGGAGGTCAATTGGCCGATTGGGCAATAGGCCGCACGAGAGTACGATGCGCCGAAGAATCGAACGAAGCGTCGATGAACCAATGACGTGTCGGACAACATGATTCATGCTTAGTAATAATTGTCTAGATCGAAGTGTCTTTTGTGTGTGTAGGATTAACTACGATAGCAAGGCATAAAGCAAAATTAAGTCCTAGAGTAAAGAACGCGATTTCGTTGGGAGTTCGAGAGTTCGTCAGAAGTTCTGTCGAAATTGATCGAGAAGTCCAGGAGCTTGCCAAAGAAGCTCGTCGGAACTCTATAAGAAGATCATCATAAAGTCTAGGAGCTTGCCTGGAGTCTGCTGGAACATTGTCGAGAGATCGTCGGAAGTTCGCCGAAAGATCGCTAAAAGCTCGTCGGAAGAAACCTAGACTTACGAACTTTATTTAGCTTAGTAAATATCTTAAAATTCATAATTAGCATATAATTGAGATTAGAATTGGGCCAACCCAATTAGGGGATAGTTGGGCCCAAGTTTGGATTGTGTTAAGCTAAGAGAAAGGCCCAAATAGTGACCAAACAAGTGAAACCGTCGTGGCACAGGCTTCAAGAATATGTCAGGCGGTGGTACCGCCCGGTGTCAAGCTGCAGGCAGTGGTATTGCCACCACCGCCCAGACAGTCTTCTAGGCGGTGGTACCGCCCGATGTCAGGCTACAGGCGATTATATTGCCTAGTGCAGGCGGTGGTACCACCAATACCATGAAATTTTAGGGGATTTGAATTTTGGCTTCATTTTTTTAAGTCATTTGGGGTCTATAAATACCCTAGCTATTCCTGCATGGAGTAGCAAGAAAACTGAACAAAAACTCTATGTTTTTAGAGTTGAACACTCTTGTAAAGTATATAGTCCCTTATCCTAAAGTTTAGAGGCCATTATAAGGGAGAGTGTGAGGAAAGCTTTATAAAAAGGGGGTGTAAAGATTCTCTCTCAAGCCTGTAAAAGGCGAATAGAGTTGTAAAAAGGAGGTTGATCTTCGTCTATTAAAGGAAGATCGTTAGTGGATGTCGGTGGCCTCGACGGAAGGGGAATCAGCAGAGTGGATGTAGGTTACGGCGACCGAACCACTATAAAAAGTTGGTTTGTATTTCTATTCTTACTATTTACCTTCAGTGCAAACTATTTGCTTTACTTCCATTACGCTTACGAATACGATTTCAAAGTTAACATCTCTCCAAAATGATTTTCGTCAAAATCGATTTTCATCGAACGAATATTTTTTAAATCGACGTAATCTTTTCACTGCATTAATTCACCAACCCCCCTCCCTCTTAGTGTTAGCTCGTTCCTAATAGTTTGCACAAAATAATATCAAGTCATAAATTTTAAAAATGCATATACATACAAGAGATCTAACTTGAGTTAGAAGTACATGAGAAAAAGATCCAAAAGATTGAATCATATGGCTATTTACCTAAGGATAACAAAGTTCTAGAATATAATGAGGTAGAGTGGATAAAGAAATTATTGTTGTTAAAAATTCAAAAGTTTCACAAAGAAAAGGACCAATAGATTTACATATATATTTCAAAAATCAAATAAATTAGTACAAAGTCAACGAAGAACTGACAAACAAATATACATAATGCTTATAATAACAAAACAAGAGCTCTTTTATCAAATAGGTATTACAGTTATCATAACCTATTTAGATAGTTTTAAGTGTATGATTAAAGTAATTAGAAGGTATGATTCTAAATTAATACCTCTAAGTTATCATAAGCTAAGAGTTTCATATTTAAAAAATGAGTTGGATTAAATAAATAGTTTGCTAAATAGATAAAATACTGACAAAATATGGTTGTTCAATTATATCAAATCCATCCACCGATGCCAGACAAAAAAAAAGGATAATTAATGCAATTTGATTATTGCTACTTTTTAGTATTTTGGATTGTTGCTGCAGTTTTAGAATCATGAATCATCACTAGTGGTATTTCAGATGAATCGTAAGTAAGAAACTCAGGATCTTGCATGGAAGGACACCTATCTCAAAGATCCAAAGGATCTTAATGTCAAGTCATCAAGACATACAAAATGTATGTCTTGCAATAATACAACGAGAGGTGGTATAGTTTGCACAAAACATTATCAAGTCATCAATTTTAAAAATGCGTCTACATGCAAAAATATCTTGAAGAGATTAAACTTGAGTTAGAAGCATACATGAATGAGAAAAAGATCCAAAATATTGAATTGTATGGCTATTTACCTAAGGATAACAAAGTTCTAGAATATAATGAGGTGGAAGAGATAAATGTAAGTGGTAAGAGAGCATGAGATAGTTGTGGAAAAAAAAATTATTGTTGTTAAGAATTTAAAAGTTTCACAAAGGAAAGGACCAATAGATTTACATATATATTTTAAAAATCAAATAAATTAGTACAAATTCAAAGAAGAGTTGACAAACAAATATACATAATGCTTATAATAACAAAGCAAGAGCTCCTTTATCAAATAGGTATTATATTTAATGTAACCTATTTAGATAGTTTTAAGTGTATGATTGAAGTAATTGGAAGGCATGGTTCTAAATTAATACCTCTAAGTTATCATAAGCTAAGAGTTTTATATTTAAAAAATGAGTTGGATTACATAAATAGTTCGATGAATGGATAAAATGCTGACAAAATATGATTGTTCAATTATATCAAATACATGCACCGATAAAAGACAAAAAAAGTATAATTAATTCTTTAGCTAATTGCTCAATAGGAATAATATTTATTAAGGTATATAATCATACGGGCTTTGAACACAATGAAAGAATTCACATGCAATAATGAATTGATAAAGTATGGTGTTACACAATTTGTCATTTTAATCCCGATATTACACAGAGTATTCATAAGCAAAAAAACAATCGTAGAAATATATTTATATTGGAGAAATGGGTTATAAGTAAATAGACAAAAGTGATAAAAAGCAAGCGAGCAATTGATACCATTTTGATGTCATTATTTTGAAATTATATAGTTTATATACGAAAAATGATAGACCCTCATGTTCGAATCAAAGCTCGTAAACAATAAGAAAAGCCTAATAAAGGAATGTATTTTTGAGACTATGGATAGAGCCAAAAAAAAATAATTCAAAATTTTTTTGGTCGAAGTGAAGAAAAATATAAAGATATCTTTATAATCATTTATAGAATATAAAAATATCAGCTTCGTCATCCACTATATGCAGTTAGACACTATTTAGACTCATAATTTTTTTTATAAAAGCACTTCTATTAAGTTTGATACATAAGTTATATCTGAGTTATTTGAGCGTATTACAAGACTGGTTTTCAACATTCAAATTCAATCACAACTGAATTATCTTTATATAAGAAGGTTAATGGTATGTTTGAAATCCTAATGATAATTTGATCAAGGGCTATTATGTCCCCAAGTTTTTATAATTTCATGTGATTAACATTATATAAATTGTTAAGGTACAGTTGAATTTAAATTGACAACTGAATAATGGTGCTTATTTCGAAGTACTACACCAAACTAATAGCAATTAAATATAAAAATTTTGAGCTTGACTTGTAGCACTATAGTTTATGAGCAAAATTAGAGTATTTTGAAGAATATAAATATATAAAATATTTTAATTCTAACTAAATTATTATTTTTAGATTTTAATGTAACTAAATGGATCTTTAATTTGTATGATATAATATTGCAAATATCAAGTATAATCAAGCGTTAAAAGCTCAATGTAATTTGTCAAACAAGATTGATTTGATTTTATTGGAAGATATAGATGATTTAAATGAATAGTTGGTGGGATAAATAGATGTAAATTTGGAAAATACTAAAAATTATCCTTCCTTGTACTATGATAATTTGATATGAGGAGATATAGTGAAAGCTTGAGGCATTAGAGAAATAAAGACATACAGAAAAAAAAAAAAAAAAAAAAATGAATGCAAAGGATTTAGGCTTAGGCGATTATGGAAGATGAGGAAACGATGGAAATAAAGAAGGAAGAAGAGGAAGATGGTGACAAGATTGAAGATGATGAATTGGATGTTAATGATCTTTGATATTAATCTTATTTTATTTTATTATTTTTAAAGTTAGATATATAAGAAATATAGTTTGGTAGGATACAACTTTCATGTGTTATTTTAGTTTTAGTTTATATTTATTTATTAATCATGATATATAATTTAAAAATTATAATATTTGGAAATTGTCTTGTTTCGTTTGTGCAATTGCTATCTAACGCTTTTGGCAACAACAGTGATGAAGATGGAATCAAGTCGAAGAAAGAAAAAAATGATAAGAAAGTAAAAGTTTATATTGTCTATTCTAAAAGCTTCAGTGTTTTTTGGGGGCCTGATGTCTTAATATCGCTGTCGCCCTCAGCCTCATATCTCTCTCTCTCTCTCTCTCTCTCTCTCTCTCTCTCTCTTTCCCATTCCCCCTAATTTTTTTACATAGCTACTTGGCTGCAATCATGGGGGCACCAACACAATCCGAGGTCTTTTCGGTGAGATTTTAATCTGGTGGTGACCAATAATAACATCAAGAATTTTTGATAGTTTACAAGAGGCAATGGGTTGACAACCTTTGAGACCAAATATATTAATGTGTAACAATATGGAAAAACACAATTTGGCAAATAATTTTGGATTACACAACAGTATCCTATGAACTTAACTTTTGTAGGATTTTTTTTTCCATATTTTAGAATAAGTAAATTGTGGTAATAAGTCTATGAAATTGAAAACCATAATTACAGTATTAATATTTTTAATAATAGATAAAATTATAATTCAATAATATTAACATTTCTTAAGATCCTAGTTCATTAGATTGACTTATTCTTAAAAAAGCTAAATATTTGTTTCTTAAACAAATATTTTTAATTATTGAAGGTCAGATTGGGATTTTTAATTATTTGTTTCTTAAACAAATATGTTTCTTAAGCTAGTTTATTAAAGTGCAGCTTGGGATGCACAAATGTCAGATTTTTAATTAGAAACTCATGTTAGTAAGATATAGTACAGAAATTTCATGTGGTGTTCAAGAATATGATGACAATGAAGCTACTAAAAAGACTATTTAAGAATATGACTACTAAAAATACTAGTAAAATAGTCAAACATCCTAACCAACTAGACTAAGATGAAAAAGAGGACTTTGGACTTTGAATCCAATAATTGGAGTTCAAAATTTTTTAAACTTATTAAAGATCGTGGATTCAAGATATCTTTTTAATATTTTAAATATGAATATGATACTAATGTATCAAACCAATTTACTAAAGATTTAAGATTAAAGATTTAAGATTTAAGACTTCAACTTATGTATATTTAAATATTAACGATGTACCTGTTATGTCCCCTAAATTTAATTCATATGTGAACCTAACTCAAAATTAATAATATTATAATTCAACGAATAATCCAAGATCCAATCACACATTTAAAATTCACTTATATAATCCATAATTCATAAAATCTGTGCAGTTTATAATCATACCATCGTATTACTTAATGATTCACAAAATCTAAAGTCAACTTAACTAAACCGTAATCACATCATAAATCCGTAAGCGTGGCAATCTATACAATCACAGAACCAACATATACCACAAGTTTATATCATTACATAACTTAAACTTAACATTCCCAAAATCACGACATGAGAGGTACTTTCCAAATATTTACAAGATACATCAATCTAGATTTATCATTGATATTTCATTACACACAAAAGGAACTTATACAACATCAACCTATCAAATACGAAATATTTGTCCCAAAGTCTTCTAGGTTTCCACTGTCTCAACCTAATTTACATATTTTAGCGAGCGATAAGCTATCCTGAAAATTTTATATACCAACGGAGTGAGCATATAAAGCTCAGCAAGTGGCTAACATATCTATAGCAAAGAGGACAGTTTTCAAACAAATAATGTATCAAAAATATAAAACAAAGATACAAGACGAAAACAGAGGCATGTTTTGTTTGAATGTAGAATTACGATGTCATTTCGTTCAAAGCATGTTTTGTTTATATAATCGAGGAAAGGTAATCGAAGCATATTATTGGCATAAGGAGCATATCCATGGCATATCATATATTTCAAGACATAACAAAGACATATAAACATTTTGGAAACATATCAAAGAATAAAACATGAATAGAAGCTCAAATGTCACATGACGTTGTATTCATTTTATTCTTATCCAAAGCATACATAGAAACACAACCAAAGCCTTAGATATCATGTCAAACACATAGAAGGTGAAGTGGGATCATAACATAATATGATCTATCCATTTTTGAATGACCACCAAATATAAGTCTCACACGTCTGAGTGAAGTCATAGGAGGCCGGCAGAGTATCGCAGGCTCTAAGCATAACTCCCTTTACCATTTCTAGCAAAGGTTCATATTTATCGCACAAACACTGGAGTACAAAAGGATAGTGAACAATAAAATTGGGACATATCGAAAACACATGCGGAAACAACGGAATGCATGTGCCTATACGAAATATTACGATACAAACTTGAACTTTACATAATAAATGCAAGTATACAAATAATTGAAGGACAAAAGTAAACAGGAATTCAAGACAATAATCCAAAGCTTAACTTAAGTAAGGGTTTTTGCTGAAATCGATTTCCAAAAAGAAGAAACAAGAGGAGGCAAAATCGATCAAAGCTTGATTCTGGCAGAATTTAAGAGGTGGATTGCATAAATTATTTAGATAACCAATTATGCTCCAATTTATATAAAATATATGTCATTCGAAAGATGTATTAATCTATTTTCAGATAAATCAAGTTTTGCTAAAATTAAAGTTTACAATAGGGAGTTACAAATAATTTCGTAGTGAAAGGTTTGAAAACATCAGCTCTGTTTTACTGAATCCACAAGGTTGAAAAAAATAGATGTTTTCAGTTTGCATTTGTATTCCAAAAATTTCAAATCAGACAAGCATAGAAATATGTTTGAGTCTAGTTTTCAATAAATCATAGTTTGCATGAATCTGAGTTCCCAACAGAAAGTTATAAGCCAACAAAAGGTCAGAAATTACAGTCCCTATTTTACAAAATCTATAGGGTTAATTGAAACAGAAGTCTGAGTAGTCATTTAAACTCCAAATCATTCAATCTTAATATCAAAATAAAGATCTTTAAGTCTACTTTGAAATAAATTAGACTTTGCCTAAATTAGAGTTTAGTACTAAAATTTAGGTTTAAAACAGTATATAGAGGTCAGATTACCGAAAAATTATAGATTAATGGCTTTGTATCAAAATGAAAGAAAGGTTTGGTTCTAAGCTGAAATCTTTTGAATTATATAGAATTAAAATGAAAACAGATATTAGGATTTCTGTGGGATGAGATTAGAACACTTGACTTAGAATAGTTTGATTCCCAAATGTGAGAAAATTGATGCAAAACCTCAAGCTCTTCTTTTTCTTCTTCTCTTTTCTTCCCTTCTCTTCTCTTCTCAAATCCACACTTTGACTTTTGTTTTCTTTAATCTTTCATCAAATTATTTGGGTTTAACTAATACAAGGGTTGCAAGGTGTCAAACATGCATGAAAGGGCTTATGTGACATCCATAGAACCAATAAAGGTGACATACTTAGCTTAGCTAGTGACACATGTCCTTTTTTTTTTTACTTAAATATGAATCATTCATAAATCATATCAAACTTTTAATATTTACTCTTAGGTCCATAGCCATAAACTTCTAATATAATATTATTTAATATAAAAAATTATTAAATAATTCTCATATTTACAAACAAGAATTCACTAATTTTTTTTTTAAATGAGAGATGTTACAGTACCAAACTAATTTATCAAAGATTAAGGCATCTTGAAACAAATTCCATATATATATATATATATATATATATATATAAGGAGGAGGATAGTTGTATTCATTGGTTTCTCTGTGGTAGTCACATTGCAAAAGACTCTCAGTACGATATGTAATTTATGATTCATGAGCTACCTCAAATGGCACCGGCCTTGGCTGATGTCATTGTTTGATGAGGTTGGAAGATGTATATACTAAAATATCAACTCTAGCTCAGATTTATAGGGATGGATGATGGACTATCAGGATGATTTCCTTTGACTATAATATTAAAACTGATACCCTGATTGGTGTTTTTTCATAACAATATTTGTGTATTTCTTTACAGTTAGTATAAGTACATAACTGAAACATGCAATGTAAAGACCATAATCTTCATGCAGCAATAAGAAATAATAAAATAAATAAATGTACCATCATCATCATCATCATCTTCATCTACCCATTTATCCCAATCAAAAATAAATTAATGGGCAGAAAAAGTATGATATATCAATTTATAACTGTAAAAGAAAATCTCACCTCTTAATTTACTTTATCATAAAGATCAATTTTTAGCTCACAACTCTTGTTTCCAGCGACAGAAGTTTCTGTAGATTTTTTTTAAAAAAAAAATGCCATTAGGTTCAACATTAACTTTCACATCTCTAGTGTCAAGCAATCGTTTACATTGTAGTTAATTACATTAGAAAAAATGACCCAAGCATATGATTGAGCTAATTACATTGTAGTTTGTCAGCTTTACTATTTCGGTGTCTGTAGTTTAAAAAAATTACATTATCAATTCATCTGTTTTTTTTTTCTTCATAATTATAAGAAGATCAATGTAATTTTCTAAAGTACAGAAACCTAGAGATCGAGAGAAGGACAATCGATCACGTAATTTTTAATATGTAATTAAAGTACAGAAACCTAGAGATCGACAAGCGACGAGATAATGTACATTGTAATATGTAATTAGCCCATAAAATTTGAAAGTAAGATAAGGACAATCGATCACGTGATTATTAGAATAAATAATTTTTCTTCGATGATGACCGGAGCAAAGACTCAACAAGAGAAAAATCCTAAAGAAGCAATGGAAAATTCAGATTGTGAAAGGAAAGTACACACCTCATGTTCTCGAACCCTTTCGATGATGAAGCATGTGAATGATTGGCGATGTCTAAATCTCTCGTCGCATGCCTAGGACATTTAACTGTGTCCCTTGAGACGGTGCTTTTAAATCTTACGAGGGCTCATACGATTATGTGTACTTTCAGCATAGTCTTAAAATGAAATACACATATGTGAATTGTATGTTAAGTTATTAGAATGAGATATCTTTATCATTGCTAAACATATGGACGGTTTGAGATTTAGTTTTCATGCTTAAGTTTATATATATATATATATATATATATATATATATATATATAATTTTAAATATAGGATATTCAGTTATCTTAAGCAGAAGAAAAACAGCTCGATCTTAAATAATTCGAGCAAAAAAAAAAAAGGATGCAGCTCATGGTTATCCCACTTGTTTCATTGATGATCAAGTATGAGTTATCCCACTTGTTTCAAACAGATTAGTGGCAATTGATTCATAAAATTATTAGAGTTATTATTAAGAAGATGACAAGTTCATTTTGAGAACTTAAAAAACAAATTTGGGACTAAATTTTAATTCTCGATACAATGCTTTCCAACAATGGAAAAAAGAAAAAGGTAAATCAGAGAAGAAATATTAGATAGGAAGCACGATAATAAATGGAGTCACAAAGGGCATCCAACCATAGGAGCAACACCAAATGCTTTCCTGATACTAACTAGCAATCATTCTAGTTGTTGGCTTAGACTCTCAGTCCATCAAATCTAAACAAAAAAATTGAAAAAGATAAACAATTATTAAATCTCTCTCTATATTCGTACTTTTTTGGGATTGAAAGTTTAAAAAACCTCAAGTCCATATTTCCTACATATATTTCTGTTGAAAGCCATAAGCACCGATAGATACATGCTCCTTCAGCAATAAATTCAAATGATAGAAAGAGGTTTTTGTAATAAATGCTCCTTCAGCTGCACAGTTTATGTACACAGATAGATAGATACATACATGAATGATCTCTCGTCTTCAGAGTTCACTTCCATTGGATTACCATGTTTCCTAAGTGAAATAAATAATTTGTGTGGGCTTTGCTTTTGTGTTGTGTGTGTCAGGGAACCTCATTTCTGAAGAGTTCAGTCCTTAATCAGCAGGAGGACATTGTCATCTCTAGCCGTTATGTGATGACTGACTCTCCAATCACAGCCCTAGCAAGTTTGATATGGGCTGCCATCCAAGAAGCCATGGCTTCTTGCTTGCTGGCAGTGCAAAGTTCAGCTCGAACATCTCCTTGGCCATATTATTTCCTCCCTCACAGAAACCGACCAGCCTGGCCACTATGTCAGCACTTTCTTCGATGTGTGCTGCATCATTTGGTTCTGTCCACAGCTTGCTCACCAACTGAAGCTTTCTCTGCTTCCCTTCAAGGGGCACTTGCCACTTGATGTATACCCGCTCTCGCTCATCCTCTGTCAATCTCGATTGCAGCCTCTTGGCAAGGAATTCTCTTTCATGTCTCGATGCTTTGATACTGCAACGCAACGAAAATCCAGCAATTAGACCAGGATCACAAGTTACATGTCCAGTGTCGATGAATGTTTGGAAAAATTGTAGAGAGGGAAACAATATTGTGTTGTAATAACAATGCGTGCTCAAATTGTCTGCACCTTGATGACAGAGAAATTGGATCATCCCCCGTTGGAGCAGGACTCGCATTTCCCACTTCATCGAAGTGCTCTTGGAGCCATGTCAATCTCCTGACCTCTACTTCAATGTATATCTGATCCGCTGGATCACCTCTGAATAGCAAATAAAACTGAGTGCGATGTATTATCGATACGTGGCAAACATCCCATAGATGTATAATCTGCTGCATTTGTTCCTCGAATCTGGACTTCCATGCAGCAGGGGATTTTTCTAGATCTGAAATATTCTCTTCACATTCTTCACCATCATCATACCCTGAAGCCTCGTTAGCTTCTAATTCCAACACCTGAGACCATTAAAATGAGATAAACTAACAGCCTGCCTATAAAGATACAGAACCTAATAATGAACAACAGTTGAGATGGAAGTTAGCTTCAGACCTGGCAAACTAACAGCTGCTTTTGATACTGAAGCTTAGCAACACGTTCTTTCAATTCTATGACATATGCTCTTATGCTCCTCACATTTTCCTCCGCAGCATTCTGGAACATCTTTTGCATCTTTTTCATGTTTACCGAACTGGAACGCTGATAGCGTGGTGTTTCATCCCTTGATGAGATGTCTCCACCATCCTCGCTCTTGGATGGTGTGACTTTCTCTGAACCTGAAATGTTCTCATGGGATTCCGTATCATTTTCTGGAACTTTGTTCTCCACCTCAGAATCCAACACCCGCCGGGAAGATGAGAGAGGAGAGCATGGTGCTCTTATGATGTGTGGTCGGTTTGCATTGCTGCTCATGGTCAAAGGAAGCATCTTCTTCTTCTTGAATTGCAACTTTGAAGACTTTGTATTCGTCTCAACAGAACAATTGCTGTTTGGAAGAGACATCACTAGCTTGTCTAAAGATTTTTGGACATTTTCCAGCTTTTCCTCGAGATTGGCAATGGAATTGCCCTGTGTATGGAGTCTTGTAATCTCGTCTTTCAGGTTTGCTCCAGCATTCTGGCTCATATCCTCATTGCAAAGGCCATCTTTACTCAGACATCTAAAAGCACGCATCTCCCTTATTTCTGCTTGAAGTTTGGCAATGGTTTCAGCGGCATCTTGGTTACCAAGTCTGTGGCAAGCCACCTCTTTCTGCAAAACTTCTAGTGCTTGGTTTGCTTCCTCTCCAAGCTGCTCCTGTAAATGTTCGAGCTTGCGAATTTCATGCACGAGCATGGATGGAATAGTCGATGATTGCCTCGTTGGATTTCTCACACGTTCAACTTTCCCATGACCCTTTTCACCGGTATATGGTGATGGTGATGTCCCAGAAAAGGTGAGAGATTTTACAACTCGCCGAGGTGATGATTCACATGGATTTAAACCCTGAAGAGAAGTATTGCCGAACAAAATTTATACATGATGTAGATTGCAACGGGAATATAGTAGTTGATACTAATCGCATGAAAGACTTTTACCGCTATATGACCATCACTAACTTTCCGTTGTAATTCATCCAACTGTAATTGGGCAAGATCTCTTTCTCGCTTTAGTTCTTCCATTTCCATTTCCATCTAATTATGTGACAATAAGATCATGCTCTTAAACTCTATTTTGTCATGATATGTTCATAAACATTTGGCTTATAATATAGACGAGAAAAAATGATGTCATAATTAGAAGCATTAAAATTACCCGCTTAATTTTCAACTCTTTCTCCATCAGAAGGGCCTCAGGGCATGCAGAGGTTTCTGGAGTGCGCAATTCTGCTTCGAGTCTTGCAACTTCCTTTTGCAGCTGTTTAACCATCTGTTTGTCTGATACAACCTGATTGACAAAAAAATCATTTTATTGCAAGACTTACAAGGACTAGTACTTGTGTGCAATTGAACAAATGCGAACATCTCTAGTTTCAGTATTTTACATACCACATTAACTTGTGCTGAGTTGGTAACTTCCTTAGCACAAGTCGCAAAGAATAATGTATTTCGAGATTGTTCTACATGGCTTATTGCTGGACTCAGAGTACAGATAATGGCAGTCCTCGCATTCCCTCCTAAAGAGCTCTGTAATATACGTGTTATTTTTGAATTTCTGTACGGAATATGGACACCTCTCTTCCCTTGACTACAAACAGAAAATAGATAACATGAAACCTCAATTTTCAGATCTGATATTGCATTTCAATCAATCGTAGTCTCCCTGAACCAACATGTAAGAAAATTTATTTTTTTCTCAGAAGTCAGAACATTATTTAATTGCTGCATCATGCAGAACCAAAACTACACATATTGCAAGTGTTGAAAGAACTTGAACGAAGCAGAAACAAAAGGCATGTTGCTTGTATAAGTGCAGAACAATAACTGAACATATCCAGGTTAAAGATTTTCATGCCTTCCTGGTTCCTATAAATTGCCTCCAATAACAGGAATATAACACAGGGCCACCATGTGCAAATCTAAAATTTTATATTATGCTATTCAATTGTCTCATCCAATTCATCAAGAGCCTAAAAACATTTTTTTTGGAGAAAAGAAGGGTTCAGACAACCTTCCACTTATCTAGAGTCACCTGCTTGATTTATTCAAAAGAATCGATTTAGTGGTTAATTATATTATCATCTCTTTCCAAAGATGAATTTTGCGAGGCATTATTTTCACCGAATACTGATTCCATGTATCCTTTAATCCAGAACAAGAGAGGGTTTCAACTAACCTTTTGTTGTTACATTGATTTGCAATGCAACCATCTCAAAGAGGTCCAGTATTAAATATATATTACAAATTACAGGTTAACTATTTTAAAAGGTTTCTATTAAAAGTTTAAAGGAGTTCCCAAATGCAGTTGACTTACCCCTCTCTAACTGCATAAAGGTGAATGTTATCTTAACTCCAAGTATATATTTCTTCTAATACAACATGGACTCGGTGATCCAGTTTCTCACTTCAGTTAACCTTTCTAATGCCACTCAAGGCACTGTTACATTTTTAATTAAAATATGTTTCATCTTATATAATGTGCCTGTATCCTAGTTTTGCACTTGATTTACCCTTTCTAAAGCCAAGTATTTTTTTTTATAATCACCAATTATCAATGACAAATTTTCCTGTACTTACTGTAATATGCTTATTATTTGTTCCTCTACACTTTTGCCCAGGATTAAATGATTCTTGGTGGTGTTCAGTAAATCTAATGTTCCACGAATCATGTTTATCAACCACAATTTGTGGTATAGTTCTTAGTCTACCCAAAGTTGTGTTCATCCTCATACACTTTTCAGTGATTTGGCAATATTTCCAGTTCACGTCAAGAATTAATACTTCCCAGTACATTGAAGAAAAGATTTACAACTATGTACATATGGATTCTGTATCTTGTAACCTCCGCTCTCATGGTGAACTATGTCTAATTCAAATAGAATGCTGTCTAAGTTGTTGGAAGTTAATTTGAAAGCAATGATGAACATCTTCTTTTGCATAATTAAGTTATATAATACAAGTCTAAACATAATTTGAAGTAATAAAATGCCCTTTGATAAGCTAATATGTTCGGTTACATCTTCTTTTATTGCTTTTCCAAGATTAGAGATACTTTTTATTTTAATTTATAAAAATATTATGAGTAGAGTTATCTGAGCAACTATAATGACAGTTTGCTACAAGATTTGTCATCATAATTTCACTTTTCTAAACTTTACCATTGTCACGAAAGACTTCAGAAAATACTCCATGGATGGATGATAATAAATCACAAGCAATCAAAATAGCTATTTAATAGCCATCAGCTTGTAGGAAAGTCTCTGATGTGTCTAAATTTCCTTGTTCACAAATTTGATAGTCTAAATTTACTTTCTAGAAATCATTACCTCAATGTTCTAATTACTGTTGTAAGATTCAACAAGCTTCGATTTATATGGCAGCCTTCTTTAAGCCTAGCACCACTTGCATGAGTTTGTCCAGCTCTTTCACTTCCCGCAAGGTCCACAAAGTTCTGCAGAAAACAATTATAAGCCCAAATGCCACAGTGAACAAAGAAATTAGTATTGTTGAACCAATAAGAATAGTTCACCAGGCTAGCGACAAAAGATTTCACACAGTCTGAATTCTCACGTAGGGTACTTTCCACTGTCTGTGAAATAAAAATATAAAATAGTATGTTATTATTTATAAGCTTTCCATATCCTGTATAAACATCACATAGTAAAGTAAAAGAAAAATCAAGTAGCAGTACCAGCCTTATTATTTGGTGTGATCTGGAGCTGTTATCGTTCAAAGCAGTTTCACCAACTTGCCGTTGTGCTGTCAAACATCAAATACTGATTATAAATTTAGTCACCTTTAGTACAACTTTTAAATGGAGATGATACAAGAAAATGTCAGTTAACCTTCACAAGTTCCAATTAGATATCTCAGATGCTGACTATCTTTTGCCATCTCTTCTTCCAATTTATCAACAATAGTTCCTCTCTGTGCAGATAAAAGGAATAAAACATGGTTAACCTCATAAGGACAGTAGCAAATCGTACTAATAAATATGATGAAACTGTGAAGTACCTCAGGATCATCTAGCAAGCGAAGGGCTCCAGAATCTGGTTTAAGCAGATCCCTTACTATCTCGTTGTATATCTCCATAGCAGAAATTTTTATGGTAAAGTCTCTCTCTGGAGTCTGGATTCCATAAAATAAAGAAAAACAAGAAAGAAAAAGGAAGATGAACTGAAAATGTGTTTTGCATAAAAACATATGACAAAAGGATATATAAATGTTTCAGAAATCTTACATTATTTATGTGCTTGTAAATATCATTCACCGCATTCTCAGTTATTCCCCTCATGGTAAATGTTTTTCCACTGCTAGTCTGCCCATAAGCAAAGATGGTAGCTGCAGACATAATAGTACGGTTGTCACAAGAATCTTTAAGAAGTAATACAAACAAAATATAATTTTAGATAGGATTAGTCTCCCACTGATGCAGACCATTGATTCCTGTCAGTGCTGATAATGCAACATTCTTGGCTCCTTCTTCATAGACTCTCTCAGTCAAACAAGTTGGTCCAAATACTTTGTCTGGCACAATAAGACCAAGGCACAGAGTATATTCCCATTAGGAATACTGTTTAGTCTATATATCCTGGATCCAAGATAAATGAAGTGGAGCTAGAACTAATTTCCAAATGTACCAAAAGTGTAGGAAGATGGTGAATTGGAGCGGTCCTGAGATGACATCTTGAACACAATTTTGTTATCATCGATACATTCCCATGCTTCTTGGTCCTTCAGTGACAGTTCCTTTCTACTCAGAGGTCTCACACGTACAGTGACAAAAATCTTCTCCTCCTTGACTCTGGAGCCTCCAGGGATACATACTGACATCTTTTCGACCTTCGAGACCGGGGTACTAGGTGGCTTAGCTGCTGTCATTTTTGTGAATAACCTAGCTGGAATCGTCACAATTATTTTAATTCTATGGGGAAGCTAGTAAAATATGATACACAAACCTCCCTTGTTTAACTGACGTAAACAATTGCAGACTAGTGTTAGATCATATATACTGATGAAGTGAAAAACTAAAAAGAGACAAATTCAGTAGTTAAACCGCCACTAAACTGCAGTTCCAAGAACTAAAAGTTGCTTTTAATTTAAATTCTGAACAGGCATGACGTCAGTGCCTGTTTCTTGCATATCAAAGTTTCAGAGGAAACCAATATATAACATAAGCAAGCAGAAATTGCAGGAGGATCAGTTTGGAAAATGACATGGTCGAACATGGACAAGTGTCAGCAATGAGCATTTACAGGATGCAATAAACAGTTTTCGCTCACTTCTAATCAACCAAGCGACAGATAAAGCAGATCAAAGTTCAAAGCTTGGAAGTTAGCTTTTTCTTAGCCTTCATGCTTCTAAATATCTCAAACATTTAGAATTACACCTTTTCTTCCAGATATCTCCAGCCTCATTCTTTTCCGTCACCTTTTCTTTTATCCTCTAAAAGGCTCATTTTGTTTTAGAAGATCCATGAAGCTCCATTTTCCGCTTCTGATCTATTCTCTTGTGCTCATCATTAGAACATTCATATCAAGACAAGCAAAACTTAGACGAGTTCCGTGACCTCTCTCTGAGTTCATTGAGCGAGACGACGAGAGCAGCTAAGCAAACAAATTTGCAATAAACAAGCAGTAAAAGCAACAAACACCCCAGAATAAACCCTAAAGGAGAAACCGAGAAAACAGAGCAAGAATATAAAATCGTCACAATCCGTCAATAAGAGAAGATCGAGAACAATTGGAAAGAAATGTACCGAGATCGAAGGCAAGAGGCCTAGTCGGGGGTCAAATTGCGGGATGCCGCGCCGCTCGAACCCCTGATTCGTGCGCGGCGCGGTGACGAGCCGATCAGAAAAAGCAAAGGAAGGACGCGATCCGCAGTCGGGCACGGAGAAGAAATTGGGAGGAACCAGTGCAAAATGGGGCCTTTTGTGATCGACCAAGGTTACAGCAAAGAGACAATGCGTTACGAACTTGAGAGTGTGAGCTTAAGATTTGGGAAACGGAGAACTAATGGGATTTTGTTTGAGGGAAGGTAACAATAATAATAGGAGAGAGAGGCGGTCGTTTGAAATGCGGAACGCCAACGGCTAGTTCCGGGTATACGTGCGCGTCGATTTAATGGGGCCGAGTGGGCGAGTTAGTCGCCGTCGCCGAGCGCGTATTATCATTACTGTCGCTCGTGGATTCTGCCTACCTACATGAACGCTGAACCCGCTTGCGTCTTACGCGGATGAGTTACGCGGATGAGTAACGCGCAAAATTGGTTCTCACCGGACATCTCACCCGCTGCCATCTTAGCGCGTGACTATCCGCGTAAGTCAAGCGCGTGTGTGTTATGTTTGGGGCGATAATAAGTGAAAAGAACTTACCCAGGATAGAGGATCCAATACATCATCGTTAGTTGAGTCTTTTAGGATCATAGTGATTTAGAGATCGAACAGGATGAGAATTATAAAGAATTATGATTGACAAGAAATGTCCATCTCTTAAGTTTATTATGATTAGTCAAATCTCTCAAGATTATACTAAGATGTCAATTGGATCCCGATCTCCTCTAGAAATCCGTCGAAGATTTTTGATTCACATACTAGAGGGTGTCATGTGTTTCATGAGAAAATAAAGGGAGTAGATTAAGATAAAATTTTTAAATAAATAATGATTTTTTAGAATTATAATTTTTTTTATGATTCATAATGAATTGAGATATATTATATATGAATCGAGATCATTTTGCTATAGGAATGTTTTATCTACATCATGATATTACTGAGACTTTTTTTTTTATGAATCAAGATCTTTGATCTCCTAAGGTTTCTTTTTGTTATTACTGAAAGGGAGATTTGTTAAAATAAATCATGTCTTTTAGTATTCATGACTTAATCCTTTATGATCTTTGATATTATATCTTTCATGACATGATTTCTTTGTATTTATGACTTGTATGTCTTGTAATGATTGAAATATTTTATACTATTATAACATTCCCTTCTTTTTTACAATGACAAAGGGAGAAAAAGATTTGCTAACATGCACAATTCAAGAAGAAGCTAAAACTTGTAAACTTATAAAAATAGCTTGCAAAGAAAGCAAAACTTGATAACTTGCTCATCTAAGAATTACTAGCTTGCAATCTCAAGAGAAGCAAAAGTTCTATCTTGCTCATCTCAAGAAGCAAAGAATTGCTAAACTTGCACTTCTCTAAAACTTGCTGCTTGCATGTTCTAAATGATGTAAAACTTGCTATTTACTATCTTGCATTCTTTTTCAAAAAACTTCTTAACTTAAATATCACAAAGAAAAGAAAACATGCTATCTTCCACATCTCCAAAAATTTTGCTAACTTTCATTTCAAAAAAAAAAAAAACTTAGCTAGCTTGCATGATGATATATGCAATGATGTTTCAAAAACATGATATTATGCGATGATATAGAATGTTTCAAAACTTGAAATTATGTAATAATATATGCAATGATTTGAAATTATGTGTCAAAAATATGCTAATTGCATTTTTCTCTTTTTTGTTCATGATAAAGGGGGAGAAGTTATGATGATATAAAATGATGCATGAAATACTCATGGTATTATGATGATGTATATAATTAGAAGTTATGATGATCATACATGGTAGGATGTAATATACTTTGATATTTTGATACCATGATGATTTGAAATATTTATGATAATACATGCAATACTTATGATAATGATATATACAATGCAATGATATGCATACAATGTGTTGCATATGATCATGAGTATAACTGCTTTGACTTGAATTCAATGTTCTATCAATATGACATATTGAAAGGGGGAGTTTAGTTTAAATTCTGCCATTAATTGATTGTCATCATAAAAAAAGGAGGAGATCGTTGAATCTCAGATTGTGATGATGAAATCAATTGATGAGTTTACAATCTAATCTGTATTTTGAGTGATGTAGGACTAACATCAATCAGAAGAGACAAACCAATTAAAGTAGGAGGAATCAGATGTTGGGTCGGAGTGGAACATGTTTAAAGATTGGACATTGGATCGGAGGATCGGTCGATGTATTAGCAGAAGGTTTCATGCCGTGAGTTCGGGTATCAAGCCAAAGGATCGGATATGGTGTTAAGGAGATCGGAAGTTGCGAGAGTCAATATGCCGATTGGGCAATACACCGAAGGAGAGGACAATACGCCGAAGGATTGGACGAAGCACTAGATGAACCATTAACATACCGGATAACATAGGATTCATTTTTATAATTGTGTGTCTAGATCGAGTTAGTTTAGATCTAATTAAGTCGGTATTAGGGTGAAATAATACCAACTCAATTAGGAGCTAATTGAGCCTAAATCAAGGTTGAATTGGGTATGTTATTTGGCCCATTCAGTGTCTTGTAGTAAGGTCTGGTGATGGCACCGCCAGATTGAGTAGTGGTACCACCCAATGTCAGTGCTATAGGCGTACCACCCAGCATAAGCGATGGTACTACCAAGACCTAAAAAACCTAGGATAAGACCTTTTTTGGCTCCAATTTTGAAGCCATTTGGGGTCTATAAATACTCTAGCTATTCCTGTATAGAGATATAAGAAATTAAGTTAAAAAATAGGGAAAGAATACTTGAGAAAAAGTTAAAAATTCTCTTAGGATTTAGAATCTCTTCCTAATAGAGTTAGAAGATTTCTAAGGGAGGAGTGAGGTCTAAAAGAGAGGTTGTAAATGTTCTCTCCTGAGCCTATCAAAAGGAGAAAGAGTGTATTACTGAATCTCATATTTTGATGATGAAATCACTTGATATGTGTTTATATTTTAACCTGCATTTTAAGTGATGCAGGATGCTTCGATCAGGATGAGACAATTAAAGCAGGAAAAATCATGTTGTGCTAGAGGAACATGTTAGAAGATTGGACGTCGGGTCGATGGATCGATCGACGTATCGACAGAAGGCTTTGGGCCATGGACTTGGGCATCGGGGCAAGAAAAGCGAGTATTGCGCCAAGGATATCGGAGTTGCAGAGTCAACTGGTCGATTGGGCAATAGGCCGCAGGAGAGAACGATGCGCCGAAGAATCGGACGAAGCGTCGAGGGATCAATGACATGCCAAACAACTTAGTTAATTGCTTAGGATTAATTGTCTCTATCAAAGTTTTGTTTTAAGTGTGTAGGATTAACTATGATGAAAGAAAGATATGCAGTAGGAGTTGCGCCGGAGTCCAGACTATGATCAAGTTGGGAGTTCGAGAGCTCGACGGAAGTCCGAACGGTCGTCAGAGGTTCTACAGGAACAAATCATAGAAGTCCAGGAGCTTGCCAAAAGAAGCTCGTCGGAACTCGCCAAGATCAAATCGTGAAGTCTAGGAGTTTGCCAAAAGTCCGCAGAATGGTTTCCGAGAGTTTATCAAAAGATCGTCGGAAGTTCGAAGCTCGCCGGAAGAAGTCTTGACTTACGAACTTTGTAATAGCTTAGGAAATGTCTTTAAATTCATAGTTAGCATGTTAATTAGGGTTAGGATTAGGTGTTAATCCTATAACCCACGTAGGGGCCAATTGGGCTCGAGTTCGGACTGGTTTGGGCTAAGTTTGGAGCCCAACCAGTGAGCTGAAATAGTGTAGGCGGTGGCACCGCCCAGGAGAGGGTCTCCCAGGAAAGTTGGGTGGTGCAACCGCCCCAGGCAGGCGGTGGCACAGCTTGGGCTATGTCTCCGAGCGAGACTAGGCGGTGCAATTGCCCCTAACAAGCGGTGGCATCGCCAGGGCTCAGTCTCCGAGCTCTGCTAAGCGGTACAACCGTCCCTGACAAGTGGTGGCACCACCCAGAGGCTAAGTCTCCGAGCTCTGCCAAGCGGTGCAACCGCCCCAGTCAGGCGATGCAACCACCAGACCCTAGAATTCTGAGAGATGACAGTTTTGAGCTCAGAATTCAAACTGGTTTGGGGCCTATAAATACCCCTCTCATCCCTAGTTAATTTACACAAGCACAGAGAGCAAAAAAGGAAAGAAAAGCTGTAGAAATCAGTTGAGAAATCCCTCCTCTAGCTTAAGTGTTAGAATTCTATTTAAGAGAAGAGATTGAGTACTTGTAAGGGTTGTCTCCTAAACCCGGTAAAAGGAGAAGAGGGGTGTAAGAAGGAGGTTGATCTTCGCCTAGTAAAGGAAGATCGTTAGTGGATGCTGGTGGCCTCGACGGAAGAGGAATCAGAGGAGTGGATGTAGGTCACAATTGACCGAACCATTATAAACTCTCGTCTTCTCTGATTTGCATTTGGTTTCCTGCTTTTACCTTACTGCAAACCCCTTCAATAGCTTACTTCCTTCAACACATTTACATATGCTTTCAAGCTAAGTTTCCAAAATTGATTTTACGTCGGAAACGATTTTTATTGTACGAAAGATTTGACGAAGTTGACGGTTTTATCCGCTGCACTAATTCACCCCCCCCCCTCTTATTGCTCTTGATCCTAACAATTGGTATCAGAGCCCGATATTTCTCATTTCAGATTTACACCCAAGAGAAATGACTCTTTATTGCTTTATAAAGGGTTTTTCGGTTATTCGTCCACTGTTTTTTAACGGATTGGACTACACTTATTGAACAACTCGAATGAGAGTTTTCTTGATTTCTATGAATTTGGATTTATGGAATATTGTTGAAAACGATTTTTAACTTCCTTCTAAACCGATGAATGAATGGTCAGATTTGGAGAAGAAGTATTTTTCTTTAAACGCAAAGGCTATGAATGCCTTATTTTGCGCTTTTGACAAAAATGAGTTCAATCGGGTTTCTTTGTGCGAAATGACTTTTGACATATGACACACTCTTGAAATCACACACGAAGGCACTTCTAGAGTTAAAGATTCGAAAATCAACTTTTTGATGTGTGATTTCGAACTTTTTCAAATGAAGCCAAGCGAAACCATTGGTGACATGTACACCCATTTTATGGATGTCATCAATGGTTTAAGAGATCTTGGCAAATGTTTTTCGGATTTTAAACTCGTAAACAAGATTTTGCGTTCTCTTTCTAAGAAGTGGGATTCAAAAGTAACTACAATACAAGAAGCTAAAAACTTAAACAACTTACCACTTGAAGAACTAATTAGTTCGTTGATGACATATGTAATGGTGCACAATGCACATGATGAACATGATGAATAAAACAACCTTCCAAAGAATAAATCCCAGATAAATGAATACCACTTGAGCGATGACTCAAGTGATGAGGACAATGATGAACTTGAACTTTGAACAATAAATCTTAATAAGTTTATTTAACAAAAATCTAAAATAAACAATGAACTTGAACGGAGGAAGAGGCCAAAGAAGAAGAACACAAAGTAGGATGAATGGGGCTCCTCCGAAGACGAGGAGAAAATCAAGAAAGGCGAGGTGGCAAACTACGCCTTAACCGCTTTAAATGAAAAGGTAATCAAAATCCCCCTGATTTATTTTGAAATTACTTGATGCTTTCATAATGTATTCTCTTTTTTAGTTTAGAATTAATTTTCTTGAAAATTACATGTTTAAAAATAAAAATACAAAAATTATGATCATGCTAGTAATTTCAAAAATGATAATATTGTATATTTTAGGATAAACAAACAAAATGATTTCGATTGAAAATATGAAATCATAGTTAAGAAGTAATAATGTGTATCATGTTTGATTAACATTGTTAAATGAAATCATGTTTGATTTGAAGTAATGCATAATGCTGTAATGAAAATATTAAATGTTTTTGATACAATGATTGATAATTTTATGCATGAGATTTTAAATTATACATGATGATAAGCATGTGTTATTTTCATAAGTGTATTTGAAAAACATATGGCAAAACCATGTCCGAATGCATGAAATTGTTAAATTTCATTTTCAGATTTTCTTGACCATAACAATGTTAAATTTCATTTTCAGATTTTCTTAACCATAACAATTAATTTTTTAGAATCTATTGATCTTGATGGTTTTATGATGAAATTCATTTTTCGATCCTAAACGTTGATGCATGTTTTTATTTAACATAAATGAAAAAGCATGCTAACATGAAATCAAATACTTAAAAAAGGGGAAAATATATTATGAAATCATGAATCTACCTATGTTATGAATTTTGTGAACCATAAAAGTGATTTTTAGGATTTAAATTTGAAATGAGTTTTATCAAAATCATGATATTGATTTTTTAGAATAACATGAGATTACCTTTGATGATCATTTTGATTTATGAAATTTTGGATTCATGACTTGGTCTTACATTTGTTTATAAGATGGTTGAAATCTTTGTACCTTTGAATTCTTCCCTTCTCCTTTCAATTTTTGAATTTATGCATGTTATATGTTGAAGATTTGAAACCATGTTTTGGTATCATGCATATCTAAGAAATGTTGATGTGATAAATTGAATGAGTTGAAAATGAATAATGATTTTTCTCTTGAATATCTTGTGATATTTTTTTATATAAATCATCATTTTGATTTCTCGACATTCGATACATGAGATTTTATTATAGATCAAAATTTCTCATTAATCGATCTTCTACGATTTTACTGGATATTCTCTTGAGATGAGATTTTCTAAATGAATCATGATTTTTCCTTGTGAGTTCTTAGAGTTATTACTTGATTTTCTTTTAAAACAAGATCTCTTCTTTGTACTCCTATGATTTTTCTTGATATTTTATTTAAAGAAGATATTTACTATATGAATTATGTCTTTTGATATTCAAATGATTTTATCCTTCAAGACATGATTTCTTTGTATTTATGGCTTGCATGGCTTGAAATGTTTTGGTATGATGCATGCAATGATAAAATATTCATGAAGTTAAAATGATGTATGCAATACTTATGATAATGATGTACATGATGTATTTATTGTATATGATGTGTATCATGAATGCTTTAAATGATGAATGTTTGGTATCATGATCAACATGTTAATAAATGTTTAAAAATTTTAATGTTTGAGTATCATGTATGATATGCCTATTAATGATGATTGATTTATTTTTCGGTATCGTACATGAAAAATAAGATTTTTGAAATTGTGTATGTTTTAATTTGAATATATAATGATGCACAAATAAGATTGATACTTACCTTTGTCATAATATGAAAATTGATATAAGGGTCTTCCCTTCTTTTTGACAATGATAAAGGGAAAGCAAGAAGTTCTAGCGTGGACATCATGAAAAGAGGCAAACTAGCTAGCTTGCACAATTCAAGATGAAAGCAAAAATTATACTTCTCAAAGGAGAAGATGCAAATGTAACATTTGCCAAATTGTTTGCTTGCCTCATGTAAAACATTATCTCTTGCTAGTTTGGCATTTTGCTAGCTTGCACTTTGCAAAGAAAGCAAAAATGGCACTTCTCAAAAGAGAAGAAAGAGCTTGTTATCTTGAACATCACAAGCTTGCCTATCTTAAGAAACAAAAATTACAAAAGTGCTATCTTGCCTATCTCAAGAAGCAAATTACAAAAGTGCTATCTTGCCTATCTCAAGAAGCAAAACTTGCAACTCGCACATTGCAATAGGAAGCAAGAATCATGAGCTTACACAAGAAAGCTATCTTGCATTTGCTTTCAAAATTTTTTCTAGCTTGTATATTGTGAAATTTGCATATCGTAAAAATTGCTAGCTTGTAGTCTAAAGAGAAGCAAAAAGTTGCTATCTCAAAAGAAGCAAATGTGCTATCTTGCCTATCTCAAGAGGCAAAAATGCTAACTTACACATCTAGCAAATCTTGACAAATTTACATATTTCAAGAAGCAAGAGTTACTTTCTTGAACATCTCAAAACTGCTAGCTTGCATGTTCTAAAATTGCTAGATTGCATGATGATAAAAAATTAATGTTTTTCATTCAATGAGTTGAACTTATATTACAAACACAAGAATAGTTGTACTTCTCCTTTTTGTTGATGACAAAAGGGGAGAAGTATGTTGATGACATGACATGTTATGTATAAGTTTATGCATAAGTTCATAATGATGTGTTGCAAGTATTCATGATGAATATTACAATGACTTGAATTTAGTTTGAATTCAAGGTTCTATCAATATGGTATATTGATATGGGGAGTTTTTTAAACTCTAGGAGTTAAGGTTAACTCCGTCATCAAGTGGTTGTCATCATCAAAAAGGGGGAGATTGTTGAATCTCGTATTTTGATGATGAAACCACTTGATATGTGTTTATGTTTTAATCTGTGTTTTGAGTGACGTAGGATGCTTCGATCAGGATGAGACAATTAAAGCAGGAAAAATCATGTTGTGCTAGAGGAACATGTCAGAAGATTGGATGTCGGGCCGATGGATCGGTCGACATATTGACAGAAGGCTTCGGGCCATGGACTTGAGCATCAGGCCAAGAAGAGTGGATATTGCACCAAGGATATCGGAGTTGCGGAGTCAACTGGCCGATTGGGCAATAGGCCGCAGGAGAGTACGATGCGTCGAAGAATCGGATGAAGTGTCAAGGGACCAATGACATGCCGGACAACTTAGTTAATTACTTAGGATTAATTGTCTCGATCGAAGTTTTGTTTTAAGTGTGCAGGATTAACTACGATGAAAGAAAGATATGCAACAGGAGTTGCGCCGGAGTCAAGACTATGATCACGTTGGGAGTTCGAGAGCTCGATGGAAGTCCGGACGGTCGTCGGTGGTTCTACAGGAACAAATCTGAGAAGTCTAGGAGCTTGCCAAAAGAAGCTCGTCGGAACTCACTAAGATCAAATCATGAAGTCTAGGAGCTTGTTGGAAGTCCGCAGAATGGTTTCCGAGAGTTTATCGGAAGACCGTCGGAAGTTCGCTGGAAGAAGTCTTGACTTACGGACTTTGTAATAGCTTAGGAAATGTCTTTAAATTCGTAGTTAGCATGTTAATTAGGATTAGGATTATGTGTTAATCCTATAACCCACGTAGGGGCCAATTGGGCCAGAGTTTGGACTGGTTTGGGCCAAGTTTGGAGCCCAACCAGTGAGCCGAAATAGTGTAGGTGGTGGCACCGCCTAGGAGAGGGTCTTCTAGGAAAGCTGGGCGGTGGTACCGCCTGGACTCAGTCTCCGAGCGAGACTGGGCGGTGCAACCGCCCTTGATAGGCGGTGGCACCGCTAGGGCTCAGTCTCCGAGCGAGATTGGGCGGTGCAATCGCCCAAAGCAGGCGGTGGCACTGCCAGGGCTTAGTCTCCGAGCTCTGCCAAGCGGTGCAACCGCCCCTGACAAGCGGTGGCACCGCTCAGAGGCTCAGTCTCCGAGCTTTGCCAGGCGGTGCAACTGCTAGACCTCGAAATTCCGAGAGATGATAGTTTTGAGCTCGGAATTCAAACTGGTTTGGGGCCTATAAATACTCATCTCATCCCTAGTTAATTCATACAAGCACAGAGAGCAAAATAGGAAAGAAAAGCTGTAGAAATCAGTTGAGAAATCCCTCCTCTAGCTTAAGTGTTAGAATTCTGTTTAAGAGAGGAGAGTGAGTGCTTGTAAGGGTTGTCTCCTAAACCCAGTAAAAGGAGAAGAGGGGTGTAAGAAGGAGGTTGATCTTCGCCTAGTAAAGGAAGATCATTCGTGGATGCTGGTGGCCTCAATGGAAGAGGAATCGGAGGAGTGGATGTAGGTCACGATTGACCGAACCACTATAAACTCTCGTTTTCTCTGGTTTGCATTTTGTTTCCTGCTATTTCCTTACTGCAAACCCCTTCAATAGCTTACTGCCTTCAACACATTTACATATGCTTTCAAGCTAAGTTTCCAAAATCGGTTTTATGACGGACAGTTTTTATTGTATGAAAGATTTGACGAAGTTGACTTTTTTATCCGCTGTACTAATTCAGCCCAGCCCCCCCCCCCCCCCCTCTTATTGCTCTGGATCCTAATATGTATAAGGGTAGTTGATCTTCGTCCATTGAAAGAAGATCAGAGTGGAAGCCGATAGCCTCAAGTGAAGAGGAATCGTGAGTAGATGTAGGTCACAGCGACTGAACCACTATAAAACTCGGTTTACATTTACTTTAAGCTCTTTACTTTCATTACAAACTACTTTACTTACATATTCACTATGCTTATGAATGCTTTCAAGTTAAACTCTTTTTGGATATCAATTTTCATTGAACGAAGTTTCAAACTAACATAATTTTTAGTAAGCACTAATTCACCTCCCCCCCCCCCCCCCTCTCTTAGTGCCGACTCGATCATAACAAGTTTAAGATAGGGTCACACCTCTTGTATGTGATAATTCGGGGCGAGCATTGTTAGGATCGTAGCGGCACTAAGAGAGGGGGGTGAATTAGTGCAGTGGATTAAAACTTCGATTTTGAAAAAATCTTTCGTACGATAAAAAGCAATGTCAATGGAAACCGATTTTAGAAGCTTGATAACTTAGAAATGTATGGAAGCGTCGTGACTAAGTAGAGAAGTTTGCTGTATGTAAATGGCAAGAGTAGGATGCAAACCAGATAACGCAGCAGTTTTTAAAGTGGTTCGGTCAAAATGACCTACATCCACTTGCGAAGCCTTCTTCGAAGAGGCTCCCAACTTCCACTAGCAAATCTCTCATAGGGGAAGGACTAATACCCCTCTTACAACCTTTACAAGTGGTTCACACTCTTACAATTCTTTTCAACAAGATGGGAAGAGGTGAACACTTAAGCAATATGAAAAATAAGACTAGCTAAGACTATTCTAAAGCTCTTAACCCAAACTATTGCTTTGCAAAAGGTTATGTTCTTAGCTGAGAATTGAGGGGTATTTATAGGCTCCAAGAGGATTCAAATTTGGGCTCCAAAATTTGAATTCTCTTGGGTTTCCGAGGCTGGCGGTGCCACCGCCCGATCTCTTGGGTGCTGGGCGGTGCCACCGCTTAGTCCAGCGGTGCCACCGCCTAGTTCTCGGGTTCTAGGCGGTGCCACCGCCTAATATGGCGGTGCCACTGCCTACAGTATTTCGGCTCACTAGTTGGGCTCCAAACTTGGCCCAAACCAGTCCGAACTCGGGCCCAATTGGCCCCTACTTGGGTTATAGGATTAACACCTAATCCTAACCCTAATTAATATGCTAACTATGAATTTAAAGATATTTTCTAAGCTATTACAAAGTCCATAAGTCAAGACTTCTTCCAGTGAGCTTCCGGCGAACTTTCGGCGGTCTTCCGATAAACTCTCGGAAACCATTCTACGGACTCCCGACAAGCTCCTAGACTTCACGATTTAATCTTGGTGAGTTCCAACGAGCTTCTTCAGTAAGCTTCGATCTTTCTCGGCGAGCTCTGCGAACTTCCAACGAACCTTCCGGCGAGCTTCCGAAAAACCCTTCGGCAAGCGCCCTACTCATTCTTGGGTAGTTCCGGCAGCATTCCCGATGAACCTTCGAACTTCCGTCGAACTCTCGAACTCCCAACAAATCCTTCGCGCTTGACTCCGACACTTGTTTTGCTTTATGTCTTTGTCATTATCGTAGTTATTCCTGCACACACAAACTAAAACTCTACTCCGATCTAGACAATTATTACAACGCGAATCGACATTCTGTTGCCCAGCACGTCATTGGTTGGCGCTTCGTCCAATTATTCAGCGCATCATCCTCTCTTGCGGCTTATTGCCCAATCAGTGGTTGACCTCCGCAACCCCGATATCCTTACGCAATTCCGCTCTCCTTGACCCGATGCCCGACGTCCGAAGCCTTCTGCCGTCCAATATCCTGACTTGATCTCCTCCAGCGCAACGTCAATTCCTCCTGCGTCAACTATCTAATCCTGATCGAGTAGACCTGCATTACTCAAAATGCAATTAAACATCTAAACACAATCAATTAGTTTCATCATCAAAATCTGAGATTCAACAGGCATGACAGAGGTAGTATCATAGCGTGATTTGAGGATCATTGAAATATTTGATATGTTGAGGTATAAAATATATTAAGGTATAGTAAATTATAGTGATTGATAAAAATTTTCTTTGATGTCATTTAGGAATCTAGGAGAATGAGGACATTTGGTTCTCCTACTTTATCTACTTTTGATTAATTAAGTGGGATAAAAGGGTTGATCGGGGATATCAAATCAGAGTGGCACAATGGAAGCATAATGAACCTAATTCATTGGTGGCACAATAGTGGCAAAATAATGGATGATGCAAATGGAGAAGATATTTGATATATGAAATTGTTCTAATGATTAGAATATTTCTTTTACCACCTTTATGTTGAAAGTAGAGGCTGAGCATTTGTGGGAACGATAAAAAGAATCTCTAGAGATTAGGGCAAGAATAGCAAGGACAAGTTTACCAGTAAAAATATGATTAGAAATGAATCAGAAAGTGATAACAAGAGGATCAAGACATCTGGATTTAAAAAGGAAAGTCACCACAAAAGACTCAATCATGTATAAAATACGAGTTAAATTATGAAACGAATCTGTATTCTCGGGTGATTGGAGTTTGTTTAGCTTATGGGAAGTTGGATCATAAATTAAAAGACTGCCCTTTGTTGAATCTCGTATTTTGATGATGAAACCAATTGAAAATTATGTTTATGTTTTAATCTATGTTTTGAGTGACGCAGGATGCTACGATCAGGATGAGACAATTAAAGTAGGAAAAATCATGTTGTGCTAGAGGAACATGTCGGAAGATTGTGTTGAATCTCGTATTTTCATGATGAAACAAATTGATAATTGTGTTTATGTTTTAATCTACATTTTGAGTGAAGCAGAATGCTTCGATCAAGATGAGACAATTAAAGCAGCAAAAATCATGTTGTGCCGGAGGAACATGTCAGAAGATTGGATGTTGGGCCGGTGGATCGATCGACGTATCGACAGAAGGCTTCGGGCCGTAGACTCGGGCATCGGGCCAAGAAGAGTGGGTATTGCGCCAAGGATATCGGAGTTGCGGAGTCAACTAGCCGATTGGGCATTAGGCCGCAGGAGAGGACGATGCGCAGAAGAATCGAACAAAGCGTCGAGGGACCAATGATATACCGGACAACTTGTTTAATTGCTTATGATTAATTGTCTCGATCAAAGTTTTATTTTATATATTCAGGATTAACTATGATGGAAGTAAGACATGCAGCAGGAGTTGCACCGGAGTCAAGACTGATCATGTTGGGAGTTCAAGAGTTCGACGGAAGTCCGGACGGTCGTTAGAGGTTCTGCGGGAACAAATCCGAGAAGTCTAGGAGCTTGCCAAAGAAGCTCGTCAGAACTTGCCAAGTGGATCATCGCAAGTCCAGGAGTTTGCCGGAAGTCCGCTGGAGCATCGCCGAAGGTTCGCCGGATGTTCGTCGAAAGTTCGTCGGAAGAAGCAATTGACGCACCAGAGCAAGTTGCAGTAAATGTTTTAAGAAATATCGTAGTTAGCATATAGATTAAGTTAGGAATGAGATGTGATCCTATTAACTTAATCTGGGGGCAATTGGGCTCTTGACAGACCAAAATTGGGTCGAATAAATCAACCAATTCGGACCAGAATTCCTGCTCGGCAGTGGCACCACCCTGGAGATAGTCTCCCAGGAAAGCTGGGCGGTGCAACCGCCCCAGTCAGGCGGTGGCACCGCCCTTGACAGGTGGTGGAACTACCTGAGCTCGGTCTTCGAGCTCTACCATGCGGTGCAACCGCCCTTGACAGGAGGCGGCACCGCCCAAAGGCTCAGTCTCCGAGCTTTGCCAAGCTGTGCAACCACCCCTGACAGGAGGTGGCACCGCCTAGAGGCTTAGTCTCTGAGCTATGCCAGACCCCGAAATTCCGAGAGATGACAGTTTTGAGCTCGAAATTAAAACTAGTTTGGGGCCTATAAATACCCCACTCTTTCCTGCATGAAAGGGCACCGAAAGCTTGATCTTACTTTATGATTTTAGAGCTCAAAAGTGTTGTAAAGGCTAGAAGTTCTCCTCCCTCTTTTCTTCCAGGTTTTGATCTTTCAAGAGAGGAGAGAAAATTCTGTAAGGGTTGTCTCCTAAGCCCGTCAAAAGAAGTGAAACTGTAAAAGGGTGGTTGGCCTTCGCCTATTGAAGGAAGGCCTCTAGTGAACGTCGGTGACCTTATCGAAGGAGGAAGCCAAAAGTGGATGTAGGTCAAGATTGTCCAAACCACTCTAAATCCCGGTTTGCATTTACTTTGAGCATCTTATCTTTACTGCAAACCTCCTTAGTAGCTTACTGCCTTCTGCTAATTTATGAACATGTTTCATAGTTAAGTATTTTCCAAATCGATGTTAAGACGGAAATTGATTTTATCGTACGAACATCATATTTTAGTTTGTGCTTACATTCTGATTTCCATCATAACTGCAAACTACCTTTATATCTTTGCTTTAACTACATCTCGCTTGATCACAAGTTAAAGTGATTTACGAATTGGCTTTCTTACCAAAATTGCATTTATCGTACGAATGCAGTTTTAATCGTCGAAAGTTTTCCACTGCACTAATTCACACCCCCCCCTTTTAGTCCTCTTGATCCTAACAGATTGGACGTCGGGCCGGTGGATCGGTTGACGTATCGGTAGAAGGTTTCGGGCTGTGGACTCGGGGATCGGGCCAAGAAGAGCGGGTATTGGGCCAAGGATATCGGAGTTGCGGAGTCAACTGACTGATTGGGCAATAGGCCGTAGGAGAGGACGATGCGCTGAATAATCGGACGAAGCGTCGAGGGACTAATGATATGCCGGACAACTTAGTTAATTACTTAGGATTAATTGTCTCGATCAAAGTTTTATGTTACATGTGCAGGATTACCTATGATGGAAGTAAGATATGCAGCAGGAGTTGCACCAGAGTCAAGACTATAATCACTTTGGGAGTTCGAGAGTTCGATGGAAGTCCAGACGATCGTCGGAGTTTCTGCGGGAACAAATCCGAGAAGTCCAGGAGCTTGCCAAAGAAGCTCGTCGGAACTCGCCAAGTGGATCGCCGCAAGTCCAGGAGTTTGCCGGAAGTCCGCCGGAGCATCGCCGAAGGTTCGTTGGATGTTCACCGGAAGTTCGCCAGAAGCTCGCCAAAAGAAGCGATTGACGCACCAGAGCAAGTTGCAATAAATGTCTTAAGAAATATCATAGTTAGCATGTAGATTAAGTTAGGAATAGGAGGTGATCCCATTAACTTAATCTGGGGGCAATTGGGCCCTTGATAGACCCAAATTGGGCCGAATGGATCAACCCATTCGAACCAGAATTCCTGCCAAGTGGTAGCACTACCAAGGTCAGCGGTGGCACCGCCCAGGAGATGGTCTCCCAGGAAAGCTGGGCAGTGCAACCGCCCAGGTCAAGCGGTGGCATCGCTTGGGCTCAGTCTCCGAGCGAGACTAGGCGGTGCAACCGCCCTAGTCAGGAGGTGGCACTGCTTGGGCTTAGTCTCCGAGCGAGACTGGAAGGTGCAACCGCCCTAGTCAAGCGGTGGAACTGCTTGGGCTCAGTCTCCGAGTGAGACTAGGTGGTGCAACCGCCCTTGTCAAGTGGTGGCACCGCCCAGAGGCTTAGTCTCCGAGCTGCTAGGAGGTTGTACCGCCCCAGTCAGGAGGTAGTACCGCTAGGACCCCGGAAATCCGAGAAATGATATTTTTGAGCTCCAAATTCAAACCAGTTTGGGGCCTATAGAAACCCCACCCTTTCCTAAATGAAAGGGCAACCAAAGGCACCGAAAATCCAATCTTACTATGTGATTTTTAGAGCTCAAAAGTGTTGTAAAGACTAGAAGTTCTCCTCCCTCTTTTCTTCCAAGTTTTGATCTTTCAAGAGAGGAGAGAAATTATGTGAGGGTTGTCTCCTAAGCCCGTCAAAAGGAGTGTAACTATAAAAGGGTAGTTGGCCTTCACCTATTGAAAGAAGGCCTCTAGTGGACGTCGGTGATCTCATCGGAGGAGGAAGCCGAAAGTGGATATAGGTCATGTTTGACCGAACCATTCTAAAATCTGGTTTGCATTTCCTTTGTGCTATTTATCTTAACTACAAACTACCTTCCTTACCTTACTTCAAATAAGTTTCCGTAAGCTTTTAAAGTTATTATCTGCATGAAATGACTTTTATGTCGGAATCGGATTTCAACGTACGAACGTAGTTTCAATCGTCGAAAGTTTTCCGCTGCACTAATTCACCCCCCCTCTTAATGCTCTTGATCCTAACAATTGGTATCAGAGCCATGGTTTTCTAATTTGATTTAACACCCAAATAGAAATGACTCATTTCGGCTTTCAAGAGGGTCAATCTCTCATTCGTCCTCCCTTTTTCAATGGGACGGACTACACTTATTGGAAAACTTGAATTAGAGTTTTCTTATTTTCATTAGATTTAAATTTATGGAATATTGTCGAATCCAGTTTTAAAAGGTCTTCTCTTCCAATGAAAGATTGGAATGATTCGGAGAAGAGAACTTTTTCTTTAAATGCTAGAGCTATGAATGCTTTATTTTGCACCTTAGATAAAACATAGTTTAATTGGATTTCTTTGTGTGCAATGACTTTCGATATTTGGCGCACTCTTGAAATCACACACGAAGGCACAAGTAGTGTAAAAGATTCTAAAATAAATTTTTTGATGCATAATTTTGAAATGTTTCATATGGAACCAAGAGAGACTATTGGAGACATGTACACCCGTTTTACGGATGTCGTCAATAGTCTAAAAGGACTTGGTAAAACCTTTTCGAATTTTGAACTTGTTAGTAATGTTTTACGATCACTTTCTAAAGCTTGGGAATCAAAAGTAACGGCAATACAAGAAACAAAAAATTTAAATATTTTTCCACTTGAAGAACTAATTGGTTCGTTGATGATATATGAAATGGTGTACAATGCACATGATGAACAAAAAAACCTTCCAAAGAACAGGAAGGATTTGGGAAATAGAATATTTGAAGACCACTCGAGCATAAGCTCAAGTGATGGTGAACAAGAACTACAAATGAAATCTAAAAAGTTCATAAAATAAAAATTAAAAAGCAAAAAGAATGGAACTACTTGCTTTGAACACAAGAAAAAGAATACAACTTGGGATGAATCGAGCTCCTCTAAAGACGAAGAGAAAATCAAGAAAGGCAAGGTGGTAAACTATGCCTTAAGGACATTCAACGATGAGGTAATCGAAACCCCCTTAATTTATTTTAAAATTACTTGATATTTTTCATGATGCATTTTCCTTTTTTTTGTTTAGAATTAATTTTCTTGAAAATTACATGTTTTATAATGAAAATATAAAAATTAGGAATCATGCTTATCATTCTAGTAATTTTAAAAATAATCCTGAAAATTACATGTTTATGATAAACAAAATGATTAAAAATGCCTTATGAAATCATGCTATATGTGGTTAAGAAGTAATAATATGTATTATGTTTGATTAACATTATTGAATGGTATCATGTTTGATTAACTAATTTCTCGATTTTGATTAAATGAAATCATGTTTGATTTGAAGTAACGCATAATGATGTAATGAAAATATTAAATGTTTTTTATACCATGATTAACGATCTTATGCATGAGATTTTAAATGTTATACATGATGATTTGGTCTTGATGGTTTTTATGACGAAATTCATTTTTTGATCCTAAACGTTGATGCATGTTTTTATTTGGCATAAAAGAAAATAACATGCATGTATGAAATAAATTACATGAATTAAAACAACTAAAAAGTGGAAACGTTTCTTCTTGAAAAATTTATTTTTCCTACTTTATTGATTTTTCAAAAAGGAAAATTAATGAATCTATTTGTATTACTTTTGTGAATCTCTTGAAAATGATCTTGATTTGATGATTTAAATGAGCTTTATCTTGATTTTTCAAAATTTATAATTTGAGATTTCTTATGCTTAAGTCAAGATTTTATATGCATGAATTAATATCTTGTTCTCTTACAAGATTGAATGAATTCTATCTATATTATGATCTCCTAAGAATTCTTTTCTTTTTTTATTTAAAGTGGAGATATGTCAAAATGAATCATGTCTTTTGGTATTCAAGTGATTTTATCTTTCATGACATGATATGATTGTATTTATGGCTTGTATGCCTTGAAATGATTAAAATATTTTATACTATTTTGTTCTTTCCTTCTTCTTTCTTATTTACAATGATAAAATGAGGAGAAATTTTGATCATGCATGGTAGGATATAATTGTAATAATGAGAATTTTACACAATTACATGCCTTAATAACATGTTGGAAATTATGTGTTTTGGATATAAAAATTTCCATGATAATAAGCATGTTTTATCTTCATGATTGAATTTGAAAATCTATAGCAAAACCTTGTCCGAATGCATGAAAGTATTAAATTTTATTTTTGGATCTTCTTGATCCTAACGATCGGATTTTCTCGATACATTATTCTCTTTCGGACTTAATAAACATATGTCATATCGAGTTTGATTCATATCATTGATTTTTGACATATGGAATCAACTAGCAAATGCATCTCTCATAAGCTTATCATGTGAAAATATCTTTTGAGAAATGGATTTGATGATTCCTTTTTATATCTTTAGAGAAATAGTTTTACGTGCAAGGATTTGATTCACACACATATCTTGATCCTTGTAAAAATGAAGTGTGCTTTAATATTTTATCAATTTTAACTTCATTCGAGTAAGCTCACAAGTGACTTTCCTCCTTCATGCAAAAAGATAATAATAAATAAAGAGAAAGAAGTAATGAAAGCTATCTCCATGTCTTGTTTTCTTTAAGATGTTTGTATAATTGATATCCTATCACTCATTGTTGAAAAGTGACATAAATCTAGTTATGGCATGAATCATTACCGCACTTATGTTTAAAATTTGCTTATATCATTCTCCTTTTTTTTTATGACAAAGGGGGAGAAATATATGAATTGATACTATGAGTACCATATTTGAATTTGAATTATGCTAAGATATCAAAAGAAGCTTGCAACGAAATATATGGTAAATTGATGATAGAAATGCTATGATTGCCATATGTCATGTTTGCATCATGTTAAGATATCAAGAACTTGCATCGTAATTTTACTTGCTAATATCTTGCCATGTGATGAAATGCTATGATTTGTTGCTAAAATGATGCATGTAATACTTATGCTTTTTATTATGATGTATGTGATATACTGTATATAATGCAAATCACGATTAAAATTGTCTTAATTTGAATTCAAGGTTTATCTCAATTATAGAATTTTGAAATAAGAATGATTACTCACCTTTGTCATGATTTAGAAATTGACATAAAGGATCTTCCCTTCTTTAGAAAGGGTCTTCCCTTTTTTTGACAATGACAAAGGGGGAGATAGCTAGCTTGCACAATTCAAGAAGAAAGCAAAAATTGTACTTCTCAAAAGAGAAGAAATTGCTATCTTGAACATCACCAAGAATTGCTAGCTTGAAATCTCAAGAAAATGCAAAAATATGCTATCTTGCCTATCTCAAGATGCAAAACATACTAACTTGCACTTTGCAACGGAAGCAAAATTGCTAGCTCAAACTTTGCAAAGGAAGCAAAAAAAATTGCTCATCTCAAAAGAGAAGCAAAGATTGCTAACTTGCATATTTCTAGAAGCAAAAGTGCTATCTTACCTATCGCAAAGAAAAGCAAATATGCCAACTTGCATATCTTTGAATTTGCTAGCTTGTATATTGTAAAACTTGCATATTTCAAGAAGCAAGAGTTGCTTTCTTGAACATCTCTAAATTGCTAGCTTGCATGTTCTAAAATGTTATAACATTGCTAGCTTGCATGATGTAGAACTTACTATTTTGAACATTACCAAAAGTGCTATCTTGTATGCTGTAAAACTTGCATATCTAAAACTTGATAGCTTGAATGTTCTAAGCATAATGTAACACTTGCTAAATTTTCTAGCTTCAAAACTGCATGATGATAAAACTTGATATTATGTTTTTCATTTAATAAGTTGAACTCATATAACAAACACTTGATTGTGGTACTTCTCCTTTTTGTTGATGACAAAGGGGGAGAAGTATGTTGATGACATGACATGTGATGCATAAGTTTATGCATATGTTCATGATGATGTGTTGCAAGTATTCATGATGAATATTGCAATGACTTGAATTCAGTTTGAATTCAAGGTTCTATCAATATGGCATATTGATAGGGGGAGTTTGTTTAAACTTAGGGAGTTAAGTTTAACTTCGTCATCAATTGGTTGTCATCATCAAAAAGGGGGAGATTGTTGAATCTCATATTTTTATAATGAAACCAATTGATAATTATGTTTATGTTTTCATCTGCGTTTTGAGTGACGCAGGATGCTTCAATCAGGATGAGACAATTAAAATAAGACAAATCATATTGTGCTGGAGGAACATGTCTGAAGATTGGACGTCGGGCCGGTGGATCGGTCGACATATCGATAGAAGGCTTTGGGCTGTGGACTCGGGCATCGGGCCAAGAAGAGCGGGTATTGTGCCAAGGATATCGAAGTTGCAGAGTCAATTGACCGATTGGGAATAGGCCGCAGGAGAGGACGATGCGCCGAATAATCGGACGAAGTGTCGAGGGACCAATGACATGCCAGACAACTTGGTTAATTGCTTAGGATTAATTGTCTTGATCGAAGTTCTGTTTTATATGTGCAGGATTAACTATGATGGAAGTAATATATGCAGCAGGAGTTGCATCGGAATCAAGACTATGATCACGTTGGGAGTTCGAGAGTTCGACGGAAGTCCGGATGGTCGTCGGAGGTTCTACGGGAATAAATCTGAGAAGTCTAGGAGCTTGCCAAAGAAGCTCGTCAGAACTCGCCAAGTGGATCATCGCAAGTCTAGGAGTTTGCCGGAAGTCCGCTAGAGCATCGTCGAAGGTTCGTCGGATATTCACCGAAAGCTCGCCGGAAGAAGCGATTGATGCACCGGAGCAAGTTGCGGTAAATGTTTTAAGAAATATCGTAGTTAGTATGTAGATTAAGTTAGGAATGGGAGGTGATCCCATTAACTTAATCTAGGGGGCAATTGGGCTCTTAATAGACCCAATTTGGGCCGAATGGATCAACCCATTTAGACCAGAATTCCTGCCAGGCGGTGGCATCACTAGGGTCGATGGTGGCACCACCTCGGAGATGGTCTCCTAGGAAAGCTGGGCGGTGCAACCACCCAGGTCAGGCGGTGGCACCGCTTGGGCTCAATCTCTGAGTGAGACTAGGCGGTGCAACCGCCCTAGTCAGGCGGTGGCATCGCTTGGGCTCAGTCTCCGAGTGAGACTAGGTGGTGCAATCACCCCTATCAAGCGGTGGCACCGCCCAAAGGCTCAATCTCTGAGCTGCCATGCTGTTGTACTGCCCCAGTCAGGAGGTAGTATCGCTAGGACCCCGAAAATTCAAGAAATGATATTTTTGAGCTCCAAATTCAAACCAGTTTGGGGCTTATATAAACCCTATCCTTTCTTGCATGAAAGGGCAACCAAAGGCACTGAAAATCCAATCTTACTCTGTGATTTTTAGAGCTCAAAAGTGTTGTAAAGACTAGAAGTTCTCCTCCCTCTTTTCTTCCAAGTTTTGATCTTTCAAGAGAGGAGAGAAATTATGTAAGGGTTGTATCCTAAGCCCATCAAAAGGAGTGAAACTGTAAAAGGGTGGTTGGCCTTCGCCTATTAAAGGAAGACTGCTAGTAGACGTCGGTGACCTCGTCGGAGGAGGAAGCCGAAAGTGGATGTAGGTCACGTTTGATCGAACCACTCTAAAATCTGGTTTGCATTTCCTTTGTGCTATTTATCTTAATGACAAACTGTCTTCCTTACCTTACTTCAAATACGTTTCCGTAAGCTTTCAAAGTTATTATCTGCATGAAATGACTTTTACGTCGGAATCAGATTTCAACGTACGAACGCAGTTTCAATTGTCGAAAGTTTTTCACTACACTAATTCACCCCCTCTCCCCTCTTAGTGCTCTTGATCCTAACACCCTTTAAATAAGAAGAAAGAGCTACCGCCTTCTAAATCATCAGCTCATGTTAAAGTATGTGTTATCATTGAATAAGATTCTAAAGCTTTTGAATCAATGGTCGAAGGTGTTATTCATGTTTCTGATATAATACAAAAATTTTGTTTGACCGTGGTTCCAATCCATGTTTTGTTTCATAATATTTTGCTTATCATGTGGGCATTCAACCTAGACCATTAGATTATATGCTAGATGTAAATACGACCATTGGGCATTCATCTTGTTTGATTTCTATTGGAGAACACAAACTTCTTACTAATTTGATTCTCCTAGAGATTTGAAGTTATGATATTATACTTGATATGAATTGACTATCTTCTTATCATACTAGTATAAATTGTTATACAAAAAAAAAACTGATCACCTTTTGGCATACTAGATCGGCCCATCTTTTACTTTGAGGGTATTATTGATGATTTACCTCTTTGTTTGATGTATCCTAGGATGACATGCCCGTATTACCTCCAGATAGAGAGGGTGAATTTACTTTTGATTTGGTCTTTAGAAAAACTACTAGTCATAGGTGCCCTGCAAGCCAATCACGTGAGTGATGACATGTGTGACATGATACACATTCTTTTTGCTTATTATATTATTTGTCATTTTATCACTTTATATTGCTTGTTGCATATATATATATATATATATATATATATATATATATATATATATATATATATATATATATATATATATTGTGATGTCCATGGATTTGTGCAATGGGAATCAAATCGTGGATCTGTGCAATGGGAATCAGATCGTGATGATATCACGATAATGAGACCAATTCACCTTTAAAAACAAACCCTAAATAATGCTGGTCATAGGTTGCTCAAGAGAGACATTAAGATAATTGGATAGACTGGTGTGCTATATACTCATCTATATAATGGAGGCAGGTAGTCTCATAGTTGCTTGTGTGGGGACACTAGGGATACAGTGCAAGTGCTCAGTAGAGAATGAGTTCACTAATTGATCCGCTTACGGAATGTTGAATGGTTGATGATGCCTAATTGTCAAATAGCGATTCCATTGTACCAGTGGTCCTTAGAGTTAAGACACTAAGGATGCCTTGTATAAGTACTCCACTCTTTGATATCGGACTTATAGACTTGGAAGTTCTAGATCTAGTATAGTCTGTCATTGGGAGTGACAACCAACCTTATGAAGACTATTGAGCATCGATAGAGGATCATCCACTCTTGGTGTCATGAGAGGAATATGTTGGAACCCTTGCGGATTCTAAGTTTAGGGTTGATCTCTATAGGGGATCGACCTCCTTGGAACTCTATAGGGGTTCCTTCCTCTAGGTTGCTACTCAAAGGCTGCTAAAAAGATTCATCTATTCATTGAGAAAAGATAATGAATACATGATTGTTTATAGGGCTTCTAAATCCTAACTCTTAATAGGACTCCTACTCGTGACTCCTACTTCTAACCAACTCCTAATGCTTATTTAAGAAGAAACCTCCCAACTAATCCTAACCTTAGTCGGCCTTTTCACCTTTTTAATAAAGGTCAACTAGGTAGGTTTTACATAAATGCCCTTTTCAATGAAACTCAATTAGGACTCTCCTAGCTAGAGTCCTAACAGACCCGCCCTCTTCAAATCAGCCTTGTCCTCGAGGCTGATGATTCATAAATTCTATGAATTTGATCTTCAAGTCGTCATAGTTCTCCCAAGTAGCATCTTTTGCTAGTAGGTTCACCCACTGTATTAGCACTTTAGTAGTGGGTTATCGTCGTCGAGTCACGATCTATCAATCAATAATGACACTCGGTTGAGTCTGGAGTTCTCTTTGGGAAGTCATATTTGGTAGATGGCTTTAGGCTATCTCATTTTGTCCTAGCTTGAGCTTTAAACACGACACATGAAAGATTGGATGAATTCGGAAGCTTATCATGGACTTAGCTGGTTTTGCCTAAGTCGTGCGGCACCCTTGCATGTCCGTTCGCAAAGGTCAGCTTCCCCAAAGCCTCCCATGTTTCTTAGGACCCACAAAAGAGAGAACGGGTTAGAGAAAATGCCTCATTCGGGATCCACAAGCAAACATTTCCAAAAACACTTCATAGATAATGCAAATTACAAACAGACTTTACAAGCTTTGAACATTTGCATAGCAAAGGGTCAAAATGGTCCACTACAGACCAAAAATCTCTCACAAGTGTCCATATAACACAACCTTTATTTACAAGCCTAAAGCTACCACCAAACCCAACTAAAATAGGACTATTAAGCCTTCGACCATCCCTCTACATGTTTTGCAAAGCATGAACATACCAAAAGACACGGGACATATATAAGCATTACATCAAACATCCTATTTCGAAGTTTGTCCGTGACATTCTCCCCCACTTATTCCTTCGACATCCTTATCGAAGCCTTTGTGAACACTACAACTCCTCGCCTTTGCTGAGTCTTCAATCTTCTGCTCCAGCTGCAATGTGCCTCTTGGCTCCCAACTGCTCTCCGCTGTTGTTTTTAAGTAGTCGAACCTTTGATCGGCCATGCTGCTTCAACTCACCAATGACTCTAACTCTAGTGTGGGGTTGGCTGAGTTATGTTGATCCTTGTTGATTCCTGCGGATCCTCCAGATGAAGGAAAAGACCATCCTTACTATGCGCCAGTCTCTCATATGCCTAATGCTGCTTAAACTGGGTGGATACTTGTTGGAGCTTTAACGAGCATTGCCTAGCAAACTTTCAAAGTTTTTGGTCCTTCCTCCATAAAATTTGCTCATCGACTCTTCTTTCACTTAGTTGTCACTTCCAAGTAGATTCGCATCACTTCTGCTTTCGATTAGCATTCTGTTGGGAAATGAGGCGGATACTCTACTCTTTGTAGCACTGATCACCAATGGTGAGGATTTGACAACTATTATCTTCTAATATCTTCGAAGGGTCTTTGAAACTGTGCAGAGCTCCTTTGCTAGATAGATAAGAGAATTAGGGTACTCAGTTTCGCCCATTCTCTTAAGGGTTGAGAAGGCAAAGGTTACTTGACTTCGCCCACCTCCTCGAGGTTGTACTCCATGCATCGAGCTGGTTACTGGCCTTCGCTTGCTCTTTGCTCACACTTCTGAAGTACTTAAAGTGTTTGCACTCCTTGCATTGAGTTAGTTACTGTGATTCACCTTCTCAATGCCATCGAACTTCTGGAATGCAGGAAGTTTTCACCCCAACATGGAGTAATTCTCTAACAAATTTGGTCGCCTCTGGAATTGTATCGTCTTCTTCATCAACCTTGCCACCTACTCCACTGAGTAGCAAAGGTACAGCACCGCGTACTGCCTGTTTTGTTCCTTGGTCATGCACTCTTGCATGACTCGAAGTCCTTCACTTTCAGCTATCTTGATGAGAAGCTCATTGACACTGATCTTATGAAGTTCCTTGGCCTCTGCCCTTCTGCCTTGTCTCGGTACTCGGAGTTTGCCTCTGCATGCTCCACCTCCTCGGCCCCTTTCATGACTAAGCGCTCTCCCTCCATGAGAGCAAGGGATCAATGACTTTCACGGAAGTCCCGCTTCTACGGTACCATAACGTTGCCATGCCCATGGCCCTACTATCCGTCGCCTCGCAACTGCATCCCTTTTCTTCATGATCAGTAGATATGTCTCTATGGCACTCCTCCGAGTCCACCTCCATTCTAACTGATGCTTGATTTTAGGTAGCTAAGTCCCTTTGGACTCATTATCGCTTCCTCGCCCCTTTCGACCCCCTACTTCAACACCTCTGTGTTCTCCAAGCAGCTCCCTTTGGTCAATGGAAAGATAGACTACAACTCTCATGCATGGCCTCTGCCATCATGTTGTAGGATTTGCACTGATTCTGTTTTCCTTAGCTTCCTTGGTAGCAACGTTCGCTTACTCGACCTTGTCCTCTGACTTGTCTTCACAGCCCCCATATGCTGATGACCAAGGCTTTCATCTGATGCAAAATTCGATGCACGCACGGAAGACCCGCCTCTGCGGTACCATGGCCTTCCTTGAATCCATAACCCTTCTTATCGTTGTGTTGTTCACCAAAGTGAAGCTTTCAGTTGCTTCCGATCATACCTCCATATGATCTAGTCCCTCACGGGACTATGTCGTATGCATCGCATTGCCACGAATTGTTCCACCATGATCCGCTGCACTATGTCGCCTCCTGGTGACATCTCTATTGCATTCTGATTCTTGTGGAATAAACTCGAATTATGATCCCTCCATGTGTGGCCTCTGCCAATATATCGCAGGGTCTCTTCCACCTTCGATTTTGTTCGCTTCTTTGACAATCGACTTTCATCCACCCACTCTTGGGTCACACCTAGATGAAGCACTGCTCTAGGACAGTCCGTCACCTAGTAGCTCCCGAAGTCCCCCGACTTTGCTGCAATTAGTGCACCATTGTTTGGATCCTGGGCCTCTGCCCCTACTATCATAATTTTCCTGCGCACCGCTTCCTTCATGGCAACTTGAATGGCAACACTATGGCATATTCTTCAAGAGTACTCGCCTCCGCATCCTCTTGCCCTGTGCCAAGGCCTTCCAAACCCAACTTCGCCTCCGCAAATTGAGTCACCTTAGTTCCTCCATCAAATGCTTTTCTGAGATAAGGTGCATGTGCCCAAAAGCTCCTTTCGTCTTTGGCACCATGCAAGATGAGTCTGCTCCATTAGAATAAAGGACCCATGGAACAACATGATCCTGCTCTTGCCTCTACAAGAGTTCATGTCCTTGACCTCTGTACAAGGAAAGCACTGTTCCTCCACTCCATGTTCCATCTTCAATGCTGGCCCCCTTCATGTGGCTTGGGTACTTCACCAAGTTACACCCAAGTTGCTCTGCTCCTCGTTTTTGCATTGAGTTGATGGTGGCCCTCGCGCCCACCATTCCATGGGTTAGCCCTCCCTTGAGTCCGATCTCCATATCGACTCCAAGTGTGTCTTTATTTGTGTTGCTTTGGGTCGCTCCCCCACTTGATCTCGCAATACATCCACCAATACATTCTCTCGAGTGAGATCATGCGATGACTCCTCGCCACTTGCTCAGTCTATTGAGCTTCGTGGAGTTATTATTTGTCGAGGTACTCCTCCTCATCATGTGAGGTTCATCCCACATAATTCTTCCTCTGGAGAGCCAAGACTTATCCCTCCTGGATAACTGTCCCATTGGAGCAATATTTCTCTTTGTTTCGGAGACCACCATCCCCTTAGACTACTCCGATTTGCTGAACAAACTATGCATTGTCTTGTCTCCTGCAAACGCACTTGCTAGATTACAACTCCACGTCAATACAACCCCCGCTGCACCACTCAAGGCCTAGCAACATGCTGAACTCATTGCACACTTCAGCCTCCTACGGACGTATCCTTCACATGCCGAAGAAAAAGTTTCAATGCTCTATGGCACTAAGTTTCGATCGCCTTAGGATGGCCGCGAACATTCCATTGTCCGCATACAAACCCATGTATGAGTACCGAATTCTTTGAGTTAGCAATTCCCCTCACCTTTGTGAGCTTTGCACAACTCTTTTTGTCGCTGAGTAACTCATTCCACCTTGCATGGTCTCATCCTTTACCAAGAGCCTCGCTTGCCTTGAGCACCATCAAGTATAGTTGTCAACGTTGAGCCGTAGCTCAAACTTAGCCATCCCAACCTTTGTGCGCTTTGCATTCTTCCAAGCTTGCATGTTCTCATGGTGCCTCTTGCGCGAAGGGTTGGCCATTCCTCTGAATGTCAATCTCAGATGCTCACTCCTCCGAGCGACTCCTTTTCCTTATATCTCCATGCCTGTTTTCCCCCAAATGGTCGTGCGTGTGCTAACTGCCCTCAACGCAGCCCCGCTAGGTCCCCCACGTTTACATGCTAAGTGTTTCTATGAGTGCTTGTCCCACTCTAATACCATCTGTCATGGACTTAACTGGTTTTCCCTAAGTCGTGCGGCACCCTTGTGTATCCGTCCACAAAGGTCAGCCTCCCCAAAGCCTCCCATGCCTTTAGGACCCACAAAAGAGAGAATAAGTTAGAGAAAACGCCTCATTCGGGATCCACAAGCAAATATTTTTGAAAACACTTCATAGACAATGCAAATTACAAACAGACTTTACAAGCTCTGAACAGTTGCACAACAAAGGGTCAAAATTATCCACTACAGACTGAAAATCTCTCACAAGTGTCCACATGACACAACCTTTATTTACAAGCCTAAAGCTGCCACCAAACCCAACTAAAATGGGACTATTAAGCCTTCGGGTGTCCCTCTACATGCTATGCAAAGTATGAACATACCAAAAGACATGGACATACATAAGTATTACATCAAACATCCTGTTTCGAAGTTTGTCCGTGACAAGCTAGCGGGTAACTCCAATCTGTATGCTATCACTCCGATGCGCTCCAAATTTAGTAGGGTCTATAGAACTGAGATGAAAGCTTCATAGATGCTCTAGTTTGGATTGATGTTTGCTTGTATGGCTAGAGCCGTAGGAAGACCCAATCTCCTACTGAAAATTCTCTTTCGCCTTTATGTTGATCATATTGTTGTTTTATCCTTGCTTGAGCTGCAGTGAGATTATCTTTTAGCAACTTTAGTATTTTGTCTCTGTTCTATAGTTCCCTATCTATTTGTTCTACTTTAGAGGTGCTCAACAAATATTTTGGGATCACAGGGAGAGGTTGGTCATACATAGCCTCATAGGGGTTACTTTTTGTGGATGAATGATAAGTTGTATTATACCACCACTCGACCCAGGGAAGGCATTTTATCCACTCTTTTGGCCGATCACTGGTGAAGCATCTAAGGTATGTCTCCAAGCACCTATTCACCACTTCAGTCTGGCCGTTGATTTGTGGGTGATACACCGTACTCATTTTCAATTTAGTGCACTGCATCTAGAATAACTCTATCCAAAATCTGCTCATAAAGACCCTATCACGATCACTTACAATAGATCTCGACATCACATACAATTTTATAATATTCTCCATAAAAATTCGAGCAATACTAGAACCAGTGTAGGGATTACGAACAGCGTAAAAGTGAGCATACTTTGTAAGGCGATCAACCATGATAAGAATTGTATCTTTTCCTTGTGATGAGGGAAGCCCTTCGATGAAGTCCATTGATATATCAATCCATATTGAGTTCGGGACTAGTAGAGGTTGCAGCTTTCCGAGACTTGCCACTGTCTCGCCTTTATGTCGTTGACATACATCACATTGTGCCACAAATTTAGCAATAATATTTTTCATCCTTACCTAATAAAAATTTTGCTTAATTCTCTTATAGGTTTTAAGGAATCCGGAGTGCCTGGTCACAGGTGTGAAATTTATCTCCTGAAGGATGGTCTTTATGTAAGTAGAATTTAGCATAAGCACAATGCGTCCTTTATAGCATAATTCTTTAAAGTCCCAACTGTAATAAGCCATGGAGCTTGGTGCTTCATTCAATTTTTTTATGATCTTACTAGCCTCTAGATCTTCCTGTCATTCCTTCTTAATGTCCTTAAGGAAGTCACTGATCAGAAGTGAAACGACTGAAAATTTAGCTTGCTCGGGTAGTCGGGAAAGTGTATATGCAACAATATTCTCTTTCCCTTTTTTGTAAGTTATTTTATAATCATATCCAAGAAGCTTTGTTACCCATTTTTGCTACTTTAGGGAAGATATCTTCTGCTCCAAGAAATACTATAGGCTTTTATGGTTGGTCTTGATTTGAAAGTGTCGCCCAATCAAGTATGGTCTCTATTTGGTCACCGTATGCACAATCGCGAGCATCTCCTTATCATAAATAGTCATCTTGAGATGGGAAAGAGATAATGCCTTACTAGTATAAGCAAAGGGGCAGCCATCTTATATTAGTACAACACTAATTCTGACTCCAGAGGCATCGACTATAATAACAAAAGTCTTGCCGAAGTCGTGTAGCGCCAGTACAAGCGTTGTCGTCATTATGGCTTTAAGTTCGTTGAAGGTGGCAGTGGCTTTGTCCAACCATTGGAAAGCATCTTTTTTCAGCAAGGAAGTAAGAGGTGCACTGATCATTCCACAGTTTTTCATGAACTTGCGGTAGTAGCCTGTTAAACCGAGAAAGCTGCATAGCGATTTTATGTTCCTTAGGGTTGGCCAATTCTACATCGCTTTAATTTTGGAGGGGTCCACTGCCACACCTACCTCTGATATGATATGCTTAAGATATTCCACCTTCTGTTGAAGAAAGCTGAACTTCAATTTTTTGACAAAAAGAACATGTTCTCGCAAAATCGTCAAAACAGGTCATAAGTGTTGAAAATGACTTTCAAGAGAAGGGTTGTAAATAAGAATATCGTTAAAGAAAACCAACAAAAAATTACAAAGATAATTCTAGAAAGTATCATTTATAAGGCTCTGGAAGGTAGAGGGAGCTTTATTGAGACCAAAGGGTATTACCAAAAATTCGTAGTGGCCGTTGTATGTTTGAAAGGCGGTTTTTAGTATGTCTTCTTCGCACACTTGTATTTGATGACACCCGGATCGAAGGTCCAACTTTGTGAAGACTTGTGCTCCCTTTAATTCATCAAGCAATTCATCTACTACTGAAATAGGGCATTTGTCCTTGACGGTTATGCCATTGAGAGCTTGGTAATCAACTTACATTCATCATGTTCTGTCCTTCTTTCGTACGAGGAGCACCGGTGAAGAGTAGGGGCTGCAACTTAGCCGAATAACTCCTATTTTGAGCATCTCTTTTATAATTCTTTCTATTTCATCCTTCTAGAGATATGGATACTTATATGACTGAGTATTTACTGGAGGTTTGCCCAAAATAATCGGTATACAATGATCATGTTGACGGGTAGGAGGTAGGTTGCGCAGTTTGTCAAATATATCTGAAAATTCAGTAAGCAAAGAAAGCATGTTTGGATCTTCAAATTCTATTGGCTCTCCCTTAGTTTGCTGCCCAAGTTATACTAAAAAGCCACTGTATGCTTTGTGTAAAATGTTCTCCATTCGTTGTGTGCAAATCGTCGTTACATTGCCCCCACATTTCCTGTGCAATATCACCTATTTCCCCTTACTATAAAATTTTATAATTAGTTTCACAAAATTTTAGAAAAATCACCTAATGTCATCAGCCATTCGATGTTGAGCATGACCTTATAATCATCAAGAGGGAGGAGGAAGAAATATGCAATTATCTCTTGGTCCTGCTGCAGTAGTTTCACCCACGGGCACCTATGATCACACTTCAAAATTCGTCCATCAGTGACCTTAACGTCAAACTTGCTATAATTCTCGATAGCTAAGGCCATCCGAACAACAACCTTGCTATTCATAAAATTATTAGTGCTCCCGGTGTCAATAAGAACGGTGATATGTTGTTGCTTCAGAAGTCCTCCCATTTTCATCGTTTGCGGGTTCACGTAACCGGCAAGGGCATGGATCATAATATCAACCGGCTACTGTTCTTCATCTGTGACCTCTTCCTTATGCTCTTGGACCTCCTCCTCCATGTCTTTAAGAGGTTCAATCAGTAGGAGATGGCCCCTTTTGCAGCGATGATCGCGGTTCCATGGCTCGTCGTAATACCAACAAAGACCCTTTGCTGATCGGTCACGTAGTTCTTCTCTTGTCAAATTTTTTGGCAGCGAAGGATGGCTGGGAGCAGAAGGAGGTTTATATGCCGTAGGCCTAGGAGAGGTTCTTATCCTCCGAGCATCTTGGTTGAGCCATTCTTCGTATATTCGGGTGAAAGAAATCGCAGTTGTCATGGTACGAGGCTACTGCACCTTAACCTCCCCTTTTATCTTTGGCTTGAGTCCTTCGATGAATGTTCCTAACAATTGATGGTCAGTCCAATCACGAGCAAGGTAGGATAACTTCTCAAACCTAGTTTGGTACTCTTGAATTGTAGAGGTTTGTTGAATCTTTACGAGTTGGCCATCGATATTTTCATACTTCGTAGGTCCGAAATGATTTAGTAGTGCATTTTTAAATTGATTCCATGTCAGAGCCCCATGATTATATTCCAGCCAATTGTATAAGGCTGCCGTGCCTTAACCTCCCTTTTATCTCTGGCTTGAGTCCTTCGATGAATATTCTAACAATTGACGGTCAATCCAATCACGAGCAAGGTAGGATAGCTTCTCAAACCTAGTTTGGTACTCTTGAATCATAGAGGTTTATCGAATCTTTGCGAGTTGGTCATTGATATTTTCATACTCCATAGGTCCGAAATGATTCAGTAGTGCGTTCTTAAATTGATTCCATGTCAGAACTCCATAATTATATTCCAGCTAATTGTACCATTGAATAGCATCTCCTTCAAGGTGGATGACAGTATTTTCCACCATAGCTGTTAGAGCTAGCCCCAGGAAATTTACCAAAGGATAATTTTGGCAACCCGACAAAGACAATAAAGTGGAAGAATAAAAAAAGCAACAAGAACACAAGATTTACGTGGTTTGTATGAATTTTCTGAATAAGGACTTTCCCCTCAGCAATGGTATCCCATTTGCATCCAACAATTTTCTTACCTGAAGGCGGCTTCACAAGATCCCAAGTTCTATTCCGATGGAGAGATTCAATTTCTCCATTCATCGCGATCAACCACTTAGCGGAATTATCATAAGAAACTGCATCTGAGTAGGAAGTAGGCTCACCAACTTCACTTGTTTCTTTTGCAATAGACAAAGCATATGCAACCAAATTTGCATATCTTTGTGGTGGTCGAATATCTCTCCGTGGTCTATCCTTGGCTATGGAGTATTGCTCTTCTTCTGGATCATCTGCGTTAGTAGACTCGGGACCATCTACTGGCATTCTTTGAGTAGAAGAGTTCGACTGAAAAGAATATAAACTACCAATCTCAAGCTCCACTTGCTTCTGCGCACTATCATTTGTACAACTAGTAGATTCCTCTTTAGAAGATAACATAGATAATTTATCAAAAGTAACATCTCTAATGATTACAAATTTTGGGGATTTGGGATCAGAACACCATAATCTGTATCCTTTCACCCCAGAAGCATACCCAAGGAAAATGCACTTTTTTGCTCGAGGCTCTAATTTTCCTTAATTTATATGCATGTATGCTGGACACCCAAAAATTTTTAAATCAGAGTAATCAGTAGGAGTACCTGACCAAACTTCCTCCGGAGTTTTAAAGTTTAGTGCTGCAGACGGAGCGCGGTTGACAACGTAACAAGCCAAATTAATTGCCTCTGCCCAAAAGTCCTTTATCAACCCTGCATTTGAGATCATACACCTTGCTCTCTCCAAAAGTGTTCTGTTCACATGTTCGGCCATACCATTTTGCTGAGGCGTCATCCTAACAGTGCGATGCCGAACGATTCCTTTATTTTTGCAAAATTCATTAAAGTCACATTCACAAAACTCCATGCCATTATCTGTTCGAAGCCGCTTAATCTGTTTACCTGTTTGCTTCTCAATCAAAGCCTTCCATTGTTTAAATGTTAGAAAAATATCATTTTTATGCTTCAAAAAATAAACCCAAACTTTCCTGGAATAATCATCAATGAAAGTCAACATATACCTGGCACCACCCTTAGACTGAACTTGAGCTGAACACCAAAGGTCTGAATGAATATAGTCAAGAGTACCTTTCATTTTATGAACTGCTGGAGAAGTGAAGCTGACTCTTTTCTGCTTTCCAAAAATGCAGTGTTCACAAAAATCAAGTGGCCCAGTACTCTGTCCGCAAAGTAGACCCCTTTTGCTTAATATGCTCAAACCTTTTTCGCTCATATGACCCAAACGCATATGCCATAATTTGGTGATGTCAGAATCAGACAATGATGATGACGAAACTGCAACCGAACCTGTGACAGTAGTTCCCTGTAGAATATACAAGCTACCAGACCTACAAGCTTTCATAACAATAAGGGCACTTCTAGAAACTTCCATAACCCCACCTTCAGCTGTGTATTTACACCCAAGGGCCTCTAGGGTGCCTAAAGAGATAAGATTCTTTTTTAAATCAGGAACATGTCTAACATTAGTGAGCGTCCTCACAATACCATCATGCATTTTAATTCGGATTGTGCCTCTACCAACAACATCACATGCGTCATTATTGCTCATCAAAACAATTCCACCATTACAAGATTCATATGTGGAAAACAAATCCCTATTGGGACACATGTGATAAGAATAACCTGAATCTAAAATCCATTCATTTTTAGACCTCGTCTTGTCATCAATAGCAGAGAAAATATTTCCAACATTCTCATCAGTTGCTACATTAACTTCAGCGGATTCAATAGTTTTCTCAACAAATTTTTCCTTTTGCTTTAATTTATTTTTCAATTTAAAGCAATCAGATTTAATGTGCCCCATTTTATGACAATATCTGCATTCCAAATTTCTATGTCTAGATTTAGATCTAGATTTAGATCTATTACTATCAAATTTCCTTTTATCTGTTCTCCCCCTAACAACCAGACCTTTAGCCTGATTCTCTCTACTTTCCCCAGAAATATCTCTGTCTATCTGCTCCTTAGATTTTAGTGCAGATTTAATTTCTTGATACAAAACTGTTTCTTTTCCATAAATCAAAGTATCACGGAAATGTTTAAAAGATTGGGGAAGAGAACATAAGAGTAATAAAGCCTTATCCTCATCATCAATTTTTGCATCTATATTCTCCAAATCCATAACCAAAGAATCAAACTTATCAAGATGTGAGAGTATAGATGTACCTTCAATCATCCGAAGCATATATAGACTCTGCTTCAAGTAGAGACGATTCTCCACTATCCTCTTAATGTACAAGGCTTTAAGCTTGTCTCACATGTTCTTAGTCGTAGTCTCCGTAGTAACCTCCCGTAAAATCTCATCAGAGAGATTTAGAATAATGCTGGATCGGGCCTTCTTATCCATACCCGCAAGATCTTCCATTGACGTACCATCTGAAATGTTCTCAGCCCCCTGTAGTGCCAAATCAACTCTGTCTTGAACCAGAATGGCCTCCATCTTAAGTTGTCATATGCCGAAGTTGACATTTCTGTCGAATTTCTCGACAACGATCTTTGATATTGTCATTGTTGCCAAAAGATCCCAAAACCAGGCTCTAATACCAATTTGTTAGAGCTAGCCCCAAGAAATTTACCAAAGGATAATTTTGGCAACCCGACAAAGATAATAAAGCAGAAGAATAAAAGAAGCAACAAGAACACCAGATTTATGTGGTTCGGTCAATTGACTTTGACCTACATCCACGGACGAAAGAGGAGCAAATCACAACTATAAAAGAGACTATTACAAATGCCTTAGGAAGATGTTCTTAGGCCATAAAACACCCGAAAATACTAAACAAGAAAAACCTCAACTATAAGCCCAAACTATTGAACTGATTATGGACTTAAACCAAAAGCAAACACTTAGGTTTTTCTTGTGGTGCCACTTGTGATGTATCTGACTTCAAAGCCCAGGCCCTTATTTATAGTTCCAATAGGAGATAAGAAGCCTAGTTTTCCCGATGTGGGACTATGGGACTTGCCAAACTAACAATAGCATCATCCGACATTTGGTAGTAGCGAAAGTAACGTTCAACATGCGAAATCCACCCCCCCTGGGTCTCCTTCTTCCCATCATGGGAAGTCCACCCTCATTCGTGGCTGAAGCATGTCCAAGGGCTATCCCTCCTTCTCTAAAGGCCTCTCTGAACTCTCCCCTCATTGAAATTTGGTTGGACTCGGTGGTTGTCCAATTCTGATTTTTGTAAACAAAGTGCGCAATTTGTCATCCAAGCATGATTCAAGCCATGATTCAATCCGAGATTCTAATGCTTCAAATTTGGCATCAATTAGATATTGAGAAGCCATAGCATATGCTTGTAGATCAGAGATGTCTCTATCTTTTTTCTGTTGATGAATTAATGACATGGGGTGGTGGAAGGTTTGGAAAAATTTAGGATCACGGAAAGGTATTGCGGCAGATTTTTACGTCTAAAGTGTAGTAGTTAGATGTAAAAGATCAGTGGTTTATATTGAGGATTCTTTAATGAAACAAAAAGGAAATCTGCTGTTAGGAAGTATTAAAGCTGGCATAAAAATTTCGTAGAGATTTGGACTGAAAAAACATAGTAGCAAGATCAAACAAACTATGCTATGTAGTTGGAATTCTACAGTACATCTTTCATCATAGAGATGAAAACTTTGCGAAGAAAAGTTTATGCAGAAACATAGGAACAAATTTTTTTAGATTTTTGAATAAGGATAACTAAATTGTAGCAGTAGTAAGGTAGGAAACCAGAACCTGTTGCAATTCACGAGGAGATCAAAGGATGATCCACGGTGGTGGAGATGACGGCGGAATTCAACAATGATCTTTTAAGCAATTGTGGGAATTTCATTGGGCAACTATAAAGGGCTGATGGATGGCTATGGAAGGACAGTAAGACGCCAAGAACGCTACTCTGATACCAAGTACTGGAACCCTTATGGATTCTAAGCTTAGGGTTGATCTCTTTAGGGGATCGACCTCCTTGGAACTCTATAGGGGTTCCTTCCTCTAGGTTGCTACTCAAAAGCTGCTAAAAAGGCTCATATATTTATTAAAAAAAGAGGATGAATACATAACTGTTTATAGGGCTTCTAAACCTCAACTCCTAATAGGACTCCTACTTAAGACTCCTACTTCTAACCAACTCCCAATGCTTCTTTAAGAAGCAACCTCCCAACTAATCCTAACCTTAGCCGACCTCTTTACATCTTTAATAGGGGTCGACTAGGTAGATTTTACATGAATGCTCCTTTCAATGAAACTCAATTAGGACTCTCCTAACTAGAGTTCTAATAGAATATCCTATATGTTCTTGCTTAAACAAATCCCTGGCCAAGGTTATTCGGATTGAGCGAGAGTATTGTTCGGGAGAATCCAATTAGAGTGAGCTTCGAGTAGAAATTATATGGGCTTAATAGTACCATGCCCGATATATGGTCTCTTGGATATTAGATGGATGAGTGACTATATATATATGGTAACTAAAGATAGACAGGTCTAATAGATTGGATTCCCCTGTATCGTTTGGGGATCGCGGCGTAGTGGCTTAGTACGTCCATAGTCGATGAGTTGAGTGAATTATCATGGAGATAAGAATTCATTGAGCCAGAAGAAGTTCTGACATGTATGATTTATAGCCAGCTCGATATTGGGCCTAGAGGGTCACACACATATGGTAGGCGTTGCGACGAGGAGAGGTTCGGATATAAGATATCCATCAAGGCCCCTATCTTATTGGTTATCCAATACGCCCTTGAATGATTGGATCCTATGGATGAGTTCCAATAAGAGCCAATGAGTGATTATTGGATATAGATCCACTAATCTAAGAGGCTTGGGTTGTTGGATGAAGATCTAATGCCCAATAAGGCAGAATCCATTAGGGTTAAGTTGATAGGGGACCTCTATAAATAAGAGAGAACCAAAGGCCCATAGGCCAGAGGTTCTTTTGGTTGCCACCTGCTATTCTCCTCTCCTCTTCTCCTCCTCAGATAGTAGGTGTGGAGATTTAGGTAATAATGTGAGGAGTATCATTACAACCCTACTAGGTGGATCACTGCTAGAGAGGAGAGCACTTAACTTCCTTCATCCTCTCCTACAAATCTATAGGGATTCAGGGATATACGATCTCCCTAGATACAACACAATTATCTCACATGTGGATTTAAGTTTCGTAGATTTTTGCACATTAATCTTTACTCGATAACAAACACCTTTTAGGAAATTTGGGATTTTTATTTTCTGTTCTTCTAGTACGCATGTGATATCTGATGAATATAAAATAATTATGAACATAATCATAATTATACCTATGAATCCAATTATGATTCTATAGATTCATAATCACCTATTTTTTATATTAGCCATTTTTATATTAGAATCAAATATATATCAAACAATCTATAATCATAATCACCATATAGATTTAATTATGAATATAATCATAATCATATCTGATGAATCCATTAGAGTATTTTCTAAATTAATCTTTGATTTGGTCTTCCAATTATAGACAATAAGTTAATTGTGTGGATACCATCAATCATATTTCTAACTTAATGACGAGATAAGTTAGGAATATGAAACTCTTGGGGCATAATTGCAGATTCATCAATTATGAATATAATCATAATTGTAGATTCATCAGTTATAATTATAAATAAGGTTATGGTCCCCGGTTGTAGTATCTAATGAAGTTTCTCTTCACTCGTCAAAGAGAAATATAAAGTTCTTATGGATACTCTATAATTTGAAAACTAATTCATCGATTAATTTAGAAAATACTCTAATGGATTCATCAGGTATACTTCTGTGCTAATATGTTTCTTAATTGTTGTAGGATTTCATGCATCTTATTGTGGATTTAATAAGTTTTATGGAAAGAATCTAAAATATTATTTTGGATCTATAAAGCTCTTAAGGATACCCTGCAATTGGAAGACCAAATCAGGAGATTGGATCTATAAAGCTTTTTGATTGTAGACAATCAAAAGGTGTTTCTCATTTAAGTTTATGAAAAATAAACTTAAATCCACCTAGCATGCAAATGGAAGAACTTCATTGGTGATGAGGTAAGTTAGAAATATGGTAAAGTCTCTTTGATGGGCGAAGAGAAACTTCATTAGATATTGCAATCGGGGACCATAACCTTATCTATAGTCATAACTGGTGAATCTATAATTATGATTATATTCATAATTAATGAATATGTAATTATGCCTCAAGAGTTTCATATTTCTAACTTATCTCATCATTAAGTTAAAAATACGACTGATGGTATCCACACAATTAATTTTCATAATAATTATGTTCCTTAGCCAAATAACTTTGCTTTAATTAGATCATTTTAATTTTGGCTAATCAAAATAATGGCTTAACACATTTAAGTATACATATGTGACCTTTAAAATTCTAACAATCTCCCACTGAGTCATATATGTATCCTTATAAATGTGCTATACTTTATGAGCTCAGGTGAACAACGGTAAAGTTTTATGGAAACATTCTAAAACCATTGTTTTTGGATCTATAAAGTATGTTTTGAATCAAAAATTTAGTTTTGATTCTATAAAACAATTGTTTGATCCATATTTGATATTTTAAAGACCCAACAATTGGTATCAGAGCCATCCTACAATGATTGTTGAACATCTAGGCTTATTTTTTATATATTTTAATGATATTTTTATTAGTATTTTGGAGTGATTTGGTTATATCATCATCAGGGAAGATGATAGTTTTATGTAATCATGCTATAGCATGCTTCACATTAATTTTTATATCACTTTAATTTTGAGATATCTTTTCTTCTTCGTGCCTTTTCCTTTTTATAGTATAGTATGCAAATTCATTTTTTACACTACAAGGCACCAAATTCCCTTTGGATTTTATCTAATTAATTAAATTTATATTAATTTGATTAATTAGATATTATTGTAATATTATGTTGGTTTAATTATGTTGTTGCAATATGCAAATTTAATTAATAATAATATTATTACAATATTATGATGATTTAATTATGTGTTGCAATATGCAAATTTAATTAATAATAATATTATTGTAATATTATATTGGTTTAAACATAATATTGATTCTATAATGTTATTTGTTGATGTAATTCGAATGATTTACATGCATTAAATATATTAGTCAACAAATTAAGGTCAAGCCAATTTGACTAATATGGTTAAAATTCAATTAGTGATTGTTTAATATTAAATTGAGTAATTTAATGCATGAAGTTACCAAAGTGACCTCTCATGTATAACATTTCTCATGAAAATATTAAATGTAGTGTGTATTTATATCCATGCAGTAATCACCCGACCCAAAGGAAGGTTAATGACTGACAGGATTTTATACATACTTATAATGGTAAACACGTGACAATTATAAAGTTATATATATAAATGATAAATCAATCCAAAGATAGGTTTATCATTTGACATGCCTTATTATCAATATTTGATCATTACAACAACACTACCACTAGCAATTAATATTGAAGTTCAAAGATAAGATATTAATGTTGCATTTGGTATCTTGAGATGGATTATATCATTATTTGAATTTACTTAAGTTTATGGTAATAGATATGAGCATAATTTCTGGTTATCTATTGTTCTCTTATTTAGGTTCTCTTATAAAAATATCTACTAACCTCAATTCAGTACTGGTTTTAAACGAAACCAACTTTAAGGGCAAGAAAAGAAAAAACAAATATGGAAAGAATGATACTGATAAGGGTCCAATACACAAGAAATAAAATAAGGATGATACTTATTTTTTCTATAAGAAATTTAGGCATTTAAAGAAGGACTGTGTCAAATATCATGCTTGGCATGCTAAAATGGATACATTCCTTACTTTGGTTTGTTCTGAAGTCAATTTAACTTAATACCTAGAAACACTTGGTGGTTAGACTCTGATACTAATTGTTGGGTCTTTAACATATCAAATATGGATCAAACAATTATTTTATAGAATGAAAACCGAATTTTGGTTTAAACATGCTTCATAGATCTAAAACTAGATTTTAGATTCTTTCCATAAAACTTATTAAATCCATAATAAGATGCATGAAATCCTACAACAATTAAGAAATATATTAGCATGGAAGCATACCTAATGAATCTATTAGAGTATTTTCTAAATTAATCGATGATTTGATCTTCCAAGTGTAGAGTTTCCTTAAGAACTTTATATTTCTCTTTGACGAGTGAAGAAAAACTTCATTAGATACTACAATTGAGGACCATAACCTTATTTATAGTCACAACCAATAAATCTACAATTATGATTATATTTGTAATTGATGAATCTGCAATTATGCCTTAAGAGTTTCATATTCCTAGCTTATCTCGTCATTAAGTTAGAAATATGACTGATGGTATCCACACAATTAATTTTCATAATAATATTTCTAACTTCTCTTGTTCAAACACGCTTTATAAATCTACAATAATATGCATGAAATCCTACAACAATTAAGAAACATATTAACACGAAAGAATTCTATGATCCAAAATCAAGAAATATTTTTGAGACGGGTATTGCTACATTCTTTGAGAATATTGAGTTTGGGGGGAGAAATAAGGTTAAAGACTTTACCTTATTTCTAATACAAAAGAGGCATCACCAAGATCAAATAATTGTTTTATAGAATCAAAACAATTATTAAATCGTCACCAAGGGGTTCTTATATGCAATTTGTGTTGAATATCATATTTTGATGCTAAAATCAATTGATAATTGTGTTTATGTTTTAATCTGTGTTTTGAGTGACGTAGGATGCTTCAATCAGGATGAGACAATTAAAATACAAAAAATCATGTTGGGCCGGAAGAACATGTCAGAAGATTGGATGTCGGGCTGGTGGATCGGTCGACGTATCGAAAGAAGGCTTCGGGTCGTGGACTCGGGCATCGGGCCAAGAAGAGCGGGTATTGCACCAAGGATATCGGAGTTGTGGAGTCAACTGGCCGATTGGGCAATAGGCCACAGGAGAGGACGATGTGTCGAAGAATCGGACGAAGCGTTGAGGGACCAATGACATGCCAAACAACTTGATTAATGCTTAGTATTAATTATCTAGATGGAAGTTTATTTTATATGTGCAGAATTAACTACGATGGAAGTAAGACATGCAGCAAGAGTTACGCCAGAGTCAAGACCATGATCACATTGGGGGTTCGAGAGTTCGACGGAAGTCCGGACGATCGTCGGAGGTTCTACGGGACCAAATCCGAGAAGTCTAGGAGCTTGCCAAAGAAGCTCGTCGGAACTCGCCAAGTGGATTGTCGCAAGTCCAGAAGTTTGCCGGAAGTCCACTGGAGCATCGCCGAGGGTTCGTCGGATGTTCGCCGGAAGCTTACCGGAAGAAGCGATTGATGCACCAGAGCAAGTTGCAGTAAATGTCTTAAGAAATGTCATAGTTAGCATGTGGATTAAGTTAGGAATGGGAGATGATCCCATTAACTTAATCTGGGGGCAATTGGGCCCTTGACAGACCCAAATTGGGCCAAATAGATCAGCCCATTCGGATCCAGATTTCCTTGCCGGCGGTGGCACCGCCCAAGAGCTCAGGAAAGCTGGGCGGCGCAACCACCCAGGTCAGGCGGTGGTACCACCCTTGTCAAGTGGTGGTACTGCCTAGGCTCAATCTCCGAGCGAGACTGGGCGATGGTACCGCCCCTGTCAAGCAGTTGTACCGCTTGAGCTCGGTCTTCGAGAGGTAGTATCGCCCAGTTATGGCAGTAGTACCGCCAAGACCCCGAAAATCCGGGAGATGACATATTTGAGCTCCAAATTCAAATTAGTTGGGGCCTATATAAACCCCACCCTTTCCTACATGAAAGGGTAACCAAAAGGCACCAAAAATCCAATCTTACTCTATGATTTTTAGAGCTCAAAAGTATTGTATAAGCTAAAAGTTCTCCTCCCTCTTTTCTTCCAAGTTTTGATCATTCAAGAGAGGAGTGAAAATTCTATAAGGGTTGTCTCCTAAGCCCATCAAGAGGAGTGAAACTGCAAAAGGGTGTTTGGCCTTCACCTATTAAAGGAAGGCCTCTAGTGGACGTCGATGACCTCGTTAGAGGAGGAAGCCAAAAGTGGATGTAGGTCAAGATTGACCGAACTACTCTAAAATTGTGGTGCTCTCTGGTTTGCATTTCTTCTTACCATACTGCAAACCTCTATATGTGCTTTACTTCCTTATTACTTTTGCTGCACTCCCTTACGAACTCGCTTTCAAGTTAAGTTTCCGAAAACGGTTTTACGTCAGAAACGATTTCATCGTATGAACACAGTTTTAATCATCGAAAGTTTTTTTGCTGCACTAATTCACCCCCTCTCTTAGTGCTCTTGATCCTAACTATTGGAATCAGAGTCTCATTATTTCTCACTTGGATTAACACCCAGGAGAAATGACTTTTTTCAGCAACCAAGAGGGTCACTCTTTCATTCGTCCTCCCTTCTTCAATGAGACATACTACACTAATTGGAAAACTCGAATGAGAGTTTTCTTACTTTCATTGAATCTTGATTTATGGCATATAGTCGAAAACAGATTTGAAATATCTTCTCTTTCAATGAACCATTGAAATGATTTAGGGAAGAAGATGTTTTCTCTAAATGTAAAGGCTATGAATGTCTTATTTTGCGCCTTAGATAAAAATGAATTCAATCTGGTTTGTTTGTGCGAAATGACTTTCGACTTATGGCACACTCTTGAAATCACACACAAAGGCACTTCTAGAGTTAAAGATTCAAAAATCAACTTTTTAATGCATGATTTCATGCTTTTTCGAATGTAGCCAAGCGAAACCATTGTTGACATGTACACCCATTTTACGGATGTCGTCATTGGTTTAAAAGCTCTTGGCAAATGTTTCCCGAATTTTGAACTTGTTAGTAAAGTTTTACGATCACTTTCTAAAGCTTAGGAATAAAAAATAACAACAATACAAGAAAAAAAAAGATTTAAAATGGTGCGCAATGCATATGATGAACATAATGAACATGATGAACAAAACCACCTTCCAAAGAACAGGAAGGATTTGGGACATAGAACATTTAAAGACTACTCGAGAATAAGCTCAAGTGATGGTGAACAAGAACTACTCTTTAAGAAATTTAAAAAATTTAAGAACAAAAAGAATGGAACTACTTGCTTTGAATGCAAGAAGAAGAACATAAAGTGGGATGAATCAAGCTCCTCCGAAGACGAGGAGAAAATCAAGAAAGGCGAGATGGCAAACTATGTCTTAACGACATTCAACAATGAGGTAATCAAAACCCCCTTAATTTATTTCAAAATTACATGATGCTTTCCATAATGTATTTTCTTTTTTAGTATAGAATTAATTTTCTTGAAAATTTCATGTTTAAATAATATAATGAAAATGCTAATGAATTAGGATTATGCTTTTCATGCTTACCTTTCCAATGATTTTAAAAATAATCATGAAAAATGCATATCTTATGATAAACAAACAAAATGATTTTTGATTGAAAATATGAAATCATGCTTGATGATTTAATAATGCAAAATGATGTTTTAATACCATGATTGATGATTTTATTTTATGCATGAGATTTTAAAGTTATACATAATGATTTTTGTGGTTTATTGATCTTGATGGTTTTTATGACGGAATTTATTTTTGATCCTAAACGATTGATGATATATATTCTTTTTGATAAAGGCATGCTTGTGTGAAACAACTAAATAGAGAAAAGCATTTTTCTTGAAAATTTTTTTTCTCTATCTTATTAACATTGATGAATCTATTTTATCATCTTTTTATGAATCTATTAAAAATGATTTTGATTTGATGATTTGAATTTGAATGGGCTTTATCTTGATTTTTTGAGATTCAAAACTTCAGATTTACTCTATAAAAATCAAGATCTTTTATCCTTAATGTTTCTTTTTTCCATCTACCATCCAAATGAATCATGATTGGTATCATTGCTATATATTTCTTCTTGTCATGTACTAAAGAGAAAATTTTCCTAAATGAATCATGATTTTTCAGAACCATAATATTTTTATGATTCATAATGAATTGAGAAATTTTATATGCTTAAATTAATATCTTATTCTTATATAAGACTGAATAAATTTTATCTATATCATGATCTTCTAAGAATTTCTTTCATTTTTTATTTAAAAAGGAGATGTGTCAAAATGAATCATGTCTTTTGGTATTCAAGTGATTTTATCTTTCATGACATGATGTGATTATATTTATGGCTTGTATGCCTTGAAATGATTAAAATATTTTACACTATTTTGTTCTTCCCTTCTTCTTTCTTGTTTACAATGATAAAATGGGGAGAAATTTCGATCATGCATAGTAGGATATAATTGCTATAATGAGAATTTTACACTATTATATGCCTTAATAACATATTAAAAATTATGTGTTTTGGATACAAAAATTTCTATGATCATGAGCATGTTTTATCTTCATGATTGTGATTGAAAATCTATAGCAAAACCATATCCGAATGCATGAAAGTGTTAAATTTCATTTTCGGATTTTCTTGATCCTAACAATTTATTTTTGAAAATCTATTGATCTTGATGGTTTTATGACGAAATTCATTTTTCGATCCTAAACGTTGATGCATGTTTTTATTTAACATAAATGAAAAAGCATGCTAACATGAAATCAATCACTTAAAATGAAATAATTAAAAAAGGGAAAAATATATTATCAATGAAATCATGAATCTACTTATGTTATGAATTTTGTGAACCATAAAAATGATTTTGATGATTTGAATTTGAGATGAGTTTTATCAAAATCATGATCTTGATTTCTTGGAATAATATGAGATTCCCTTTTATGATCATTTCGATTATTTAAAAGGAGATTTGTCGAAATAATTCATGAAATTTTGGATTCATGACTTGATCTTTCATTTGTTTATGAGATGGTTGAAATCTTTGTACCTTTGAATTCTTCCCTTCCCCTTTCGATTTTTTAATTTATGTATGTTATATGTTGAAGATTTGAATCCATGTTTTGATATTATGCATACCCAAGAAATGTTGATTTGACAAATTGAATGAGTTAAAAATAAATGATAATTTTTCTCTTGAATATAACTTGTGATATTTTTTATATAAATTATCATATTGATTTCTCGATATTCGATACATGAAATTTTTCTATGAATCAAGATTCTTCATACTATGACTCTTCTTGGTATTGTCCATGTGATGGAATGATACACACAATACTTATTTTTTATGATGATGTATGTGATGCATATGGTGTGTATCATGAATGCTTTAAGTGATCAATGTTTGGTATCATAATCAACATGTTGATAAATGCTTAAAAATTTTAATGTTTGAGTATCATGGATGATATGCTCATAATGATGATTGATTTATTCGTATCATGCATAAAAAATTAAATGTATGGTTTTGAAATGTGCATGTTTTAATTTAAAAATATAATGATGCACAAATAAGATTGATACTTACCTTTGTCATAATTGATGTAAAGGGTCTTCCCTTCTTTTTGCCAATAACAAAGGGGGAGAAAGAGTTGCTAATGTGCTATCTTGTATTGATGTAAAGGGTCATCATAAAGAGAAATTAGCTAGTTTCCATAAGTCAAGAAAATGTAAAAACTTGCTTACTTTCTTGCACATCTAAAGAGAATATGCAAATGTAACACTTGCCAAATTGTTTGCTTGCCTCATGTAAAACATTATCTCTTGCTAGTTTGGCATTTTGCTAGCTTGCACTTTGCAAAGAAAGCAAAAATGACACTTCTCAAAAGAGAAGACAAAGCTTGTTATCTTAAATATCACAAGCTTGCCTATCTTAAGAAATAAAAATTGCAAAAGTGCTATCTTGTCCATCTCGAGAAGCAAAACTTGCAATTTGCACATTGCAATAGGAAGCAAGAATCATGAGCTTACACAAGAAAGCTATCTTGCATTTGCTTTCGAAATTTTTACTAGCTTGTATGTAGTAAAACTTGCATATCGTAAAAATTGCTAACTTGTAGTCTAAAGAGAAGCAAACAGTTACTATCTCAAGAAAAGCAAACATGCTAAACTTGCACATCTTTAATTGCTAGATTGCATGATGATAAAATTTGATATTATGTTTTTCATGCAATGAGTTGAACTTATATTACAAACACATTAGAGTTGGAACTTCTCATTTTTGTTGATGACAAAGGGGGAGAAGTATGATGTTATGCATAAGTTTATGCATAAGTTCATGATGACATGTTGCAAGTATTCATGATGAATATTGCAATGACTTGAATTCGGTTTGAATTCAAGGTTCTATCAATATGGCATATTGATAGGGGGAGTTTGTTTAAACTCCGAGAGTTAAGTTTAACTCCGTCATCGATTGGTTGTCATCATAAAAAAGGGGAAGATTGTTGAATCTCGTATTTTAATGATGAAACCAATTGATAATTGTGTTTATGTTTTAATTTATGTTTTGAGTGACGTAGGATGCTTTGATCAGGATGAGACAATTAAAGCAGGAAAAATCATGTTGGGCCGAAGGAACATGTCAGAAGATTGGACGTCTGGCTGGTGGATCGATCGACGTATCGACAAAAGGCTTCGGGCCGTGAACTTGGGCATTGAGCCAAGAAGAGCGGGTATTGCACCAAGGATATCGGAGTTGCGGAGTCAACTGGCCGATTGGGCAATAAGCCGTAGGAGAGGACGATGCGCCGAAGAATCGTACGAAGCATTGAGGCACCAATGACATGCCGAACAACTTGATTAATGCTTAGTATTAATTGTCTAGATCGAAGTTTGTTTTACATATGCAGAATTAACTATGATGGAAGTAAGACATGCAGTAGGAGTTGCACCGGAGTCAAGACCATGATCACATTGGGGGTTCGAGTGTTCGACGGAAGTCCGGACGGTCGTCGGAGGTTCTACGGGAACAAATTTGAGAAGTCCAAGAGCTTGCCAAAGAAGCTCGTCGGAACTCGCCAAGTGGATCGTCGCAAGTCCAGGAGTTTGCCAGAAGTCCGTCGGAGCATATCCAAGGGTTCATCGGATGTTCGCCGGAAGTTCGCCGAAAGCTCGCCGGAAGAAGTGATTGACACACCGGAGCAAGTTGCAGTAAATGTCTTAAGAAATATCAGAGTTAGCACATCGATTAAGTTAGGAATGGGAGGTGATCCCATTAACTTAATCTGGGAACAATTGAGCAATGGGAGGTGATCCAAATTGGGCCAAATAGATCAGCCCATTCGGACCTAGATTTCCTTGCCGACGGTGGCACCGCTTGGGTCGGCGGTGGCACTGCCCAAGAGCTCAGGAAAGCTGGGCGGTGCAACCACCTAGGTTAGGCGATGGTATCGCCTGGGCTTAGTCTCCGAGCGAGACTAAGTAGTGGTACCACCCCTGTCAGGCGGTGGTACTACCCGAGCTTGGTCTCCGAGAGGTAGTGCTGCCCAGTTATGGTGGTAGTACCGCTAGGACCCCGGAAATCCGGGATATGACACATTTGAGCTCCAAATTAAAATCAGTTGGGGCCTATATAAACCCCACCCTTTCCTGCATGAAAGGGTAACCAAAAGGCACCTAAAATCTAATCTTACTCTGTGATTTTTAGAGCTCAAAAGTGTTGTATAAGCTACAAGTTCTCCTCCCTCTTTTCTTCCAAGTTTCGATCATTCAAGAGAGGAGTGAAAATTCTGTAAGGGTTGTCTCCTAAGCCTGTCAAAAGGAGTGAAACTGTAAAAGAGTGGTTGGCCTTCACTTATTGAAGGAAGGCCTCTAGTGGACGTTGGTAACCTCATCGGAGGAGGAAGCCAAAATTGGATGTAGGTCAAGATTGACCGAACCTCTCTAAAATTACAGTGCTCTCTTGTTTGTATTTTTTCTTACTGCTTACCTTATTGCAAACCTCCATATGTGCTTTACTTCCCTATTACTTTTGTTGCACTCCCTTACAAACTCACTTTCAAGTTAAGTTTCCGAAATCAGTTTTACATCGGAAACAATTTCATCGTACGAACATAGTTTTAATCATCGAAAGTTTTTTCGCTGCACTAATTCACCCCCCCCTCTTAGTGCTCTTGATCCTAACAATTTGTACCCCTTGGGGATTCCTCTTTTGTATTAGGAATTTAGATACACCTAGATAGATCTCGGGGTATTCTAGGATTAACATAAAGGAGCTATATCGAAAAAGTACTCAAAAGGTTTGATATGCAGGATTGCAAATCAGGAGACACCCATACCGTAAAATAATATTTTAGAATCTTTCTATAAAACTTATTAAATCAATGATAAGATGCATGAAATCCTACAACAATTAAGAAACATATTAGCATGAAAGTGTACTTGATAAATCAATTAGAGTATTTTCTGAATTAATCGGTGATTTGGTCTTCCAATTATAGACAATAAGTTAGTTGTGCGGATACCATCAGTCATATTTCTAACTTAATGATGAGATAAGTTAGGAATATGAAACTTTTGAGGCATAATTGCATATTCATCAAATCTAAATATAATCATAATTTTAGATTTATCAGTTATGACTATAAATAAGGTTATGGTCCCCGATTGTAGTATCTAATGTTATAGATTCATTAGTATTTATAAATAAGGTTATGGATACCCTCGTGGGTCTCACTATCACTTCCACACTCTTACTGCGCCTCCTCATGTGATTATAACTTAATCATAGGCATGTGATGTGTATACATATGATATGATTATTATTATTATTTAGGCCTGCGAGTCTATATTTTTCTCATTTATTGTTGAGCCTCCATACCTATGATTAAGTTGTAATCATATGAGTAGGCGCAGTAGGAGTGTGGAAGCGATAGTATGACCCATGAGGCCAAGATGGATGATCGCGATGCTTGGAGATGCATCGAGATGCCGACGGAACTGACGAGGATGAGATGTACGGTCATAGGGCATTGAGATGCATCACTGTACATATAGATCTTGATATGAGTGATTAGACCCACTGGTTCAGCCTTGATCACATTAGCTATGGTCCATGATCAACTGGTGTGATTGCTCATGTGATTACTTATACACCTACTATATATATATATATATATATATATATATATATATATATATATATATATATATATATATATATACATGCGATGTAGATATATATTAAATATTTATATGTATGACATGTCATATTAGGAGACTAAATCAAAATCTCCTCTCTCGATAATATTAAGTCGGTATATGTAAGATAATTAGATTGACCCACGTAGCCTTCCATCATTATAGGGAGGGACCGATTCTTGACATAGGTTGAGTTGGTCGAATCCCTCAAGACCATGGTGGTTCGGAGGCTGAAAAGGATGGGAGTCATAAGGAGTTATGATTGATAAGTGTAGCCTACCTTTCCGGGCTTAGCATGATTGGTCAAGTCCCTCGAGGTTACGTTAAGATGCTAATTGGATCTCAATCCCCACTAGAGATCCATCGGGAGTCTTCGATTCACAAACCGAAGGGAGTTATGTGTTTCACGAGAAAATAATGAGAGCAAATTAAGATAGAAGTCCATATCATGTTTGTTTATTTTCTGTAAAATATGCATATTATTTATTTCTACTATATCTTTATTTTTAAAAAATATTGCTTTCAAATCCCTTATGTGGCATACTTGATTTCAACTGCCTCACTAGTCCAAATTATACAGATTGGTTTTGCAACTTGAGAATTGTTCTCATAATGAAGAAAATCACATACATCCTTAATACAGTGATGCTTATGCTCGAGAAAGGGGTAAGCGAGCATAAAATTGTTAGGAATGAATCGACACTAAGAGAGGGGGTGAATTAGTGCAGCGGATAAAAACGTCGGATTTATAAAATATTCATTCATCGAAAACTGATCTCAGAAGGTGTTTAACTTTAAAATGTTTGCAAGAATGTAATGAGCAAATAAAGTAAGTAAGACAATTTGCAGTTAAGGTATATAGCAAAACAAAAATGCAAACCGTTTTATAGTGGTTCAGTTCTCGTGACCTATATCTACTCCACCGATTCCTCTTCCGTCGAGGCCACCGACATCCACTAACGATCTTCCTTTAATAGGCAAAGATCAACCTCCTTCTTACAACTCTATTCTCCTTTTGTAGGCTTAGGAGAGAACCTTTACACCCCCTTTTTATAAAGCTTCCCTCACACTCTCCCTTAGAATGGTCTCTAAACTTTAGGAGGAGGGACTCTATGCTTTACAAGGGTTTTCAACTCTAGAAACATAGAGATTTTGTTCAATTTTCTTACTTCTCCATGCAAGAATAGCTAGGGTATTTATAGACCTCAAATGGCTTAAAAAATGGAGCAAAAATTCATATCCCCAAAATTTCAGGGTATGGGCGGTACTAATACCAGCACTGGGCGATACCACCGCTTGCAGTTTAACACTGGATGGTACTACCGCCTAGTCTAGTGGTACCACTGCCTAAAAGACTGTGTATAGGTGGTACCATCACCCAGACTGGCGGTACCATCGCCTAACATAGTCTTGGAGATTGTACCACGACGGTTTCACTTGTTTGGTCATTATTTGGGCCTTTCTCTTGGCCCAACACAGCCCAAACATGGTCTAATTGTCCACTAATTGGATTGGCCCAATTTTAATCTCAATTATGTGCTAACTATGAATTTTAAGATATTTGCTAAGCTATATAAAGTCTGTAAGTCTAGGTTTCTTTCGGTGAGCTTTCAGCATCTTTCGCGAACTTCCAACGATCTCTCGGTAATGTTCCAACGGACTCCCGGCAAGCTCTTAGACTTCACAATGATCTTCTTGGTGAGTTCCGATAAGCTTCTTTGGCAAGCTTCTGGACTTCTCGATCAATTTCGGTAGAACTTCCAATGAATGTCTAGATTTCTGACGAACTCTCAAACTCCCAACGAAATCACGTCCTTGACTCCGATACTTCATTTTGATTTATGCCTTACTATCATAGTTAATCCTATACACATAAAAACACATTTCGATCTTGACAATTATTACTAAGCATGAATCATGTTGTCCGACATGTCATTGGTCCATCGATGCTTCATCCGATTCTTCGGTGCATCGTCCTCTCTTGTGGCCTATTGCCTAATCGACCAGTTGACCTCCGCAACTCCGATATCCTTGGTTCAATATCCGCTCTTCTTGGCCCAATGCTTAAAACCATAGCCCGAAGCCTTCTGTCGATACGTTGATCGATCTTTCGGCGCGATGTCCAATCTTCTAACATGTTTCTCCTGCCCAACATGATTCTTCCTGCTTTAAATGTCTCTCCCTGATCGAAGCATCCTGCGTCACTCAAAACGCAGATCAAATCATAAATACTTATCAATTGGTTTCATCATCAAAATACGAGATTCAATAATCTCCCCCTTTTCAATAATGACAACCAATTGATGACGGAGTTAACCTTAACTCCTCCTATCAATATGCCATATTGATAGAACCTTGAATTCAAGTTGAATTCAAGTTATTGCAAATTTCATAATGAATATTTGCAACACATCATCATGCATAACATGATCATACTTCTTCTCCTTTATCATCAACAAAAAAGGACATACAGTTCAAATCATTGCATAATAAATCTAAATTTTAATCATCATACAAGCTAACAAATTTAGCAAGTGCCACATTATATTAGAACATGCAAGCTATCAAGTTTTAGATATGCAAGGTAGTAAGATAGCAAGTTTACAATATACAAGTTAGCAAAAATTTTAAAAGCAAATGCAAGATAGCTTTCTTATTGAAGTGTGTAAGCTAGCGATTCTTGCTTCCTTTTGTAATGTGCAAGTTGTAAGTTTTACTTCTTGAGATAGGTAACATAGCACTATTGCTTCTCTTGAGATTGTAAGCTAGCAAGTCTTAGAGATATTCAAAATAGCAAGTTCTACATCATGCAAGCTAGCAAATTTTTACATCATTTTAAAAAATATAAGTTAGCAATATTTGAGATGTTCAAGAAAGCAACTTTTGCTTCTTGAAATATGTAAGTTAGCAATCTTTGCTTCTCCTTTGAAGTATGCAAGCAAGCAAACTTTATCTCCTCCTTTGTCATTGTCAAAAATAAGGGAAGAATACAATGTTGTAGTTCTTTTTCCTTTACAATAATTTTCAAAGCATGACAAAGATAAAGTATCAATCTTATTTCAATATGTTTGTGCATCATTATGATTTCAATTTACAACATGCACAATTTCAAAGCTTTGCATATCATCCTTACTCTATGCATGATACTAAAAATAAATCAATCATCATATCATACATAATACTAACATTGGTGTTCAAAACCTTCATCATTACTCCCATGCATGATACTAAAGCATTCATGATACCAAACATTAAATCAAAATTTTTAAGCATTTATCACTTCATGATTATTGGTACCAAACATTCATCATTAAATCAAAATTTTGATCATTTATTTTCTCTTTAGCAATTGTCAAAAAGAAACATAGGAGAAAAAATGATATAATATCTTGATTGATGCATAAGAAATCTCTAGTTATAAATCTCAAAAAATCAAGATAAAGCTCATTCAAATTTAAATCAACAAATCAAAATCATTTTCAAGATATTCATAAAAAGGACATAGATAGATTTATTAATCTCTCTTTTTTAGAAAAATGGTAAGAAGAAACATAGAAGTTCAAAAACAAGATCTTGATTCATAGAGAAATCAAGATGATGATTCATATAAAAAATATCAAAAGTTATAATCAAGAGAAAAATCATCATTTATCTTCAAATCATTCAACTTGTTAAATCAACAAAGTCACTTTTAAGAGATTCATAAAAATGATACAAAGAGATTCATCAAAATCAATAAGATAGAGAAAAAAAAATTTCAAAAAAAAAAAATTTCCTCGTTTTAGTTATTTCAATTCAAGTGAATGATTTTATATAAGCATGCTCAAGTTTTTCATATGAAAACCATGCATCATGGTTTAAAATCGAAAGAGTAAATCACATCATTGAAATCATCAAAATCAATAAACCATAATTTACCCAAAAATCATCATTACTTCAAATCATCATGCATAATTTAAATATAAAATCGTCATGATACTTACATTATTTCATATAAGCATACCTTTTTCTTTTATGCCATATCAAAAAATGTATCATTTTTAAAGTAAAAAAAGTAACTTTCATTATGGTACAAACTGATAATCCATAAATCACAAGAATCATCATGCATAATTTTGAAAGATAAACTCATTAAGCATGATATCAAATCATTACTTCAAATCAAATATGATTTCATTAATCATAGAGCAACTTTAATCAAAATTGAAAAACAATATGATTAAACTTGTTAAGTGTACAAGCATTAGATTTATGTCTAATATTTTATTGTATTATTGCATCATTAAAACATCAAGCATGATTTCATAAGGCATTTTTAATCAAAATAAATTTGTTTGTTTATCATAAAACATGTAATTTTTATGATTATTTTTAAAATCACTAGAAAAGAAAGCATGATCCAATTTTATTTTTGCATTTTCATTACATCATTAAACATGTAATTAAAAATATATATAATTTTTTTAAAACTAATTTAAGAATAACTCATGAAAAGCATTATGTAATTTCGAAATAAACTAAGGGGATTTTGGTTACCTCGCTATCGAGAGCTATTAAGGCAAAGTTCATCGTTTCATCTTCATCGGTTTGCTCCTCGTCATCGGATGAGCTCGATTCATTCCAAAGTGCTTCCCTCTTCTTGTGTTCATAGCAAGTAGTTACGTTCTTTTTATTCTTTAATTTTTGTTTCATTTACTTTTTAAATTTCATAGTGAGGAGTTCAAGTTCACCATCACTTGAGTTTATGTTCGAGTAGTTTTTAATTGTTCTAAGTCTGAAATCCTTTATGTTCTTTGGAAAGTTAACCTCAAGTTCGTTTTGTACCACATTGATTATTTTGTAGGTCATTAAAGACCCGATAAGTTCTTCGAGTGGAAATTTGTTGAAGTCTTGTGCCTCTTGTATGGCAGTTACTTTTGAATCCCAATTCTTATTAAGAGAACGTAAAATTTTGTTTACAAGTTCAAAATCTAAAAAACTTTTACCAAGTGCTTTTAAACTATTGACGACATCCGTAAAACAGGTGTACATTATCAAATTGTTTCGCTTGGTTTCATATGAAACAATTCAAAGTCATGCATTAAAATATTAATCTTCAAAACTTTTACTCTACTAGTGCCTTCGTATGTAGTTTCAAGAATGTGCCAAATGTCGAAAGCCGTTTCACAAGCTTAGTTTTATCCAAAGCACAAAATAGAGTGTTCATAGCTCTAGCATTTAAGGAAAATATTTTCTTCTCCAAATTATTCTATTCTTTCATTGGAGTAGAAGACCTTCGAAAAATATTTTCAAACATATTCCATAAATTTAAATCTAAAGAAAGCAAGAAAACTCTCATTCGAGTTTTTCAATATGTGTAGTTCATCCTATTAAACAAGGGAGGACAAATGAGAGAGTGACCCTCTTGAAAGTCTAAAAGAGCCATTTTCCTTTGGGTGTTAAACCAAATGAGAAGAACGTAGCTCTGATACCAACTTTTAGAAACGAGTCGGCTCTGAATTAGTGTAGCGGATAAAAACATCGATTTTGTAAAATCTTCATTTGTCGAAAACCGATCTCAAAATGTATTTAACTTTAAAATTTTTGCAAGAATGTAATGAGCAAATAAAGTAGTAAGGAAGTTTGCAGTTAAGGTATATAGCAAAATAGAAATGCAAACCATTTTATAGTGGTTCGATCGTCATGACCTACATCCACTCTACCGATTCGTCTTTTGTCGAGGCCACCGATATCCACTAACAATCTTCCTTTAATAGATAAAGATCAATCTCCTTCTTACAACTCTATTATCCTTTTACAGGCTTAGGAGAGAACATTTACACCCCCTTTTTATAAAGCTTCCCTCACACTCTCCCTTAGAATGGTCTCTAAACTTTAGGAGGCGGGACTCTATACTTTACAAGGGTTTTCAACTCTAGAAATATAGAGATTTTATTCACTTTTATTACTTCTCCATGCAGGACTAGCTAGGTTATTTATAGACCCCAAAGGGCTTCGAAAATGGAGCCAAAAGTCAAATCCTTAAAATTTTAGGGTACGAGAGGTTCCATCGCCTGCGGTTTGACACTGGGCAGTACCACCACCCAGTTTAGTGATATCACCACCTAGAAGACTGTGTCTGGGCAGTACCACCACCCAGAATGGTGGTACCACCACTTGACATAGTCTCGAAGACTGTGCCACGACGATTTCACCTGTTTGGTCATTGTTTGGGCCTTTCTCTTGGGCCAACACAGCCCAAACTTGGCCCAAATATCCCCTAACTAGGTTAGCCTAATTCTAATCTCAATTATGTGCTAACTATGAATTTTAATATATTTACTAAGCTAAATAAAGTCTATAAGTCTAGGTTTCTTTCGGTGAGCTTCCGACGATTTTCCGGCGAACTTCCGACGATCTCTCGACAATGTTCCAGTAGACTTCCGGTAAGGTCTTGGACTTCACAATGATCTTCTTGGTGAGTTTCGATGAGCTTCTTTGGCAAGCTCCTATACTTCTCGATCAATTCCGACAGAACATCCAATTAACGTTTGGACTTCCGACGAACTCTCGAACTCCCAACAAAATTGCGTCCTTGACTCCGAGAATTCATTTTGCTTTATGTCTTTCTATTGTAGTTAATCCTATATACATAATAACATATTTTGATCTAGACAATTATTACTAAGCATGAATCATGTTGTCCGACATGTCATTGGCCCATCAATGCTTCATCTGATTCTTTGGCGCATCGTCCTCTCTTGTGGCCTATTGCCCAATCGGCCCATTGACCTCCGCAACTCTAATATCCTTGGTGCAATATCCGCTCTTCTTGGCTCGATGCTCGAAACCATGGTCTGAAGCCTTCTATCGATACGTCGATTGATCCTTCGGCATGACATCCAATCTTCTAACATGTTTCTTCGGCCCAACATGATTCTTCCTGCTTTAAATGTCTCTCCCTGATCGAAACATCCTACGTCACTTAAAATGCAAATCAAATCATAAACTTATTAATTGATTTCATAATCAAAATATAAGATTCAACAAAGATCACTTACTACGTGAAATACATAGATGACTCCACTTTTGCTCATTGTTACATGTTAGGCTCTATGACTCTTGAGTTACAGAGACAACATGAAAAGATGGATGCCAGATCCATTCTCCTACATATTTGTAAACTATTTGAGGAACAAGGAAGGACTCAACGATACGAGATATCCAAGTGTCTCTTCTGCCCTAGGATGACTAGGATGATTGAGGGGACACTAGTTCAGAACAATGTCCTAAAAATGATTAAGTGAATAGAGAAACTCACATATCTTGGAATGGTCTTAGAGGATAACCTATGTGTGAATCTTGTGCTTGAGTCCCTACTAGATTCCTTTACATAGTTCATAATGAATTTTAATATACACAGGCTTAAGGTGACTCTCTCTGAGCTCCTTAATATATTGAGGGAGGCAAAGAGCACTATTGAGAAAGAGAAGCCAGTTCTCTATACTAGTGAGACCAGAAAGAAAATAAAGGTAGAAAAGTCCCTTAAGAAAGACAAGGGCAAAAGCAAACCGAGTAAAGCAAAGGTTGCTAAGAAAGATCCAACAAAGGACAAAGGTCAGTGCTTCCACTATGGCAAAGATAGGCACTAGAAGAGGAATTGCAAAGAGTATCTTGCAGAGAGGGAAAAATAGAAGCTTGGAGAAGCTTCAAGTACATTCATGATTAGTTTCCATTTGATAGACTTATAATAACACATAAGTATTGGATACCAGTAGTGCTTATCATATTTGCAATTCATTACAGGTTCTGGCAAGACCTAGGAGATTGGCAAGAGGTGAGATGAACCTCAAGATGGGTAATGGAGAAAAGTTACTATAGTAGCTATTGACGAGGTCACCCTACATCTGCTTGGTAGAGCTATTATTGCATTGGATGTATGCTATTTTGTTCTTCTATTATCAAAAATATTATTTCCATTTCATATTTAATAATTACTGGATATAAATTAGTTTTTTAGAGTAATTATTGTTTAATATTATTAGATGATGAGATCATCACGAGAGGATGGTTTGTTTATGCTAGGCACTATTCCACATATCATGAATATAAGTGTGTCTAAGAAGAAACAAGATGAGGTGAACAATGTATATTTATGGCATTGTAAGCTATGTCACATTTATGAGGGAAGGATTCAAAAGTTACTAAAGGATGAATATCTAGATCCATTCAACTAGGAGTCATATGCAACTTGTGAGCCTTGCCTTCGTGAAAAATTGACCAAATCTCCATCTAGTGGAACTAGAGAGAGAACCACTGAGTTGTTGGAACTTATAATAGTGATGTAAGTGGACCCATGTTAAGTCATGTCATATGTGAGTACTCCTACTTTATTGCTTTTATTGATGATTTCTCAAGGTATATACATGTATACTTGATGAAGTACAAGATTGAGGCCTTTAAGAAATTTAGATAATATAAAAATAAAGTGGAGAATCAGATTGAAAAGAGTATCAAGACATTTCAATCAAATCGAGGAGGTGAGTACTTGAGTACAAAGTTCATCCAGTTCCTCAAGGACTATGAGATTCTATCCCAATGGACATCTCCTTATACACCTCAACTCAATGGTATCTCTGAAAGAAGGAATCGTATGCTGTTAGACATAGTACGGTCCATGATGAGCTTTATCGACCTACCCATCTCATTTTGGGGATACGCCCTAGAGACCGCGGCTTACTTTCTGAACAGAGTTCCAACTAAGTCGGTAGTGTCTACACTATATAAGATATAGAAAGAGAAGAAGCTACATCTTAAGGTTGTTAAGATTTGGGGCTACTCTGCTCATGTTAAAAGGCACAAGCACGATAAGTTGGAATCCAGGACAAAGTGGTGCAAGTTCATAGGGTACCCCAAGGAAACTTATGAGTATTATTTCTTTCACAACGAGGACCAAAAGGTCTTTGTAGCTAAGAGAGTGGTATTCCTTGAGAATAAACATATTCTTGGTAGAGATAATGGGAGTGTGATAGAGTTAAGCGAGGTTAGAGAATCTAGCTTAAGCACCACTCCACAACTCGAGTCTGTTCAAGTACCTAGCACACAAGTTCCAACTTTTTGTAGGTCTGATAAAGTATTCCATCCTCATAAGAGATATGTGAGATATATTAGTGGAGAGGATGTTGAGAATATTGATTCTCAGACCTACAAGGAGGCTATTATGAGTATAGACTCGGGGAAGTGGCAAGAAGCTATGAATTCTGAGATGGATTCCATATACTCCAACAAGGTTTGGAACCTAGTTGATGCACCTAAGGGTATTGTACCCATCGGTTGTAAGTGGATCTTCAAGAAGAAAATCGGAGTAGATGGAAAGGTAGACCTATAAAGCAAGGCTAGTGGCTAAGTGGTATCGTCAAAGGCAAGGTGTTGACTATGACAAAACCTTCTCACTCGTAACAATGTTAAAATCCATCCAAATTCTGTTGGCTATTCCAGTACACTATAATTATGAGATCTAGAAAATGAATGTGAAAACCGTGTTCCTCAATGCCAACCACAAGGATGAGGTGTATATGATACAACCTGAGAGATTCGTGTCCAAGGACTGCCCAGATAAGGTATGTAGGTTGCTTAGGTCCACTTATAGACTAAAGTAAGCTTCTCGAAGTTGGAACATCAGATTTGATGAGTTGATCAGATCTTATGACTTCGTTAAGAATAATGATGAGCCTTGTGTGTATAGGAAGATAAGTGGAAGTGCTACCACCTTCTTAGTGTTATATGTGAATGACATTCTTACTAGTTATAGGAGCCCTGCAAGTCAATCACGTGAGTGATGACACATGTGATATGATACACATTCTTTTTACTTATTATATTTTAGCATTTTATCACTTTATATTGCTTGTTACATGTATGTATATATATTATGATGTCCATGGATCTGTGCAATGGGAATCAGATTAAGATGAGATCATGATAATGAGACTGATTCACCTTTAAACACAAACCCTAAATAATCCTAGTCGTAAGTTACTTGAAAGGGATATCTAAATAACTGAACAGACTAGTGTGCTATATATCCATCCATATAATGGATGCAGCTAGTCTTAAAGCTGCTCGTGTTGGGACACTAGGGCTATAGTATAGGTGCTCATTGGAGAATGAGTTCATTAACTGATCCACTCATGGAATGTTGGATGGTTAATGATATCTTATTATCATACAATGATTTTGTTATTGTTAGGATCGGAATGACACTAAGAGGGGGGGGGGGTGAATTAGTGCAGCGGATTGAAACTTGTAAGTTTGAAATCGATTCGATGAAGGATGACTTAGTAAAAATAGCTTGCTTGAGTAAAGGAAGGAGATAAAAATCAAAAGTTTACTACTAAGTAAATAAATGTTTCAGAAAGTTAAACACTCACACATTCAAGGAACACCGTAATTTAAAGTGGTTCGGTCAAATAACCTACATCCACTTGCGAAGCCTTCTTCGATGAGGCTCCCAACTTCCACTAGTAAATCACTTTGAAGGGGAAGGACCAAATATCCCTCTTATAACCTTTTTACATGTGGTTCACACCCTTCCAGATTTTCCAAAGAGAAAGAGGGAAGTGAACACTTAAAATATTGAAAACAAGACTTTGCTAAAGCTTTTTCTCAATTTCTAACTTCTTAAAAATATGTCTTCTCTGTTGATTAAGGGGTATTTATAGACCCCAAGAGGATTGAAATTTGGGCTCCAAATTTTACATTCCTTTGCGTTCCGGGAGCTGGCGATGCTACTGCCTATCAATGTCACATTGACCATTTACTGGCGGTGCCACTACCCAACCTTTCGGGTGTTGGGCGGTGACACCGCCTAGTTTGACGGTACCATCGCCCGATCCTTCGGGTTCTGGGTGGTGCCACCGCCCATCCTTACGGGTCACTGGTTGGGCTCCAAATTTGGCCCAAACCAGTTCATATTAGGGCCAAATTGGTCCCTAACTAGGTTATAGGATTAACTCTTAATCTTAATCCTAATTACATGTAAACTATGAAATTAAGACATAGTCCTAAGCAGATTTTGCTAGTCATAGGTGCCCAGCAAGCCAATCACGTGAGTGATGGCACGTGTGACTTGATACAGAATCTTTTTGCTTATTATATTTTGGCGTATATCACTTTATAACTATTGCATAAATGCATATATATATTGTGATGTCCTTGGATTTGTGCAATGGGAATCGGATCGTGATGAGATCACGATAATGAGATCGATTCACCTTTAAACACATATCCTAAATAATCCCGGTCATAGGTTACTCGAGAGGGACATCGTGATAACCGGATAGACTGGTGTGTTTGTATACCGTCCATATGATGGATGCAATTTGGTCTCATAGCTGCTCGTGTAGGGACACTAGGGATCAAAGATGCAGTGCTCATTGGAGAATGAGTTCTTTGATTGATCCGCTTTACGGAATGTTGGATGGTTGATGATGCCTTATTGTCGGACGGCGATTACATGTAGTCTTAGTGGTGTATCTGGTCCTTAGACTTGAGACACCAAGGATGTCTGTATGAGTGCTCCACTCTTTGATACGAGACTTATAGGTTTGGCTGTCCCCGGATCTAGTACAGTTGGTCATTGGGAGTGGTAGTCGACCTTACGAGGGCTATTGAGTGTCGATAGAGGATCATCCACTCTCGGCGTCATGAGAGGAATATCCCATGTGTTCTTGCTCGGACAAATCCACGGCGGGGGTCATTCGGGTTGAGAGAGAAAGAGTTCTTGGGGAGAATCCGATTAGAGCGAGACTTCAGTAGAAACCGTATGGGTCCCGACAACACCATGCTCGATATATGGTCTTTGGGATATTAGATGGATGAGGACTATAGGTACATGGTGGCGAGGAATGACAGGTCCAATGGATTGGATTCCCCAGATCGTGCGGGGACTACTGACGTAGTGGCCTAGCATGCGTCCAAGTCGATGAGTCGAGTGAATTATTACAGAGATAATAATTCTTTGAGTTAGAAAGAGTTCGACAGGTATGACTCACGGCCATTTCGATATTGGGCCCAGAGGGTCACACACATATGGTAGGCATTGCGATGAGTAGAGGTTGGGATATGAGATATCCGACGGAGCCCTTGTCTTATTGGATGCAGATCCAATACCCACTAGGGAAGGACCCATTAGGGTTTGACACGGGATCTCTATAAATAGGAGGGATTTGACCTCATAGGCTAGAGTCTTTGCTTGCCTTTCCTATTCTATCTCTCTCTCCTCTCCACCTCGGAGGCTGGAGTTTTGAGGAGGGTCGCCGCAACCCTGCTGTGTGGATCACCGCTAGAGAGGAGGACGCTTGACCTCCTTCACCCTCTCCTAAGGATCTGCAAGGAAACAGGGGATATCTGATCTCCCTAGGTAACACAATCTCTATCATGCAGTTTTGTGTTTTCTGGATTTTTAGCACCAATCTTATGACGACGAACATCTTTTGGGAATCGGGATTTTTTGTTTTCTTGTTCTTCTTTTTGCGATATGATGTCGCCCCATGATTTCCCAACAATGGTATCGAGCGGGTTGTTCGTGCGAATGATTAGTTTTGAAATGTGTGTTGTGTTAAGGAAGAATTTTGGCGTCAAAAATCGTTGGCGCTTAAAAAAGCGAAAAGGGCAGCAATAGTTGCTGCCCTCGATCTGATGCATGCATGCATGCAATGGCGGCAGCAGAACAGCGCTGTGCCGCAGCACCCGGCTGGCGGTCTGCTGGCGGCGAGTTTTTGTCGGCGGGCTGGCAGCCCACGGGCGAGGCGTCGCAGGAGGGCGTGGCGACGGCCGCCAGAGGGCGGCGACGCCGCCGCCACGCTGGCGGGCAATGACGCTACCGCCCGCTTGCTCTCGTTAAAACCCCCCCACGGGGCTGACGCTGGCGGGATAGCACCGCCCATGAGGCAGAAGCAGCCGGGGCGAGGCGCCCCACCAGCGATCGTCGCCGCCAAAGAAAAGGCGCTTGGCAAGGCAGGGCGAGGCCCCCGCCCCGCCTGACAGCCGCCGCCAGCGGGTGGTGGCGGCGGCGGCAAAGCATAGAGGGAATTAGGGTTTTGGGCAAAGGATAGTTTTGCCCCCCGTGAATTTGAGAAATTCCAGTTCTTTGTCTTTTGTCCAAATTACGAAAATACCCTTAGGAATTGAAAAATTCCCTACATGTCCCTAATTTCTGAAAAATATTAATTAATTAAAAGGTTTAGTTGATTATTATTTTTATTATTATCTAGTAGTCCTACATGATGATGATTATTTATACATGTGATGTATGATGTGTGGACGGATGATCATGGACCGTGTGATGTGTGTACTTGTGATTATTATTATTGAGGTCTGCGAACCTCCATTACATTTTCGTTTATTGTCGGGCCTGCGTGCCTATGATTAAGTTGTAATCACATGAGGAGGGCGCAGGGGAGCGTGGATGCGATAAGCGGGACCCACGAGACGGACGATCGTGATGCATGGAGATGCATCAAGATGTCGAATTTTAAACCGACGAGGGCGAGATGAACGATCACAGGGCATGGAGATGCACCGTTGCACACATAGATCTTGATGTGAGTGATTAGGCCCTCTTGGCTCGGGCCTAATCATATTAGGTTGTGGTCCATGATCATCGATGTGATTGCTTATACACATACTAGATATATATATATATATTTGCATGCGATGTAGATATATATTAAATATGTATATGTGTGACATGTCATATTAGGAGACCAAATTATACAAACATCTCGATAATATTAAATTCGGTAAACGTGAGGCAATTAGATTGACCCCGTGGCCTTCCATCGTTATGAGTAGGAACCCGATTCGGTGTAGGTTGAGTTGGTCGAGTCCCTCGAGACTCACCTATATCGCGATTAAGCTATCTTGCTTACGACATAGAGATGTCACCGTGACCCGAGGACATGGTATGCTTGGTCGAGTCCCTCGAGGGTATATCATCAAATCCAGACTCATCTTGTAACGAAGGTGTTGACTTAACCGAAAGTATCATGGTTGGTCGAGTCCCTCGAGGCCATGGTGATTCGGAGGCGAACGGGACGGGAATCACAAGGAGTTGTGATCGGCAAGAGTTGCCTACCTTTTAGGCTTAGTGTGATTGGTGAGTCCCTCGAGGTTACACTAAGGCGCCGATTGGATCCCGATCCCCACTAGAAGTCTGCTGGAGACTTCCGTTTCACGTCTTTGAGGGTGTCGCGTGACCCGTTAGTAAAATAGTGGGAGCATATTAAGATAGAAGTCCATATCTTGATAGTTTATTTCTTTGCAAAATCTGCATGTTATTCATTTACGCTACATCTTTATTTTCAGAAAATGTCGCTTTCAAATCCCTTACGTGGCATACTTGATGTCAACCGCCTTCATTGGTCCAAATTATATGGGTTGGCTCGTAACTTGAGAATTGTTCTCACAGCGGAGAAAATGGTAATGCGTCCTTGATCTGATGATGATGCCGCCTTTGAAGAAGGGCAAGCGAGGATGAGATCGCCGCTACGTGAAGTACATTGATGACTCCTCTTCTTGCTCAGTGCTATATGTTGGGCTCTATGACTCAGAGTTACAGAGACAACATGAAAAAGATGGATGCGAGATCCATTCTCCTACATGTCCCGAAAATTGTTTGAGGAACAGGGAAGGACTCAACGATATGAGATATCCAAGAGCCTTTTCCGGCTAGGATGGTGAGGGGACACGGTTCAGAACCATGTCCTAAAGATGATTGAGTGGATAGAGAAACTCACAGGTCTAGGAATGGTCCTAGAGGATAACTTGTGTGTGGACATTGTGCTTCAGTCCCTACGTGATTCCTTTTCACAGTTCATAATGAATTTTAATATGAACAAGCTTGAGGTGACTCTCCCAAAGCTCCTCAATATGTTGAGGGAGGCAGAGAGTACTATTAAGAAAGAGAAGCCAGTTCTCTACTTTTGGTGAGACCAGGAAAAGAAAAGGAAAGCAGAAAGGTCCCTTAAGAAGGGAAAGGGCAAGGGCAAACAAAGGTAAAGCAAAGGTTGCTAAGAAAGACCCAAACAAAGGACAAAGGCAAGTGCTTCCACTGTGGTAAAGATGGGCATTGGAAGAGAAACTGCAAAGAGTACCTTGCAGAAAGGGCGAAACAAAAGCTTGATGAAGCTTTAGGTACATTCATGATCAGTCTCCATTTGTCAGACTCTTATGATAACACATGGGTATTGGATACCGGTAGTGCTTATCATATATGCAATTCGTTGCAGGTTCTAGCAAGGCTTAGGAGACTACAGAGAGGCGAGATGGATCTCAAGATGGGTAATGGAGCAAAAGTTGCTGTATTAGCTGTTGGCGAGGTCGCCCTACATATGCCTAGTGGAGCTTTTATTGCATTAGATGCATGTTATTTTGTTCCTTCTATTATCAAAAACATTATCTCCATTTCATGTTTAACAGTTAGTGGATATAAATTTGTTTTTGAGAACAATGGTTGTTCGATATTATTAGATGATAAGATCATCACGAAAGGAACATTGCATAATGGTTTATTTATGTTAGACACCACTCCACATATCATGAATGTAAATATGTCCAAAAGGAAACGAGATGAGTTCAACAGTGCATACCTGTGGCATTGTAGGCTAGGTCACATCCATGAAAGAAGGATTCAAAAGTTGCTAAATGATGGATATCTAGATCCATTCGACTATGTGTCATATACAACTTGTGAGCCTTGCATTCGTGGGAAAATCGACCAAATCTCCATTTAGTAGAACTGGAGAGAGAGCCAATGAGTTGTTGGAACTCATACATAGTGATGTATGTGGACCCATGTCAACTCATGCCATTGAAGGTTACTCCTACTTCATTACATTTTCTTGATGATTTCTCAAGGTATGGATATGTGTACTTAATGAAGTACAAGTCCGAGGCTTTTGAGAAATTCAGAGAGTATAAGAATGAGGTGGAGAACAGGATTTGGAAAGAGTATCAAAACTCTTCGATCGGATCGAGGAGGTGAATACTTAAGTATAGAGTTTACTCAGTTCCTCAAGGACCATGGGATATTATCCCAATGGACACCTCCTTATACACCTCAACTCAATGGTGTCTCTCGAAAGGAGAAATCGTACATTATTAGATATGGTGCGGTCCATGATGAGTTTATTTGACCTACCCATCTCATTCAGGGGATATGCCCTAGAAACCTTGGCCTTTACCTCTCAACAGAGTTCCAACTAAGTCGGTAGTGTCTACACCATATGAGATATGGAAAGGGAAGAAGCCTGATCTTAAGGTTGTTAAGATAAGGGGCTGCCCATGTTATGTTAGAAGACACAACCCCGATAAGTTAGAATCAAGGACGAGCGATGTAAATTTGTGGGATACCCCAAGGAAACTTGTGGGTATTATTTCTATCATCTCGAGGACCAAAAGGTCTTTGTAGCTAAGAGAGCAGTGTTCCTTGAGAAGGAACACATTCTTGGCGAAGACAATGGGAGAATGATAGAATTGAGCGAGGTTGGAGAACCAAGCTCAAGCACCACTCTACTGACCGAGTCCGCATTGGGGTACCTAATACACAAGTATCAACTTTTTACGCAGTGTCCGATAGAGTATCCCATCCTCCCGAGAGATATGTGGGACATATTAGAGCAAAGGATGTAGAGGATATTGATCCTCGGACCTCTGAGGAGGCTATTATGAGTATAGACTGGGAAGTGGAAAGAAGCCATGAATTCGAGATGGATTCTATGTACTCCAATAAGGTTTGGAACCTAGTTGATGCTTCGGAAGGTATTGTACCCATCGGTTGCAAGTGGATCTTTAAGAAAAGAGATGGGAGTAGATGGAAAGGTAGAGACCTATAAAGCAAGGCTAGTGGCTAGGGGTATCGTCAGCGGCAAGGTGTTGACTCTGACGAAACTTTTCTCACCGTAACAATGCTAAAATCCATCAGAATTCTATTGGTTATTGCAGCACACTATGATTATGAGATCCGGCGAGATGGATGTGAAAACCGCATTCCTCAACGGGGGAACCTCGAGGAGGAGGTGTATATGATGCAACCCGAGGGATTCGTGTCCAAGAACTGCCCAGATAAGGTGTGTAGGTTGCTTAGATCCATTTATGGACTAAAGCAAGCTTCGAAGTTGGAACATAAGATTTGATGAGGCAATCAGATCTTATGACTTCAATTAAGAACGAAGATGAGCCTTGTGTATACAGAAAAGGTAAGGGGGGCTATCACATTTTTTTTGTGTTATATGTGGATGACATCCTCATCATTGGGAATGACATAGGAATGCTATCCCACAAAAAAGGCTTGGTTATCTAGACACTTCTCCATGAAGGACTTAGGGAAGCATCTTATATCTTGGGGATTAGAATCTATAGAGATAGATCCAAGAGGATGCTTGGCTTGTCCCAGATCGGTACATAGAAACTATTGTCAAAAGGTTTGGCATGGAAAAATTCCAAGAGAGGTCTCATACCGATGAGACATGGGATATCGCTTTCTGAATATATCCCCAAAGACTCGGAAAGAAAGGGCGAACATGGATATAGCACATGCCTCGAAAGTGTCACTGGCAGGTATCAAAGCGGATCCGGGCTTGGAGCATTGGAAAGCAATAAAGTGTATCCTTAAGTACTTGAGAAGGACTAAGGATCTTTTACTAGTATATGGAGGTAATAGCCTTAAGGTTGAAGGCTACACCGACTCAAGTTTTCGGTCGATGTCGATGATAGCAAGTCGAATTCAGGGTATGTGTACACCTTGAATGGAGGAGCAGGTGTCTTTGGAAGAGTTCCAAGCAAGATACCATCACGACTCGACCACCCGAGGCGGAGTACATTGCTGCATCGGATGCAAAGAAAAGAGGGAGTCCGGGTGAAGAAGTTCATCACAGATTTGTGAGTCGATCTGAGATAGCGACAAGTCGACTTCCTTATATTGCGATAACTATGGGGTGATTACTCAAATAAGGGAACCGGGTCTCATCGAAGTGTTCGAGGAGGTTCAAACTTATAAAGAGATCGTAACCGAGGAGATGTAGCAAGTGGAAAGAGTTCCATCCGAAGATAACATTGCAAATCCACTAACAAAGCCGTTGTCTCATTTTGTCTTTGGCCACAGGGGTCGATGGGGATCGGACACATAGGTGATTGGCTTTAGGTCAAGTGGGAGATTGCTAGTCATAGGTGCCCAAAGAAGCCAATCACGTGAGTGATGGCACGTGTGACTTGATACAGAATCTTTTGCTTATTATATTTTTGGCGTATATCACTTTATAACTATTGCATAAATGCATATATATATTGTGATGTCCTTGGATTTGTGCAATGGGAATCGGATCGTGATGAGATCACGATAATGAGATCGATTCACCTTTAAACACATATCCTAAATAATCCCGGTCATAGGTTTTCGAGAGGGACATCGTGATAACCGGATAGACCGGGTGTCTTTGTATACGATCCATATGATGGATGCGGCTGGTCTCATATTGCTTTCGTGTAGGGACACTAGGGATACAAGACAGGTGCTCATTGGAGAATGAGTTCATTGATTGATCCGCTACGGAATGTTGGATGGTTGATGATGCCTTATTGTCGACAAATGATTCTCAGTAGTCTTAGTGGTGTATCGGTCCTTAGACTTGAGACACCAAGGATGTCCTGTATGAGTGCTTCACTCTTTGATACGGACTTATAGGTTTGGCTGTCCCGCATCTAGTACGGCTGGTCATTGGGAGTGGTAGTCGACCTTACGAGGGCTATTGAGTGTCGATAGAGGATCATCCACTCTCGGCGTCATGAGAGGAATATCCCATGTGTTCTTGCTCGGACAAATCCCTGGCCAGGGTCATTCGGGTTGAGAGAGAAAGAGTTCTTGGAGAATCCGATTAGAGCGAGACTCGAGTAGAAAACCGTATGGGTCCGACAACACCATGCTCGATATACGGTCTCCGGGATATTAGATGGATGAGGGACTATAGGTACATGGTGGCGAGGACAGACGAGGTCCAATGGATTGGATTCCCCTCAGATCGTGCGGGGACTACTGGCGTAGTGGCCTAAAAACGTTCATAGTCGATGAGTCGAAAGTGAATTATTACAGAGATAATAATTCACTTGAGTTAGAAAAGAGTTTCGGCGGTATGACTCACGGCCCACCTCGATATTGGGCCTAGAGGGTCACACACATATGGTAGGCATTGCGATGAGTAGAGGTTGGGATATGAGATATCCGGACGGAGCCCTTGTCTTATTGGATGCAGATCCAATACCCACTAGGGAAGGACCCATTAGGGTTTGACACGGGATCTCTATAAATAGGAGGGATTCACAGCCTCATAGGCTAGAGTCTTTGCTTGCCTTTCCTATTCTCCTCTCCCTCTCCACCTTAGAGGCTTGGAGTTTTGAGGAGGGTCGTCGCAACCCTGCTGTGTGGATCACCGCTAGAGAGGAGGACGCTTGACCTCCTTCACCCTCTCCTAAGGATCTGCAAGGAAACAGGGATATACGATCTCCCTAGGTAACACAATCTCTATACGCAGTTTTGTGTTTTGCGGATTTTTGCGCACCAATCTTCACACGACGACGAACATCTTTTTGGGAATCGGGGATTTTTGTTTTCTTGTTCTTCCGCTGCGCATATGATGTCGCCCCCATGATTTCCCAACAGATTTTTAATTGACAACATTGAGTTTCCTTTCGGCGAGCTTTCCGGCGATCTTCCGGCGGACTTCTGATACACCCTCAGATTTCTTCCGGTGGACTCCCAACATACTCCCGATCTTGTGGCGAGTTCAGCGAGTCTTTGGCAAGTAGCCGAACCTTCTTGGTGATCTCTGCGAACCTCCGACGATCTCTTCGGTGGACTTCCGAAAACTTTGATAAGTCCCCGATTTCTTCTTGGTTGGTTCCGACAGCACTTCCGACGAATCTTCGGACTCTCGGCGGACTCTTGAACACCCATTGAACTTGACTCCGGTAGACTTGTTTTATGTCTTCAAGCTATCGTAGTTAATCTTGCACACTTAAAACAAAACTTTGATTGAGACAATTAATCCTAAGCAATTAATCAAGTTGTCCGGCATGTCATTGGTCCCTCGACGCTTCGTCTGATTCTTCGGCACATCATCCTCTCTTATGGCCTATTGTCCTATCGGCCAACTAACTCCACAACTCCGATATCCTTGGCATAATCTCTGCTCTTCTTAGCCCGATGCCCGAATCCACAGCTCGAAGCCTTCTGTCAATATATCGACCGATCCACCGGCCCGACGTCCAATCTTCTAACATGTTCCTTCGGCGCAACATGATTTTCCTGCTTTAATTGTCTTATCCTGAACGAAGTATCTGTTAGGATCGAGAGCACTAAGAGGGGGGGGGGGTGAATTAGTGCAGCGGAAATCTTTCAGCGATTTAAAAACAAAAGCTGCGTTCGTCCGATAAAAATGATTTCGATGTAAAAGCCGATTCACAGTTTGTATCTAAGTGCAGTTTACGCAGTTTGCGTCTCAATGCAGTTTTGCGTCTAAATGCAGTTTGCGTCTAAATGCAGATTGCGTCTAAGCGCAATTTGCATTTAAGCGCAGTTTGCGTCTAAGCGCAGATTGCATCTAAGCGCAGTTTGCGTCTAAACACAGTTTGTGTCTAAACATAGTTTGCGTCTAAGCGCAGTTTGCGTCTAAACACAATTTGCGTCTAAACACAGTTTGCGTCTGAGCGCAGTTTGCGTCTAAATGCAGTTTTACATCTAAGTGCAGTTTTACGTCTAAACGTAGTTTTGCGTCTAAACGTAGTTTTACATCTAAACGCAGTTTTACGTCTAAATGTAGTTTTACGTCTAAACGCAGTTTTGCGTCTAAACGCAGTTTTACGTCTAAACTCAGTTTACGTCTAAACGCAGTTTTTACGTCAAAGCGTAATTTTACCAGTTTTGCGTCTAAACGCAGTTTTGAACTTTAAAAAGCGTTTTATGAATATGTAGAAAGCAATTTGCAGTTATAAATGGAATCAAAACGTAAGCGTAAACTGCAGTGTAAAGATAGTACGAAAACACCGATTTACGTCTGAATGCAGATTCGGAAAGATCAGAACTTAGAGACTCGTTCGTAAAAGCGCAGAGGGCAGTAGCTATGTAGGAGGTTTGCAGTAATGATAAAGTGCTCAAAGTAAAAGCAAACCAGAGATTTAGAGTGGTTCGGTCAGTCTTGACCTACTCCACTTTTGGCTTCCTCCTCCGACGAGGTCACCGACGTCAACTGGCTGCCTTCCTTCAATGGGCGAAGGCCAACTGCCCTTTTATAGTTTCACTCCTTTTGATGGGCTCAGGAGACAACCCTTACAGAACCTTTCTCTCCTCACTTTTACAATTCAGAAACTTAAAGAACAGAAGGAGGAGACTTAAAGGCTTTACAACAATTTTGAGCTTAAGAATCACAGAGAAGATCAAGATTTCGGTGTAGGTCTCTTGCTCTTTCTGTGCTGAATGGGTGGGGTATTTATAGGCCCCAACCCAGTTCAAATTTGGAGCTTAAAACGATCAAATCCCGAATTTCGGGATCAAGGTGGTTGCACCTCGACCGGAGAGGTTGCACCGCCGGGCGAGCTTCAAGATCGAGCCTCCTGGGCGGTGCCACCCTCTGTCGAGGCGGTTGCACTGTCTGCCCGAGCTCGAAGATCGAGCTCAGCGGTTGCACCGCTTTGGAGAGGTTGCACCACCGGCAGAGCTCGAAACTTGAGCTGGCGGTGCTACCTCCTCGACCGAGGGAGGTTGCACCGCCGGCCTCGCCGGAGATCGAGCCCGGGCGGTTGCACCTCTTGGTCGGGCGGTTGCACCGCCGGTGTCGGTCAGTGACATAGCCCGGCGGTGCCTCCTCGGCCTAGGCGGTTGCACCTCCTCGGTGTAATCGTGGTCCGAATGGTTAGCTCCATTCGGGTCCAATTTCAATCTTTTTCGGGGGCCCAATTGCCCTAAGATTAAGCTAATGGGATCACCTCCCATTTTCCAACTTAATCAACGTGCTAACTACGATTAAATCTAAGACAATTTCTGCAGCTTTGCTCGATCGTCAATCGCTTCTTCCGGTGAGTTTCGGTGAACTTCCGTCGATCATCCATGAACCCTCGGTGATTCTTCTGCGAACTTCCGCAAACTCCTGGACTTTCATGACGATCCACTTGGCGAAGTTCCGACGAAGCTTAAGCTTTGGCAAGCTTACGGACTTTCGGATCTGTTCTCTGAGAACCTCCGACGACCGTCCGAACTTCCGTCGAACTCTCGAACTCCCAACGTGATCATGATCTTGACTCCGGCGTAACTCCTGCTGCTTGTCTAACTTTCATCGTAGTTAATCCTGCACACTTATCTCAACAGATAGATTAGACAACAAATGATAATTGACTTCATCATCAAAATCTGAGATTCAACAATCTCCCCCTTTTTTATGATGACAATCAATTGATAATGGAGTTATCCTTAACTCCCCCTATCTATATGCCATAGTTGAGATAAGTCAACCTTGAATTCAAGACCTAAGAATTCAAGTGACGTATTGATAAGTTAGATCAGTTAAACTTATCAATACTCCCATCATGATACCCATCATGATGTATCTCTTCAAGAATGATGTCAAGGCTTGACATACATCATCAAGTTTGTATGATTGTGTTTGTAACTATTCATCATGTAATTGAATATTATCATATAAAGCTGCGAAGGACTATTACATGATGCACACATTTGAGATTTTCTAGCAAGTTTGCATTTACTTCACAAGATAGGATATCAACTCAAGACATAATGCAAACTGTAGCACATGTTCATATATCTCTTGGTGATGCAAGGATGGCATAACCATAACATTGTTTATAGCATCACTCAAGTATTTGCAACTATGACATGGCAGTGTTTATCAATTCATATGTTTCTCCCCCTTTGTCATCAACAAAAAAACATGGTAATTATGATACTAGGAAAACAATATTAGCAAGCTTTATAGAGGAATTTTACATAGATTGCTTTGAAATCTTCTTCCCCTTTTTGTTATAATCCATTTTACCCACAAAGATATTACAGGATGAAATACATACACAGGAATTACTTTATCAGATTTATTTCAGAAACTTATGAAAGTGTACGAATAAATCTGTTTTATAGCATTCGAACAAATAAGATGCATTTGGACAAGATTTTGTTACAGATTTTCACATTTAAACATGGCAATCAAGTGATCTGATCATTCAATATAGTCCAAAAAATAAGTTTATTTATTCGGACACATCAACATTCCTAATTCTCTTTTAATGAAATCAAATTATTCTTCACTTAGAGGTTTTGTAAAAATGTCAGCCAGTTGATGTTTGGTATCAATGAACTCTATGGTTACGTCATGATTAGTGACATGATCTCGTATAAAGTGATGTCTAATATCAATATGTTTTGTTCTTGAGTGTTGTATAGGATTTTTAGTTAAGCATATTGCACTCGTGTTATCACATTTAATGGGAATATCTTTAAGATTAACTTTGTAATCTTCTAAAGTGTTTTTCATCCATACAACTTGTGCACAGCATGCACTTGTTTGCAATATATTCAGCTTAGGTTGTTGATAGAGCAACCGAGCTTTGTTTCTTAGATGACCGGGGATACAAGGGCATGTCCTAAAAATTGACATGATCCTCGATGTGCTTTTTTTCTATCTAGTCTACAGCCAAGTAAGTCCGATCGAAGATAAGTTGTTAACTCAAAATTTTTTTTGATTTTGGGTACCATAATCCTAGATTTGTGGTTCCATTAAGATATCTAAGTATTCTTTTGACTGCTTTGAGATGAGATATCTTAGGGTTTGATTGAAATCTAGCACAAAGTCCTACACTGAACATGATGTCAGGTCTGGTGGCAGTGAGGTAAAGTAAACTTCCTATCATACCCCTATAAGTCTTTTGATTAAAGCTTTCTCCACTTTCATCAATTTCTAACTTAGTGGAGGTGCTCATAGGGGTGTTAATAGCCTTTGAGTTGTTCATATTAAACTTTTTTAATAAATTCATAGCATATTTTGTTTGACTAATAAAGATGTCATTGCTTAATTGTTTGATTTGTAAACCTAAGAAGAATGTTAATTCTCCCATTAAGCTCATTTCGAATTCAAGACTCATGGTTCTAGCAAAAGATTCACAGAGAGATTCATTTGTAGAGCCAAAGATAATATCATCAACATAAATCTGAACAATGAGAAAATTATTTTCAAAATTCTTGATAAATAATGTAGTATCAACCTTGCCTTTTGTGAAGTTATTTTCGATAAGAAAAGAACTAAGTCTCTCATACCAAGCCCTTGGGGCTTGTTTTTAAACCATAGAGAGCTTTAGTTAATCTAAACACATGATTAGGGAGGCTATCATTTTTAAAACCAGGAGGTTGTTCAACATAAACTTCTTCGAGATAAAGCCATTTAGAAAAGCTTTTTTAACATCCATTTGAAACAACTTAAAATTATTACTGCTAGCGTAGGCAAGGAGCATCCTTATGGCTTCCAATCGAGCCAGGAGAGGCGAAGGTTTCTTCAGAATCGATACCTTCTTCTTGGTTGAAACCTTTGGCCACTAATCTAGCCTTGTTTCTAACCATGATACCATTTTCATTTTGCTTGTTTTTCAAGACCCATTTAGTACCAATAACTAAATAGTCATTTGGCCTAGGAACAAGCTTCCACACTTCATTTCTCTCAAATTGATTTAATTCATCTTGCATTGCGATAATCCATGAATCATCTTTCATGGCTTCATCAATGCATTTGGGTTCAATTTGGGAGAGAAAGGCGGCATTCGCACAAAAGGTTTTAAGAGAAGATCGTGTTTGAACCCCCTTTGACGTGTCTCCTAGGATTAGCTCCTTAGGGTGAGCATCTACATACTTCCAATCCTTGGGTAAGGATATTTCGGAAGTGGATGCATCTAGGTTGTTAGTTGGAGAAGGGGTTTCCTTTAAATTCAAGGAATCAAAATTAACATCTTCATCAAGATCATTTTTCGTAATTTCGGAAATCTCATTGAAAACAACATGAATGGATTCTTCAATAATTAGAGTTCTTTTATTGAAGATATGAAAGGCTTTAGAAACTATAGAATAACCAAGAAAGATTCCTTCATCGGATTTAGCATCAAATTTTCCTAAGTTGTCTTTTTCATTCAAGATAAAACACTTACACCCAAAGACTTTAAAATATGAAACGTTGGGTTTTTTATTGTTCCATAACTCATAGGGAGTTTTGGTTAGTAGAGGTCTCACTAGAACTCTATTTAAAATGTAGCATGCAGTATTTACAGCTTCGGCCCAAAAATATTTGGGTAGGTTGTGTTCATTCAACATGGTTCTTGCCATTTCTTGTAAATTTCGATTTTTTCTTTCTACAACTCCATTTTGTTGAGGGTTTCTAGGAGTAGAGAAATTATGGTTGTATCCATTGAGTTCACAAAATTCCTGAAAATCATGGTTTTGAAATTCACCACCATGATCACATCTAATTGACGAAATCATAGAACCTTTCTCATTCTGAACGAGTTTGCAAAGCTTGGTAAAAGATCTAAGGCATTTACTTTTCTGTTTTAAGAAGTAAGTCCATGTGTATCTGCTATAGTCATCCACGATGACGAAAGCGTATTTGCTACCTCCTAGGCTTGATGTGGAGATGGGTCCGAACAAGTCCATATGGATCAATTGTAAGGGCCTAGAGGTGCTTATTTGATTTTTAGATTTGAAGCTACTCTTAATTTATTTACCTAATTGGCAGGCATCACATACATTATCTTTGATGAACTTGATATGAGGAATTCCTCTTACAAGTTCTTTGGATGATATTTGAGTGATTAGCTTCATGCTAGCATGACCTAATCTTCTGTGACATATCCAAGCATTCTCATTTAAAGCAGAAAAACATATTTCATTACATAAATCATTGATGTCAATAGTGTATACGTTATTTTGTTTTAATACAATCATAGATATGTTTTTGTGTGGTTTTTCAATGATGCAAGCATTAGATTCAAATCTGATAATATATCCTTTATCACACAATTGACTAATGCTCAAGAGGTTATGTTTTAGACCATCAACTAGCAAAACATCTTCAATAGAGAAGTTGGATTTGTTACCTATGGTTCCTTTGCCAATGATTTTACCCTTGTTGTTGTCTCCGAAGGTGACATATCCTTCGTCTATGCTAGTGAGCTTAGAGAATTGGGATGGATCTCCGGTCATATGCCTTGAGCATCCACTATCAAGGTACCATCTCTTGCTCCTAGCTTGCGATGGTTTAGTTTTCTATAAGAAAGGATGATGTTTAGGTACCCATTTGCTTTTGGGTTCCTCACAAATAGATCTACATTTTCTTTCATGTTGCATAGAATTTGTCATGGTTCCTTTAGGAACCCAAATCAATTTGTTTGTACTAAATTTCCTGAATGGACAATAATGCGTCCTGTGTCCGAACTTGCAACAAAAGTTGCATTTGCTTTGATGTCTAACATGTAAGATGGGGCCTTTTACGAAGGTAGTTGGATTTTGGTGAGGACTCCTCACAAATCCAATCCCACTTCTTTTGGGAACATGACTCTTGTTTGTAAGGATCATGTTTAATGACTTGCTACCAACCTCGAATTTCTTCAAGGTGTCCTTAAGTAGCAAGTTTTTTTTTTGAAAAGTTTCTAGATCATGACATTTGATACATGAATTTAAACTATCATGATATTCAATTTTTAACTTATTAAAATCACAAGTAAGACTATCATGCTCCTTTTTTAGCAATTTGTATTTTCTATTGATAATCTTGCATTCATCAAATAAGTCATGGAAGGCATTTAATAATTCATCGAAAGATAAATCAGCATCTAATAAATTCGTTACCTCCTCTCCGATGGCCATTAAGGCGTAATGAGCAACTTGCTCGGTGTTGGACTCCTCTTCTTCAAATGCGCTCGAGTCATCCCATGTTGCTTGAAGAGCCTTCTTTTTTTATGTTCTCCTTTTGACTTGGGGACAATCACTCTTGTGGTGTCCCAGCTTTTTGCATTCATAGCAGATCACTTGGTCCTTCTTGGGTTCAAGTTTAATTTTTGCATCATTCTTAAACTTGTTTTTTTTAAAGAACTTTTTAAACTTTCTTGTTAGAAGTACCAAGTCATCATCACAGTCCTCATCACTTGAGTTTTCTCTCAAGTGGCATTCAGAAGTTTTGAGTGCCATATCCTTCCTGTTCTTTGGAAGGATGTCTTCTTGCTCTTCATGAGCTTTACAAGTCATTTCGTAGGTCATTAATGACCCGATTAGTTCTTCAAGAGGGAAGTTACAGATCTTTTGCCTCTTGAATAGCAGTGACTTTAGGATCCCAACTTTTAGGAAGGGATCTTAATATCTTATTTCTGAAGTTCAAAATCCGAAAAACTTTTTTTCCGAGTCCTTTTAGACCGTTGATCGACATCCGTGAAACGGGTAAACATGTCGCCAATGGTTTCACTTTCGGTTTCATTCGAAAAGTTCAAAAGAATGCAACAACAGATTGATTTTTGACTCTTTCACTCTACTTGTGCCCTCGTGGGTCACTTCAAGTATGTGCCAAATATCAAATGCAGTTTCGCAAGTTGAAACACGATTAAACTTTTTTTTATCAAGTGCATTAAAAATAAGGCATTTATAGCCTTTGCATTAAGAGCTTAAAAGCCTTCTTTTCCAATTCATTCCAATCGATCATTGGAAGAGAAGACTTTGAAAACCGTTTTCAACAAGGTTCTATAGTTCAAAATCCATAGAAATAAGAAAGATCCTCATTCGGGTCTTCCAAGAGGGTGTAGTCTGTCCCACTTGAACATGGGTGGACGTGTAATAGAATGCCCCTCTTGGTTTCGGCGTATGCCATCTCTCTTGGTTTTAATCCGTTAGAGAGTTAACCTTGCTCGATACCAATTGTTAGGATCGAGAGCACTAAGAGGGGGGGTGAATTAGTGCAGCGGAAATCTTTCAGCGATTTAAAACCAAAGCTGCGTTCGTCCGGGTAAAAAACGATTCGATGTAAAAAGCCGATTCACAGTTTGTATCTATGCAGTTTACGAAGTTTTTGCGTCTCAATGCAGTTTTGCGTCTAAATGAAGTTTCGCGTCTAAATGCAAATAGCGTCTAAGTTTAGTTTGCATTTAAGTTTTAGTTTCGCGCCTAAGCGCGAGATTGTGTCTAAAAGCGCAGTTTGCGTCTAAACATAGTTTTGCGTCTAAACACAGTTTGCGTCTGTTTAGTTTGCGCCTAAACACAGTTTGCGTCTAAACACAGTTTGCGCCTAAACGCAGTTTTACGCCTAAAGTGCAGTTTTACGCCTAAACGCAGTTTTTTCGTCTAAACGCAGTTTTTACCGCCTAAACGCAGTTTTACGCCTAAATGCAGTTTTACGCCTAAACGCAGTTTCGCCTAAACGCAGTTTTAGGTCTAAACGCAGTTTTTCGCCTAAACTCAGTTTACGCCTAAACGCAGTTTTTACGCCAAAGCGCATTTTACGCCTAAACGCAGTTTTGCGCCTAAAAGCAGTTTTGAACTTTGAAATGCGTTTTATGAATACGCAGAAAGCAATGTGCAGTTATAAATGGAATCAAAACGTAGTTTAAACTGTAGTGTAAAGATAGTAATAAAACACCGATTTACGCCTGAATGCAGATTCGGAAAGATCAGAACTTAGAGACTCGTTCAGAAAAGCGCCAGAGGGCAGTAGCTATGTAGGAGGTTTGCAGTAATGATAAAGTGCTCAAAGTAAAAGCAAACCAGAGATTTAGAGTGGTTGGGTCGGTCTTGACCTACTCCACTTTTGGCTTCCTCCTCCCGACGAGGTCACCGACGCCAACTGGCTGCCTTCCTTCAATGGGCTTAAGGCCAACTGCCCTTTACAGTTTCACTCCTTTTGATGGGCTCAGGAGACAACCCCTTACAGAACCTTTCTCTCCTCACTTTTACAATTCAGAAACCTAAAGAACAGAAGGAGGAGACTTAAAGGTTTTACAACAATTTTGAGTTCAAAAATCACAGAGAAGATCAAGATTTCGGTGTAGGTCTCTTTGCTCTTTTCTGTGCTGAATGGGTGGGGTATTTATAGGCCCCAACCCCAGTTCAAATTTGGAGCTCAAACGATCAAATCCCCGAATTCCGGGATCAAAGGTTGTTGCACCTCCCGATTTGGAGAGGTTGCACCGCCGGCAGAGCTCAAGACTGAGCCTGGGGTACCACCTCTGCCGAGGCGGTTGCACCTCTTCTGCCGAGCTCAAGACCGAAGCTCGGCGGTTGCACCGCCTGGCAGAGGTCGAAACTTGAGCTCTGGCGGTGCTACCTCTTGACAGAGGAGGTTTGCACCGCCTCTCTTCGGAGATCGAGCCCCTGGCGGTTGCACCTCTTGGCTGGGGCGGTTGCACCGCCCGGTGTCGCTGGGAGACATAGCCCAGCGGTGCCACCTCCTCGGCCTAGGCGGTTGCACCTCCTGGTGCAATCGTGGTCCGAATGGTTAGCTCCATTCGCCCAATTTCAATCTTTCGGGGGCCCAATTGCCCCAAGATTAAGCTAATGGGATCACCTCCCATTTTCCAACTTAATCAACGTGCTAACTACTGATTAAATCTAAGATAATTTCTGCAGCTTTGCTCCGATCGTCAATCGGCTTTCCCGGCGAAGTTTCCGAGAACTTCCGTCGATCATCCGATGAACCCTCGGTGATTCTTTTTGCGGACTTCCGGCAAACTCCTAGACTTTGCGACGATCCACTTGGCGAAGTTTCGATGAGCTTCGGCTTGGCAAGCTTCGGACTTCGGATCTGTTCTCGCAGAACCTCCGACGACCGTCCGAACTTCCGTCGAACTCTCGAACTCCCAACGTGATCATGATCTTGACTCCGGCGCAACTCCTGCTGCTTGTCTAACTTTCATCGTAGTTAATCCTGCACACTTATCTCAACACATAGATTAGACAACAAATGACAATTGACTTCATCATCAAAATCTGAGATTCAATAGTATCTTGCGTCACTCAAAATACATATTAAATCATAAACATATATCAAGTGGTTTCATCATTAAAATACGAGATTCAACAATCTCCCCCTATTTGATGATGACAACCACTTGATGACGAAGTTAACCTTAACTCCCAGAGTTTAAACAAGCTCCCCCTATCAATTTGGCTTATTGCATAAACTTATGCATAACATGTCATGTCATCATACTTCTCCCCCTTTGTCATCAATAAAAAGGAGAAGTTCCAACTCTTATGTGTTTAGAGATAAAAAGGTCAAATCATTGCATAATAAACATAGTATCAAATTTTATCATCATGCAATCTAGCAATTAAATATGTGCAAGTTTAGCAATTGTTTGCTTCTCTTTAGGCTACAAGCTAGCAATTTTTACGATATGCAAGTTTTACCACATACAAGCTAGCAAAAATTTTGAAAGCAAATGTAAGATAGCTTTCTTGTGTAAGCTCATAATTCTTGCTTCCTATTGCAATGTGCAAGTTACAAGTTTTGCTTCTTGAGATAGGCAAGATAACACTTTTACAATTTTTGTTTCTTTAGATAGGCAAGCTTGTGATGTTCAAGATAGCAAGCTCTTTCTTCTCGTTTGAGAAGTGTCATTTTTGCTTCTTTAGCAAAATGCCAAACTAGCAAAAGACAATGTTTTACATGAGGCAAGCAAACAATTTGGTAAGTGTTACATTTGCATCTTCTCTTTAGATATGCAAGAAGGTAAGCAAGTTTTTGCATTTTCTTGACTTGTGCAAGCTAGCTAATTTCTCTTTGAGATTACCCTTTACATCAATTCAAGATAGTACATTAGCAATTCTTTCTCCCTCTTTGTCATTGGAAAAAAGAAAGGAAAATCCTTTACATCAATTTTTAAATAATGACAAAGGTAAGTATTAATCTTATTTGTGCATCATTATGTTTTCAAATTAAAATATGTACAATTTCAAAACTTTACATTTATATCCTTACTTTATACATTATACAAATAAATTAATCACTATGGGCATATACATGATACATCATTTTGGTAACAAATCATAGCATTTATCAATATTTTGATTATGATACTAAGCATTCATCATTTAGAGCATTCATGATACACATTATATGCAAATATCATCACAATAAAAAGCAATTGTATGCATAATTTCAAATCATAAATGTTTCAAATCATGATAGTATTAATTTGTCAAATTGCATCCTATCATGCATGATCAAAACTTCTCCCCATTTGTATTTCATGTATAATTTTATTTCATCACATTAGGAATATCAAGAAGAATTAATTGGGTAATGAAATAAATATTTTATGAATATACGGAATTATATAAAAATCATATCAGAAGTGTTTCATGCATTCATTTCATCACATGAAGGAATATAAAAAAAAAATTTGGTGATAAGATATTACTTCATGAATATAATAAAATTCATATAGCATATCATGGTTTATTAGAATTAGTTCTTTTTGGTGAATAGCAAAAAGAATAGTAGGAGAGCAAGATCTCAATTTATGCATATCAAATATTCAATCATCAAAATCATGATTCATCTAGAAAATTCTCCTCTTTAAATGTTTAAAGAGAGAATCATGATGAAAAATCTTGATTTACATAAAGTTTCAAAACATAATTATCAAGATCGTGAATACTAAAAGACCATGAAACATTTTGACAAATCTCCTTTTAAATAGAAAATAATCTTGATTCATTCAATATAAAATTATAATTATAATTATAATTATGAGAAATCAAGATCATGATTTCAATAAAACCCATTAAATTCAAATCATTTTCTTAATCCATGAGATTCATAAAAATAATACAAATGGATTCATCAAAGTCAATAAGATAGAGAAAAAGAATTTTCAAGAAAAATACTTTTCTCTATTTAGTTGTTTCATACAAGCATGCCTTTGTCCTTTTTGTGCCATATATATATATATATATATATCATCAATCATTTAGGATCGAAAAATAAATTTTGTCATAAAAACCATCAAGATTCTAATCATTATTTCAATCTACACATCATGAGAATAATAAATTTGCACTATAGACAATCTCATGTTTTATCATTCAAGCTAGCATATATTTTTGCAATTAGCAAGCTAACAATTTCCTTTTTCTTTTATAACAGTGATTCAATCATATCATGCAATAAACATATCATAATTACAAAGGAGTCTTGAATCATAAAGAAAATCAATTTATGCATAAAATGTTCCAAGCATCAAGGTACATTTTCTTAAATTGTGGGTATCGAAAATTCAAGAGAAAACAGCTTAATTATTCATTTTGAAAAATGTTCTCTTTGATAAAATGAGAGAATCATGATTAACAATCTTGATTTATAAAATGAATACTCAAGTTATAATTCCGAAAAATCAAGAGAAACCGTGATTCACTTTAATAAATCTCCTCTTAAATAAATAATGTAAAGAATTCTTAGGAAATCATGAAAAAGATAGAATTCATTCAATATTGTAAGAGAACAAGACATTGTTGAATCTTGGATTTTGATGATGAAATCAATTGACGGGATAATTGATCTAATCCATATTATTGAGTTAAGTATGCAGGATTAACTACGATAGTTTGAAAACATAAAGCAAGGATACCGGAGTCAAGTTTGATGGACGTTTAAGAGTACGAAGATTTGTCGAAGATACTGTCGGAACCAACCAAGAAGAAATCGAGGACTTGTCGGAGGTTCGCGGAGATCACCGAGAAGGCTCAACTACTCGCTGAATTCGTTACAAGATCAGGAGCATGTTGGGAGTTCGTCGGAAGAAATCCGAGGGCGTATTGGAAGTTTGCCGGAAGATCACCGGAAAGCTTGCCGGAACAAGACCCGACGTTTGCTAGTTAAAAACTTGCTTAGGATTATGTTTTTAGTTACGTACTTCACATGTAATTAGGGTTAGGATTAAGAGATAATCCTATATCCTGGTTATGAGCCAACTGGGCCCAAATGTGACCTGGTTTGGGCTGGACTTGAAGCCCAACTAGAGATCCATAAGGATGGGCGGTGGAACCGTCGGATTAGGCGGTGGCACCGCCCAGCACCCGAGATCAGGCGGTGGCACAGCCACCAACAGGTGGTGACACCGCCAGTACACTATCATTTTCAGACACTAACAGATGGTGGCACTGCCAGCCTCGGAAACCCAAGAGAATTCAAAATTTGGAGCCTAAATTTGAATCCTTTTGGGGCTTATAAATACCTCTCAATTCTCAGCTGAGATTATAACTTTTGTGAATGCAATAGATTGAGATAAAAGTGTTAGAAAAGTCTTTAGCAAGTTTTATCTTCAATTGCTTGAGTGTTCACCTCCTTCTTTCTATTCAAAAATTTGTAAGAGTGTGAACCACTTGTAAAAGGTTGTAAGAGGGGTATTTGTCCTTCCCCTTCAAAGAGATTTGCTAGTGGAAGTTGGAAGCCTCATCGAAGAAGGCTTCGCAAGTAGATGTAGGTCATTTGACCGAACCACTTTAAATTGACGTGTTCATTGAATGTGTGAGTACTTACCTTTCTGCAATCATTATCTACACATCAGCAAGTTTTCGGTTTTTACTTTACTCAAGTTACTATCAAAGTGAAATCTCCTTGCATTTTACGGAATCATTTTCAAACTTACAAGTTTTAATCCGCTGCAATAATTCAGCCCCCTCCTCTTAGTGTCGCTCCGATCCTAACAATTGGTATCAGAGCAAGGTTCACTCTCATATTTGGTTTAACACCCAAGAGAGATGGCTTATCCCGGCATGCATAAGGGTCATTCTATCACACGTCCACCTATATTTAATGGGTCAGATTATACGTATTGGAAGACTCATATGAGGATCTTCCTCATTTCCATGGATTTCGAGCTTTGGACTATTGTCGAAAATGGATATAAAAAATCTTCTCTTCTGATGAGTGAATGGAATGAATCGGAGAAGAAGGTTTTTGCTTTAAACGCAAAGGTTATGAATGCCTTGTTTTGTGCACTAGACAAAAATAAATTTAATCATGTTTCAATTTGTGATTCGGCTTTTGATATTTGGAGAACTCTTGAGGTCACTCATGAAGGCACTAGCCGAGTGAAAGAGTCCAAAATTAACATTCTTGTGCACTCTTACGAACTTTTCCGAATGAAATCAAGTGAGTCCATCGGAGACATGTACACCCATTTCACGGATGTCATTAATGGACTCAAAGCTCTTGGTAAAGATTTTTCTAACTTTGAACTAGTAACTAAATTCTTAAGATTCCTTCCAAAAAGTTGGGATCCAAAAGTTACGACAATTCAAGAGGCTAAGGACCTTAAAACATTCCCTCTTGAAGAATTTATTGGGTCTATAATGACCTACGAAATGACGTGTCAAGCTCATGATGAGCTCAAGAACCCTCTTCCAAAGAACAGGAAGGAAATGACACTCACATCACAAGAATACTACTTGAAAGGAACATCAAGTGATGAGGACAGTGATAATGACATTGCACTTTTCACTCAAAAATTTAAAAAATTTATAAGAAAGAATAAATTTAAAAATAAAACCAAAAATAGACTTGAACTTAAAAAGGACCAAGTGATATACTATGAATGCAAGAAGCCGGGACATTTAAAAAATGAATGCCCCCAAGCTAAGAAGAAGCAATCGAAGAAGAAGAAAGCTCTAAAAGTAACTTGGGATGATTCAAGTGATTTCAAAAGTGAAGATGCTAGCAACAAAGAGGAGGCAAACTTCGCGCTAATGGCTTTAGGAGAAGAGGTATGTGATTTAATTAGTGATGATTTATCTTTTGAAGAACTCTCTATCGCTTTTCATGATTTATTTGATGAATGTAGAACTATTAGTAAGAAGTTTAATATCTTAAAGAAAGAGCATGTCTTACTACAAAATAAGTTTGATAGTCATCAAACTCCTCCATGCTCTAGATGTGAGCATTTAGAAGCAATAAAAAATGAAAATTTGCTACTTAAAGAGACCTTAAACAAGTTTAAGGTCGGTAACAAAGGATTAGACATGATCCTTGCAAACAAGGGTTACATCGCAAAAAGAAGTGGAATTGGATTTGTAAAAGGATCACATCAAAATCCTACCACTTTCATTAAAAGACCTATATTGCATGTTTCATCTGGTATGAAATGCAACTTTTGTTGCAAATCCGGACATGTTGCCTACTAATATCCATTTAGGAAAATTAGTCGACATAAATTAATATGGGTTCCTAAAGGAACTATAAATAATTCAATAATGAATAACAAAATTGGTGGATCAATTTTTTAGGCACCCAAAATCAAATAGGTAACTAAAAATCATCCTCTTTTGTAGAAAAACCCACAAGCTAGGAGCAAGAGATGGTATATCGATAGTGGATACTCAAGACATATGACTAGAGATCCATCTCATTTCTCTATGCTCATTAGCAAAGAAGAAGGGTACGTCACCTTCGGAGACAACAACAAAGGCAAAATCATTGGCAAGGGAACCAAAGGTAACAAATTAAGTTTTTCTATTGATGATGTATTACTAGTAGATGGATTGAAACATAATCTCTTGAGTATTAATCAATTATGCGATAAAGGTTATATCATTAGATTTGAATCAAATGTGTATATTATTGAAAAATCAAAAAATAACATGTCAATGATTGCTTTAAAGCAAAATAATGTTTACACCATCAACCTTGATGAACTAAGTAATGAAATGTGCTTCTCCGCTTTAAATGATGATGCTTGGCTTTGGCATAGGAGATTAGGCCATGCAAGTATGAAACTTATATCTAAGATCTCATCTAAAGAATTAGTACGAGGGATTCCAAATATGAAGTTTGGTAAGGACAAAGTATGTGATGCGTGTCAACTAGGTAAACAAATAAAAACTAGTTTCAAACCAAAAAATCAAATTAGCACTACTAAATCATTACAATTAATCCATTTGAACTTATTTGGACCAATTGACATGACAAGTTTAGGAGAAAGCAAATATGCTTTTGTAATTGTAGATGACTATACTAGATACACTTGGACCTATTTCTTGGTTCACAAAAGTGATTGTTTAAGTATTTCTCTAAATTTTGTAAAGTCACTCAAACCGTAAAAGGCTTCATGATTTCATCAATTCGGAGTAATCACAGTGGCAAATTTCAAAACTGTGATTTCCAAAGTTTTTGTGAAGTTAATGGATATAATCATAACTTCTCCACTCCAAGAAATCCTCAACAAAATGGAGTAGTTGCAAGAAAGAATAGAAACCTACTAGAAATGGCAAGAACTATGTTAAATGAATATAGTCTACCCAAGTATTTTTGGGCCGAAGCCATAAATACGACTTGCTACATCATGAATAGGGTTCTAATAAGATCGTCTCTATCAAAAACTCCCTATGAATTATGGAATAACAAAAAAACAAATATTTCTTATTTTAAAGTTTTCGGTTGCAAATGCTTTATTTTGAATAAAAAGGATGCCTTAGGAAAATTTGATGCTAAATCCGATGAAGGCATCTTTCTTGGTTACTCTTCCGTTTCTAAAGCTTTTCGTGTTTTTAACAAAAGAACCTTAGTTATAGAAGAATCTATTCATGTGGTTATTAATGAAATTTTCGAGTTAAAGAAAAATGATTTTGATGATGATCTTGGTTTTGATAATTTGAATTTAAAGGAACCCCCTCCTCAAAATAGCAATTGGATGCATCTTTTTTCGAAATTTCCTGACCCAAGGAATGGAAGTATGTAGATGCTCATCCAAAAGAGCAAATTATAGGAGATACATCACAAAGGGTTCAAACTCGTTCTTCTTTCAAGAATTTTTGTGCTAACCCCGCCTTCCTTTCTCAAATCGAACCAAAATGCATTGACGCGGCCTTGAAAGACAATTCTTGGGTCATTGCAATGCAAGAGGAATTGAACCAATTTGAAAGGAATGAGGTATGGAAGCTTGTTCCTAGACCTAGTGACCATTTAGTCATTTGTACTAAATGGGTCTTTAGAAACAAGCAAGACGAATGCGGTATCGTGGTTAGATATAAGGCTAGATTAGTGGCCAAAGGTTTCAACTAAGAAGAAGATATCGACTATGAAGAAACCTTCACACCTGTAGCAAGATTAGAAGCCATTAGGATACTCCTTGCCTATGCTAGTAGCAATGATTTTAAACTATTTCAAATGGATGTCAAAAGTGCCTTCTTGAATGATTTTATTTCCGAAAAAGTATATGTCGAACAACCTCCCGGATTTGAAAATTCTCTTCTTCCCAATCATGTATTTAAATTGACTAAAGCTCTCTATTGTCACGCCCCCCCCCCCCACCTTTCTCATTTAGGAGGTGTGAACCTAATTCAAGATTGATAATATTTAATTCAACAAACAATCTAGGATCCAATCACACATTTGAGGTCACTATGAAAAAAAACATTCAAGTCATTCACCTCTACAATCCACAATTCGCAAAACTTATACAGTCTATAATCATACATCATGTCACTAGATGATTTTTTAAAATCCAAAAGCAACTTAACTAAATCATGACTATATCATAAATCCATAAGCGTGGCAATTAATGCAATCACAAAACCAACATGTACTACATGTTTATATCAGTACACAGTTTAGACTTAACATTTCCAAATTCCTGACATAAGGGGTACTTTTCAAATATTTACAAGATACATCAATCTAGATTTGTCATTGATATTTCATTACACCCAAAAAGAATTTATACAACATCAACCTATCAAGTACAAAATATTTGCCCCAAAATCTTCTAGTCTTCCACTACCTCAACCCAATTTACACATTTTAGTGAGCGATAAGCTATCCTGAAAAATTTATATAGCAACGGGGTGAGCATATAAAGCTCATGATTAACATATCCATAGCAAAGAGGACAATTTTCAAACAAATGAGGTATCAAAATACAAAGCAGAGATACAAGATAAAACAGTAGCATGTTTTGTTTGAATGCAGAATTACAATATCATATCGTTCGAAGCACGTTTTATTCATACAATCGAGGAAAGGTAATTGGAGAATATCATTGGCATAAGGAGCATATCGATGACATATGGTAGTTTTCAAGGTATAACAAAGACTTATAACATTTCGGAAATATATCAAAGAACAAAACATGAATAGAAGCTCAAATGTCACATGACGATGCATTCATTTCATTCTTATCCAAAGCATGCATAGAAACATAGCCAAAGCTTTGGATATCATATCAAACACATAGAAGGTGAAGTGGGATCATAACATAATATGGTCCATCCATTTCTGAATGACCAACAAACATAAGTCTCCCACGTCTGGGAGCTCCATCCACCCACGTCTGAGTGAAGTCATAGGGGGCCGGCAGAGCATCGCGGGCTCTAAGCATAACTCCCTTTACCATTTCTGGCAAAGGTTCACATTTATCCCACAAACACTGGAGTACAAAGGGACAGTATGAATAATAAAATTAGCATATATTGGAAGCACATGCGGAACAATGAAATGTACATATGCCTTTTGAGTCAATACGATATAAACATAATCTTTCACAAATATATTCAGATTTGAAAGGAAACAAAAGCAAGAGCATACAAGGATTTCAAGATATTATATATAGCTCAATTGAAATAAGAAAGTTAGATAAATTCAATGTCCAAAAAAATGAAACTGGAAGAGGCACATATCGAAAGCAAATGCGGAACAATGGGATGCATGTGCCGAATCATTACGATGCAAACATGATCTTTAGATGATAGCTGCAGATGTACAAATAAATAAAGGACAAAAGTATATAGGAATTTAAGGTAATAATGTAAAGCTTAACTGAAGTAAGAGTTTTTTGCCGAAATCGATTTCCAAAGAGAAGAAACATGGAAAGCCGAAATCGACCAAAGCTCGATTTTGGCATAATTTGATAGGAACATTCTATAAACTATTTGGATAACCAATTATGCTCCAATTTAAACAAAATAGGTGTCATTAGAAAGCTTAGTTAATCTAGTTTTAGGCAAATTAAGTTTAACAAGAATTGGAATTTACAACAGGGAGTTACAGATAATTTTGTAACAAAAGGTCTGAAAATATTAGCTCTATTTTACTGAATCCATAGGGTCGATGAAAGCAGATGTTTCAGTTAGCAATTATACTCCAAAAATTTCAAATCAGTATGTACAGAAAGAATTTTGAGTCTAGCTTCAAATAAATCATACTTTGTATGAATCAGAGTTCACAGCAGAAAGTTATAAACAGTTAAGCAACAAGAGGTCAGAAATTTCAGTCCCTGTTTTGCAGAATCTGTAGGGTTAAATTAAACAGAAGTCTTAGTAGGCATTTAAACTTCAAATCATTTGATCTTAGTATCATAATGAAGATTATTTTGTCTACTTTCAAATGGAACAGGTTTTGTCTAAATCAGAGTTTATTATAAAATGTTATGACCGAAACATTGCATAGAGGTCAAATTACCGAAAAATTACAGATTCATGGCTTTGTATCAAACCGAAAGAAGGTCTGGTTCTCAGTTGAAATCTCTCAAATTTTGCAGAATAAAAATGGAAACAGAGATTAAGGTTACTGTAGAATGGAGTTAGAACACTTGCCTTAAATTTATTTGAATCCCAAATGTGAGAAAATTGATGAAAAACCTCAAGCTCTTCTTCTTCTTCTTCTTCTTCTCTCAAACTCACGTTGGCTGCAACTCTTCAGGTTTGTTTTCTTTAACCTTTCATCTAATTATTTAGGTTTTGGCCAGTACAAAAGTTGCAAGGTGTCATGCATGCATGAAAGGGGTTAGGTGTCATCTTTAGAGCAAAGATAAGTGGCACCAACCTTAGGTTAGCTAGTGACACATGTCCACTATATTTTTTTTTTTTTAACTTAAATCTGAGTCTTTCATAAATTATATCAAACTTCTAATATGGATTCAGTACTCCTTAGCCATAAACTTTTAATATAATATCATTGAATATAAAATAATTATTAAATAATCCTTATTTTTACAAACAAACCTTTTACTAAATTTTTAAAAATGGGGGATGTTACATCTATGGCTTGAAACAAGCTCCTAGAGCATGGTATGAAAGGCTTATTTTCTTTCTTATTTTAAATAATTTTACCAAAGGCAATGTTGATACTACATTGTTTATCAAACACTTTGAAAAAAATTTTCTTATTGTGCAAATTTATGTTGACGATATTATTTTTGGTTCTTCGGATGAATCACTATGTGAATCATTTGCCAAATGTATGAGTCATGAATTTGAAATGAGTTTAATGGGTGAATTAACTTTCTTTTTAGGATTACAAATCAAACAACTTAGTGATGGTATATTTCTTAACTAATCTAAATATACATTAGAATTGTTAAAACGATTTAACATGGATAATTCAAAAGCGATAAACACCCCTATGAGTACTTCGACTAAGTTAGATATGGATGAAAATAGTGAAAATTTCGATCAAAAAACGTATAGGGGAATGATAGGTAGTCTACTCTACCTCATCGCGACTAAACCGGATATAATGTTTAGTGTAGGACTTTGTGCTAGGTTTCAATCTAATCCTAAATTATCTCATCTTAAGAGTGTTAAAAGAATATTTAGATATCTTAAAGGAACTCCAAATTTAGGATTATGGTATCCAAAAACTGATAAATTTGATCTAATAGCTTATGCAGATGCCGATTTTGGCGGATGCAAGATAGATAGAAAAAGTACATCCGGAACATGCCAATTCTTAGGACATGCACTTGTTTCTTGGACTTCGAAGAAATAAAATTCAGTTGCACTATCTACGGCGGAAGCCGAATACATTGCTGCAAGTGCATGTTGTGCACAAGTTGTTTGGATGAAGAATACGTTAGAAGACTATGGAATTCACTTGAAAAATATTCCCATAAAATGTGATAATACAAGTGCCATATGTCTTACCAAAAATCCAATTCAGCATTCTAGAACTAAGCATATCGACGTTAGGCATCATTTCATATGCGATCATGTCCTTAACAATAATGTTGTTCTAGAATTTATTGACACAAAGCATCGATTAGCAGACATTTTTACAAAAACCTTAAATGAAGACCAATTTGAATTCATTAGAAGGGAATTAGGCATGTTAAATTGTCCTTGAAAATAAGCTTGTTTGAATGTATTTTTCGAAAAATGTCTCATCCTTTTTCCGTTCTTTTGTGGATATAATTTCATCCTTCTCTTTCAATTCCAAATGACATATTAAAGTACAACCCAATATCTTATCCTATCTTAAGTCAAACACCTCTGAAAAACAAAAGGGGGGAAGAAAGAATTTTTTTTCTCTTCCGCGGCATGCCAGCGGTGGCACCGCCAGAACCGACAGTAGCACCGCTTGAGTGCCTAATTTATACTTGCCCATATGGGGGGTTAATCACTCGATTTATACTTGCCCATGACATTTGTATCCCACCCGATGAAGAAACAATTCAAAGTTATCGATATAACATTATCAATAGAAATCTACTGAAAAGACTTAGGTGCACATATAGCAATGGTATATGGGTTAGGCAACCTAGAAGGACTGATCCAATTCCCCCACCAGTAGAACACCCTGAAACACTAATCTTTAGGGGAAATGAATCTCCTCCTCCAAGTCCCTTTGGAGCAGCACCTTCAGCACCTGCGTCATCTTCTAAAGAACTCATTATAACATAATTGCATTAGATCAAATCACAACAAGATCAACTCAAATCACAGCAAGAGCAAATTCAAATTTAGCAAATTGAAATTTTAAAGAAACTGTGACAAATGAATCAAAAAATAGATGTTATGTATAAGAACTATGGATTTCTTCCTACGGATTAGTCGATATACCTCCTTATTCTGTTACTTTGGTACTTTTATGTTTACTCTTAATGCCAAGTTAGACTTTTGTCATCTTCTTTCCTTTGCATGAAAGCTGAACTTTCTTTTGAGATGTATTTCGAATGAAAGATGAATTTTTAAAATTCTAGATGAATGCTGATTTTCTTTCCGGATGAATGCTGATTTTTATATGATCGATCTTAATGCTGAATTCCTTTTCTAATGGTTTTATAATCACAAATTATATGCTTCAAGTGTCTCTCCTTTTCGTTGATGACAAAGGGGGAGAAGAATGAGCAAAACATGACTTATGATGACTTGTACCATTTCGATAGCATGACTTAATGAAAATGTCTTATACGCATCGATAACATGACTTATATGAATTGCAAAAGCTTGTGTAATGCAAATGTCTTATATGCCTTACAAAAATCTTTGACTATATCGCAAGTTCTTAATTGGTTGATAATATGAATTCATGCCTCACTTTTATGAAATTCATGTTGGAAATTTTTATCTCTTGTCGTAGTGATAATTGTCTTTTATCATTCAACTTGAAAATAATTTTTATAGCTAGAAATTATGAGAAATACGAAGTTTCGTATTTGCTCATGCTTAAAGAGAAAAACGATAAGTTCAACAGATAGAACTTATTGGTTTATGCTTGAATTCAAAGGGATGGAAGTCAAGTATTTTTATCTTCTCATAATATGGCATATAGATAGGGGGAGTTATGTTTAACTCCGTCATCAATTGATTGTCATCATCAAAACGGGAGAGATTATTGAATCTCGGATTTTGATGATGAAATCAATTGATGGGATAATTGATCTAATCCATATTATTGAGTTAAGTATGCAGGATTAACTACGATAGCCTGAAAACATAAAGCAAAGATATTAGACTCAAGTTCGATGAACGTTTAAGAGTCTGAAGATTCATCGGAGATACTACTGGAACCAACCAAGAAGAAATCGAGGACTTGTCGGAGGTTTGCGGAGATCACCGAGAAGGCTCGGCTACTCGCTGAATTCGTCACAAGATCGGGAGCCTGCTGGGATTCCACTGGAAGAAATCCGAGGGCGTATCGGAAGTTCGTCGGAAGATCACCGGAAAGCTCGCCGGAACAAGACTCGACGTTTGACAGTTAAAAACTTGCTTATGATTATATTTTTAGTTACGTAGTTTGCATGTAATTAGTGTTAGGATTAAGGGATAATCCTATATCCTGGTTAGGGGCCAACTGGGCCCAAATGTGACCTGGTTTAGGCTGGACTTGATGTCCAACTAGAGATCCATAAGGACGGGCGGTGGAACCGCCGGACTGAGCGGTGGCACCACCCAGAGCCCGAAGGGTCAGGCGGTGGAACAGTCAGACTAGGCGGTGGCACCGCCCAGCACCCGAAATCAGGCGGTGGCATAGCCACCAATAGGCGGTGATATCGCTAATACATTGTCAGTTTCAGACACTGACAGGCGGTGGCACCGCCACTGACACGCGGTGGCACCGCCAGCCTCAGAAACCCAAGAGAATTCAAAATTTAGAGCCCAAATTTGAATCCTTTTGGGGTCTATAAATACCCCTCAATTCTCAGCTAAGATTACAACTTTTGTGAAAGCAATAGATTGAGATAAAGGTCTTAGAAAAGTCTTTAGTAAGTCTTGTCTTCAATTGCTTGAATGTTCACCTCCTTCTTTCTATTCAAGAATTTGTAAGAGTGTGAACCACTTGTAAAAGGTTGTAAGAGGGGTATTTGTCCTTCCCCTTCAAAGAGATTTGCTAGTAGAAGTTGGGAGCCTCATCGAAGAAGGCTTCGCAAGTGGATGTAGGTCATTTGACCGAACCACTTTAAATTGACGTGTTCATTGAATGTGTGAGTACTTACCTTTCTGTAATCGTTATCTACACAGCAGCAAGTTTCTGGTTTTTACTTTACTCAAGTTACTATCAAAGTGAAATCTCCTTGCATTTTACGGAATCATTTTCGAACATACAAGTTTTAATTCGCTGCACTAATTCAACCCCCCCTCTTAGTGCCGCTCCGATCCTAACATACATTAATTCATGCATATAGAATGTTGACTTAAGCATAAGAAATCTCAATTTAAAAATTTCAAAAAATCAAGATAAAGCTCATTTAAATCATCAAATCAAGATCATTTTCAAGAGATTTACAAAAGTGATACAAATAGATTCATTAATTTCTATTTTTGAAAAATCGATAAAGGTGAAAAAATAAATTTTTTAAGAAGAAACATTTCCACTTTTTAGTTGTTTTAATTCGTGTGATTTATTTCATACATGCATGCTCTTTTCTTTTATGGCAAATAAAAACATGCATCAATGTTTAGGATCGAAAAAAAAATCATAAAAATCATCATGAATAACTTTTAAAATCTCATGCATAAAATCGTCAATCATGGTATCAAAACATTTAATATTTTCATTACATTATTATCCATTGGATTCATTGAACATAATTTTGAATGATTCTTATAGATAACTAAAATTTTTTAATTTTAATTTATGTGATTGACTTTATATTAGCATACTCAAATTTGTTCTTATGTCAAAACCATACATCATGTTTGAAAACCAAAGACAAGGTTCATAAAAAAATCATCAAGCCTTCTATACAAAAGCCATGCATCGTCATTGAAAATCAATATGGAAATCATCAAAATACACATTCTTACTTCTCAAGTACATACATAAGATTAATCTTACTGGGTGTACAAGCATTAGATTTATATCTAACATTTTATTACATTAACATAAAATATATACTTTTCATTGTCATTTTTAAAATTACAAGCATGATCATATTTTTGTATTTTTATTTTTAAATATTTATTTTTTAAGAAAATTGATTCAAAACTAAATTACAAAAAAAAAGTGCATTATGAAAAGCATTATGTAATTTTGAAGTAAATTAGGGGGATTTCGATTACCTCATCATTGAAAGCGGTTAAGATGTAGTTTGTCACCTCGCCTTTGTTGATTTTCTCCTCGTCTTCGGAGGAGCTCGATTCATCCCAATTTGTGTTCTTCTTCTTGCGTTCAAAGCAAGTAGTTATGTTCTTTTTATTCTTTAATTTTTATTTCATTAACTTTTTAAATTTCTTTGCAAGTTCAAATTCACCATCACTTGAGATTATGCTTAAGTGGCCTTCATGTGTTCTATGTCCCAAATCCTTCTTGTTCTTTGGAAGGTTATTTTGTTCATCATGTGCATTGTGCAATATTTCATATGTCATTAAGAAACCAATTAGTTCTTCAAGTGGTAAGTTATTTAGGTTTTTAGCTTCTCGTATCGTAGTTACTTTTGAATTTCAAATTTTAGAAAGAGAACGTAAAATCTTATTTATAAGTTCAAAATCCAAAAAACTTCTACCAAGTACTTTTAAACCATTGACGACATCCATAAAATGGGTGTATATGTCAACAACGGTTTCGCTTGGTTTCATTTGAAAGAGTTCAAAATCATGCATTAAAATATTGACCTTTGAAACCTTAACACTACTTGTGCCTTTGTGTGTTGTTTCAAGAAAGTGCCAAATATCGAAAGTCGTTTTGCACAAAGAAACCCGATTAAACTTCGTTTTATCTAAGGCGTAAAATATAGCATTTATAGCACTAGCATTTAAAGAAAAAGTCTTCTTCTCCAAATTATTCCAATCTTTCATTGGAAGAGAAGACCTTTTAAAGCCGGATTCAACAATATGCCATAAATTCAAATCCAAAGAAAGTAAGAAAACTCTCATTCAAGTTTTCCAATAAGTATAGTTTGTGTCATTGAAAAAGAAAGGATGAATGAGAGAGTAACCCTCTTGAAAGTCGAAAAGAGCCATTTCTGTTTTGGTGTTAAACCAAAGTAGAAAACCATGGCTCTGATACCAATTGTTAGGATCGAAGCAGCACTAAGAGGGGGGGGGGGTGAATTAGTGCAACGGATTGAAACTTGTAAGTTTAAAATCGATTTCATAAATGTGTAGAGATTTTGATTCTACGAAGGATGACTTAGTAAAAATAGCTCGAGTAAAGGAAGGAGATGAAAACCGAAAGTTTGCTGCTAAGTAAATAAATGTTTTAGAAAGTTAAACACTCACACATTCAAGGAACACCACAATTTAAAGTGGTTCGGTCAAATAACTTACATCCACTTACGAAGCCTTCTTCGATGAGACTCCCAATTTCCACTAGCAAATCACTTTGAAGGGGAAGGACCAAATACCCCTCTTATAACATTTTTACAAGTGGTTCACACCCTTACAGATTTTTCAAAGAGAAAGAGGGAGGTGAACACTTTAGCTATTGAAAACAAGACTTTGCTAAAGCTTTTTCTCAATTTCTAACTTCTCAAAAAGGTATTTCTCTACTAAGAATTGAGGGATATTTATAGACCCCGAGAGGATTGAAATTTGGGCTCCAAATTTTGAATTCCTTTGGGTTCCCGAAGCTGGCGGTGCCACCTCCTATCAATGTCACATTGACCATTTACTGGTGGTGTCATCGCTTGTCAGTGATCTCCGCGAACCTCCTTGATGATCTACGTTAACCTCCGATGATCTCTTCGGTGGACTTCCGAAAACTTCAACAAGTCCCTGATTTCTTCTCGATTGGTTCAGGCAGCACTTCCGACGAATCTTCGGACTCTCGGTGGACTCTCAAACACCCATCGAACTTGACTCCGATAGACTTGCTTTATGTCTTCAAGCTATCGTAGTTAATCCTGCACACTTAAAATAAAACTTCAATCTAGACAATTAATCCTAAGTAATTAATCAAGTTGTCCGGCATGTCATTGGTCCCTCGATGCTTCATCCGATTCTTTGGTACATCATCCTCTCTTGCGGCCTATTACCCAATCAGCCAGTTGACTCCGCAACTCTGATATCCTTAGTACAATCTCCGCTCTTCTTGGCCCAATGCCCGAATCCACGACCCAAAGCTTTTTGTCGATACGTCGATCGATCCACTAGCCCGACGTTCAATCTTCTTACATGTTCCTCCGGTGCAACATGATTTTCCTGCTTTAATTTTCTCATCCTGATCGAAGTATCCTGCATCACTCAAAACGCAGATTAAATCATAAACACATATCAAGTGGTTTCATCATCAAAATATGAGATTCAACAGTTATCCTAGTAGTATACCCGGTCCTTACACTAGAGACACTAAGGATGTCCTGCATGAGTAATCCACTCTTTAATACCAGACTTATATGCTTGGAAGTTTCATATCTAGTACAACCGACCATCGGGAATGACAGCCAACCTTATGAGGACTATTGAGTGTCGATAGAGACTCATCCACTCTTGGTGTCATGAGAGGAATATCTCATGTGTTCTTGCTCAGACAAATCCCTAGCCAGGGTCATTTGGATTGAGAGAGAAAGAGTTCTCCAAGAGAATCCGATTAGAGCGACACTCAAGAAGAAACCGTATGGGTTTGACAGCACCATGCTTGGTATACACAGTCTCTGAGATATTAGATGGATGAGGGACTATAAATACATGATAACTAAGGACAGACAGGTCCAAAGGATTGGATTCCCCTGTATCGTCGAGGGACTACGACGTAATGGCCTAGTACATCTACAGTTAATGAGTCGAGTGAATTATTATGGAGATAATAATTCACTGAGCCATAAGGAGTTCTGACAAGTATGACTCATGACTAGCTCAATATTAGGCATAGAGGGTCATACACATATGACAGGCATTGCGACAAGTAAAGGTTCGGATATGAGATATTCATCGGAGCTCCTATCTTATTAATTATCCAATAAGTTCCTGAATTATTGGATCCTATGGATGAGATCCAATAAGAGTAAATGATATATTATTGGATAGAGATCCACTAATCTAAGAGGCTTGGGTAGTTGGATGGAGATTCAATGCCCAATAGGGCAGGATCCATTTAGGTTAAGTTGATAGGGGACCTCTATAAATAGGAGCGAACCAAACACCCATAGGCTAGATGTTTCTTGGCTGCAACCTCCTATTCTTCTCTCCCCTTCTCCTCCTCAAATAGCATGTGTAGATTTTTGGGCTGCGATTGGAGGAGCATCGTCACAACCTTGCTATGTGGATCACCACTAGAGAGGAGGACGCTTGACCTTCTTCATCCTCTCCTACAGATCTGTAGGGATTTAGGGATATACGATCTCCCTAGGTAAAACACAATCTTTCATTTATGCAATTTTCTGTTTTACGAATTTTGCACACCAATTTTCGCACGATGACGAACACATCATTGGGAAATTTGGGGATTTTTATTTTATATTTTTCTATTGTGCATGTGATGTCACCCCTAGATTTTCCTACAATCCTGATCATTGAGAATGATGTAGGAATGCTATCCATAGTAAAAGCTTAGTTATCTAGATACTTCTTCATGAAGGACTTAGGGGAAGCATCCTATATCTTGGGAATTTGGATCTATAGAGATAGATTCAAGAGGATGCTTGGCTTGTCCTAGTCTAGGTACATAGACACCATTGTCAAAAGGTTTGGCATGAAAAATTCCAAGAGAGGTCTCATACCGATGAGACATGAGATATCGTTTTCTAAAAGTATATCTCCAAAGACTCTTGATGAAAGGGTGAACATGGATAGGATACCCTATGCCTCAACAATAGGGTCTATCATGTATGCCATACTATGAACTAGACTTGATATAGCATATACTCTGAGTGTCACGAGTAGGTATCAGGCAGATCAAGGCTTGAAGTACTAGAAAGCAGTAAAGTATATCCTTAAGTACTTGAGAAGGATTAAGGATCTTTTGCTGGTATATGGAGATACTAGCTTTAGGGTTGAAGGCTACAAGGACTTGAGTTTCCAATCCGATGTCGATGATAGCAAGTCTAATTCGAGGTATGTGTTCACCTTGAATGGAGGAGCAATATGTTGGAAGTATTCTAAGCAAGATAATATTGCTGACTCGACCATAGAGGTAGGATACATTACTGCAATAAAGGTAGTAAAGGATGGAGTCTAAATGAAAATTTTATGGTGTCGTGCCGAGCAGCTGTCACGCTCCCTCAAAAATATCCATAAAATTTAAAATTCAAGAAAACAAATCAATCCAGGATCCAAACACACATTTGAGGTCACTAAGAAAAACATACAGAACAAAATTTAACCTCTATAGTCTACAATTTATAAACCCTGTGCAGTTCATAAACATACCACCCATCACACGAAATTTCATACGATTTAAACTCCACTCATCAAAATAATAACCCCAATATAAATTCACAAGTGGGGAAATCTAAGCAGTCACCAAACCAACGTTTACCACAAGTCATGTCATTACACAAGTTTAACTTAACTTTCCAAAATCCTAAACATGAGATATCCTTTAACATACACAATCCATAAGTTTGGATTCATCGTCAACATTTGAGTAGATACAGAGTGGCTCACACAACAAGTACATATATGCTAATAAGGATCTGCCCAAAATCTTCTAACTTTCTACTACCTCGGCCCCATCTTAACATTTAAGCAAGCGATACGCTATACTGAAAATTTTATACAACAACGGGGTGAGCATAAAGAGCTCAGCAAGTGACTAACATATCCATGTTAAAATAGGACAATTTCCAAAGAGATAAAGTTTCAAAATGCAAGGCAGAACATACGAATTCATAGACATAATATCATTAGGTGCAGAATCACAATTGTCATTTCAATCATACATAATTGGTTCATAACAGAAGGGGCATAGAGTAATTGGAGCATATCAATGACAAATGAAACAAAATCGGAGCTTATCAATGGTATATGGAATGTCTCGGAGCATATCAATGGCGTATGGAACAGTCCGAAGCATATCAACAATGAATGAACTAGTTCGAAGCATATCAATAACAAATACCGAACAGAAGCTCAAACGTCGTCTTTGACGTTGCATTCATAACATTCTTATCCAAAGCATGAACAGAAACACATAACCAAAGCTCTGGATATCATATCAAACATACAAAAGGTGTAGTGGGACCACAGACAGAATGTGATTCATCCATTTTTTAATGACCACCAGACAGAAGTCTCCCACGTCTGGGAGCTCCATCCACCCACGTCTAGGTGAAGCCAGAGGGGGCCGGCAGAGCATCGCAGGCTCTAAACATATACCCTTTACCATTTCTGGCAAAGGTCCACATACCCTTTACCATTTCTGGCAAAGGTCCACATAAATCCCACAAACACCAGAGTACAAGATGGCAGTTTGATCACTAAGTAGCATATATCGGAAGCACACGCGGAACAACAAAACGTACATGTGCCTTTACGAGACAATACGATGCAAGCAACAATTTTCTCACCAATGTATTCAGATTTAGAATGAAATGAAAGCAAGGGTATACCGGGATTCCAAGCAATCATATTTAGCTCAATTCAAATAAGAAGGTTAGACGAATTCAATTTCCAAAGGAATGAAACAGAATACGCGAAATCGACCGAAGCTCGATTTCTGACAGAATTCCAATGGCACATAGAACAAATACTTCAGATTATCAATTATGCTCCAATACCCTTAAGAAAGCTTTTGTTGAAAGATATATCAATATGTTTTCTGTTGAAATAAGTTTCATACGAATCATGGTTTCCAACAAGGAGTTACCTTTGATTTTGTAACGCAAGGTCAAAAACACAATCATTGTTTTGCAGAATACATAGGGTCGGATTCAACAGATAATAGGGTAGGCATTTGAATTCCAAAATTTTCAAACTATATGTCAAAAGAAAGGTTTTCAAGTCTAGTTTCGGACGAAGTTAGTTTTGTATAATTTAGAATTTCTAACAGGAACTTATAAGTATTTTGGTATCGAAAGGTCAGAAATTTTGATCCCTGTTTTGCAGCATCTTTGGCTCATTAGAAACAGATGTTTGGGTAAGTAGTCGGTGTTCAAAATCTTCAAAATCTGTGTCAAAAGAAAGATATAAGAGTCTGTTTTCAAACAAACTAGGTCCTGCCCAAATCTGCTTTTCGTACCAAAAATTATAGCTGGAAAAGTATATAGAGGTCAGTTTACCGAAAAATTTCAGAATCCTTGGTTCTATGTCCAAAGAGAGACATTTCCGGTTCTAAATGGAAATCTTTCAGATCTTTTTGAACCAACATAAGAACAGAAGCTAATATTCTGTAGGATGGGGTTAGAACCCTTGCCTTTGAGAATTATAGCCCTAAATGAGAAGATTTGAGCAAGAAAACTTAAAGCCCCAATTTCTTCTTCTTCTTCTTCTTCTTCTTCTTCTTCTTCTTCTTCTTCTTCTTCTTCTTCTTCTTCTTCTTCTTCTTTCTTTCTTTCCCAGATCATCCACGCAGCTGCCTTCTCTGCTTCCTTAAGAACGAAGGTAGAGAGGCTTAAACGGTGGGGTTTGTATTTTTGTATATTTTATAGTTTAGTCCTTGTATTTATCATATTTACGATTAGGTCCTCAGGGTTTACATATAGGTCCTCAGATTTTTGTTTTAACAAATCCTCCAACTCTTATGAATAAGTTCTCAGATTCATACTTTGACTTTTTATCAAATTTAAAATAGATACATACATTACAACTAGAAACTTATACGAAAATTCAGAAATGAGGGATGTTACACTCTCCCCCCCTTAAAAGAAAAATTTAGTCCTCTAAATTTATCGTACCTCTATCGTTGAAAAGACGAGGGTACACCTTTGTCATTTCCTCCTCTAGCTCCCAAGTTGTTTCCTCTCCAGAATGATGTCTCCAAATTACTTGAACCAGTGGGATGACCCGATTCCTTAGGACTTTTTCTTTCTTGTCAACAATCTGAATAGGCTCTTCCACATAAGATAAATCTTTATCGATCTCCACCAGCTCATACTTAATGATGTGAGAAGGGTCATATATATATTTCCTAATCATTGAGACATGAAATATATCATGAACATGGCACAATGCTGGTGGCAAGGCAATCCTATAAGCGACAGAACCAACCCTCTCAAGAACCTCAAAAGGTCCAATAAATCTTGAGCTTAACTTTCCTTTCTTCCCAAACCTTATAATGCCTTTGGAAGGGGAGACTTTTAAGAATACAAAATCTCCGATTTCAAACTCAATGTCTCGTCTTCTATTGTCGGCATAACTCTTTTGACAACTCTGAGCAGTTTTTAACCTTTTCCTTATAACTTGAATTTTCTCGGTAGTTTCTTGTACTTTGTCCGGTGCTAACAACTTTCTGACACCAACTTCCTCCCAACATATAGGTGTTATGCACTTTCGCCCATATAAAGCTTCGTAAGGAGCCATTTGAATACTTGAATGATAACTATTATTATAAGTGAACTCAATAAGTGAAATATATTTATCCCATTCACCCTTCCAATCCATAACATAGGCTCTAAGCAGATCCTCAAGTGTTTGAATTGTTCTTTCTGACTGACCATCAGTCTGGGGATGATATGCAGTACTATGTTGAATCTCGGATTTTGATGATAAAATCAATTGATGGGTTATTTGATCTAATCCATATTATTGAGTTAAGTGTGCAGGATTAACTACGATAACTAGAAAACACAAAGCAAGGATACCGGAGTTAAGTTCGATGGACGTTTAAGAGTTCGAAGAATCGTCGGAGATGCTGCCGGAACCAACCGAGAAAAAATCGGGAACCTGTCGGAATTTTTGGAAGTTCGCCGAAGAGATCGTCGGAGGTTCACGGAGATCACCGAGAAGGCTCGGCTACTCATTAAAGTCATCACAAGTTCGGGAGCTTGCTGGGAGCCCGTCGGAAGAAGTTCGTCGGAAAGCTCGCCGGAACAAGACTCGACGTTCGCGGTTGAAAATTTTCTTAGGATGTGTTTTTGTTAAGTAGTTAACTTGTAATTAGGATTAGGATTAAGAAATAATCCTATATCCTGGTTAGGGGCCAACTGGGCCCAAAATTAGACGTGGTTTGGGCTAAGTTTGAAGCCCAACCAGTCAAGAGAAGAGTCCGGCGGTGGCATCGCCAGATCGGGCGGTTGCACCACCCAAACACCGAGAGCTAGGCGGTGGCACTGCTGGGCTGGGCGGTGGCACCACTAATGCCCGAGAGCCAAAGCGGTGGCACCGCCAAAGACTGCTGTCGACCGACAAGCGGCGGTGGCACCGCCAAAGATCGGAACTTCATGAGAATTCAAATTTGGAGCCCAAATTTGAATCCTCTTGAGGCCTATAAATACCCCTCAAATCTCAGCTGAGATTACAACTTTTTGAGCAACAAGAGTTTGAGAGAAAGGTCTTAGAAAAGTGTTAGCTTGTCTTCTTTTCAATTTGCTAGTGTTCACCTCATCTCTTCTCGAAAATCTGTAAGAGAGTGAACTGCTTGTAAAGAGTTGTAAGAGGGGTATTTACCCTTCTATTTCAAGAGACTTGCTAGTGGAAGGTGGGAGCCTCATCAAAGAGGGGCCTCGCAAGTGGAGTAGGTCATTTAACCGAACCACTCTAAAATCGGCGTGATCCTTGGTTTGCATTTTATTATTGTTATTTACATTATTGCAAACCTTCTTATATGCTTTAGTTCCTTATTACTTTTGCTGCGCATATTTAAGAATACGCTTTCAAGATTAAGCTTGTCAAGTTCGCTCTTATCATATTTAAAGATTTTTTAAAAACGGAAGTTTTAATCCGCTGCACTAATTCCCCTCTTAGTGCTGCCCGATCCTAACATTGGTATCAGAGCAAGGTTATCTCTCATATTTGGTTTAATACCCAAGAGAGATGACTTACTCTCCCGCATGCAAGAGGGCCATTCTATCACACGTCCACCTATGTTTAATGGGTCGGATTACACGTATTGGAAGACTCGGATGAGATCTTCCTCATTTCTATGGATTTTGAGCTTTGGACTATTGTTGAAAACGGATTTCAAAAATCTTCTCTTCCGATGAGTTTTAATGGAATGAATCGGAGAAGAAGGTTTTGCTTTTAAATGCAAAGGCTATAAATGCCTTGTTTTGTGCACTAGACAAAAATGAATTTAATCGTGTCTCAATTTGTGATTCGGCTTTTGATATTTGGAGAACTCTTGAGGTCACTCATGAAGGCACTAGCCAAGTGAAAGAGTCCAAAATCAACATTCTTGTGCACTCTTACGAACTTTTTCGAATGAAACCAAGTGAGTCCATCGGAGACATGTACACCCGGTTTACGGATGTCATCAATGGACTCAAAGCTCTTGGTAAAGATTTTACTAACTTTGAACTAGTAACTAAAATCTTAAGATCCCTCCCTAAAAGTTGGGATCCAAAAGTTACGGCCATTCAAGAGGCCAAAGACCTTAAAACATTCCCTCTTGAAGAACTCATTGGGTCTCTAATGACCTACAAAATGACATGTCAAGCTCATGACGAGCTCGAGAACCCCCCCTTCCAAAGAAGAGGAAGGATATGACACTCAAATCATAAGAAGACCACTTGAAAGGAACATCAAGTGATGAGGACAGTGACAATGATATTGCACTTTTGACTCAAAAATTCAAAAAATATTTAAGAAAGAACAAATTTAAAAATAATACAAAAAATAAATTTGAACAAAAGAAGGACCAAGTGATTTGCTATGAATGCAAAAAACCGGGACACTACAAGAACGATTGCCCTCAAGCCAAAAAGAGAACACCAAAGAAGAAGGCGCTCAAGGCAACATGGGATGACTCAAGCACATCCGAAGAAGAGGAGTCCAACACCGAGCAAGTTGCTCACTACGCCCTAATGGCCTTCGAAGAAGAGGTAACGGATTTAATTAATGCAGATTTACCTTATCATGATTTATTAAATGCCTTCCATGAGTTATTTGATGAATGTAAGACAATTAGTAGAAAATACAAATTGCTAAGAAAGGAGCATGATAGTCTTACTTGTGCTTTTGATAAATTGAAAACTGAATATCATGATTGTCTAGCTCCATGTGCTAAATGACATGATTTAGAAACTCTACAAAATGAGAACTTAGTACTTAAGGACACCTTGAAGAAATTCGAGGTCGGTAGCAAGTCCTTAAACATGATCCTTACAAATAAGGGTCACGTTCCTAAAAGGAGTGGAATCGGATTTGTGAGAAGTACTCACCAAAATCCAACCACCTTCATTAAAGGTCCTATCTTACATGTTCAACACCAAAGCAATTGCAATTTTTGTTGCAAATATGGACATATAACTTACCAATGTCCATTCAAGAAAATTAGTCCGAACAAATTGATTTGGGTTCCTAAAGGAACCATAATCAAGTCTATGCAACATGATAAACAAGTTAGATTAGTTTTTAAGGCACCCAAAAGCAAATGGGTACCTAAAAATAATTCTTTCTTGTAGAAACATACACCATCACATGCTAAGAGCAAGAGATGGTATCTTGATAGTGGATGCTCAAGGCATATGACCGGAGATCCATCCCAATTCACCAAGCTCACTAGCATGGACGAAGGCTATGTCACCTTCGGAGACAACAACAAAGGTAAAATCATTGGCAAGGGAACTATAGGTAACAAATCAAATTTTTCCATTGATGATGTGTTACTAGTTGATGGATTAAAACATAATCTATTGAGCATTAGTCAATTATGCGATAAAGGTTATATCGTTAGATTTGAATCAAATATGTGTATTATTGAAAAACCAAGTCATAACATGACTATGATTGCTTTAAAATAAAATAATGTCTATAGATATGATGAACTAAGTAATGAAATGTGTTTCTCCGCCATAAATGATGATGCTTGGCTTTGGCATAGGAGATTAGGCCATACAAGTATGAAAACAATATCTAAAATCTCATCTCAAGAATTAGTACGAGGGATTCCGAATATGAAGTTTATTAAAGATAAGGTATGCGATGCATGTCAACTAGGGAAACAAATAAAAACAAGCTTCAAACCAAAAAATCAAATTAGCACCACTAGACCGTTACAATTGATCCATTTGGACTTATTTGGACCAATTGATACAACTAGTCTAGGTGGAAGCAAATATGCTTTTGTGATTGTGGATGACTACTCTAGATACACTTGGACCTATTTCTTAGCTCACAAAAGTGATTGTTTCAAGTGTTTCTCTAAATTTTGTAAACTCACTCAAAACGAAAAAGGGTTCATGATTTCATCAATTCGGAGTGATCATGGTGGCGAATTTCAAAATCATGACTTTCAAAATTTTTGTGAAGTTAATGGATACAACCATAACTTCTCCACTCCGAGAAATCCCCAACAAAATGGAGTAGTTGAAAGAAAAAATAGAAACCTACAAGAAATGGCAAGAACTATGTTAAATGAACATAGTTTACCTAAGTATTTTGGGCCGAAGCCGTAAATACGGCTTGCTACATTATAAATAGAGTCCTAATAAGACCATCCTTATCAAAAACTCCCTATGAATTATGGAATAACAAAAAACCTAATATTTCCTATTTTAAAGTTTTTGGTTGTAAATGCTTTATTTTAAATGAAAGGGATGCCTTAGGAAAATTTGATGCTAAATCCGATGAAGGCATCTTTCTTGGTTACTCTTCCGTTTCTAAAGCTTTTCGGGTTTTTAATAAAAGAACCTTAGTAATTGAAGAGTCTATTCATGTAGTTTTTAGTGAAGTTTCAAATTTAAAGAAAAATGATTTTGATGATGATCTTGGTTTTGATAATTTGAATTTAAATGAACTCCCTCCTCAAAATGGCAACTTGGATGCACTTTCTTCCGAAATTTCCTTACCAAAGGAATGGAAGTATATAGATACTCATCCAAAGGAGCTAATTATAGGGGATACATCTAAAGGGGTTCAAACTCGTTCCTCTTTCAAGAATTTTTGTGCAAATGCGGCCTTTCTCTCTCAAATCAAACCTAAGTGCATTGACGAGGCCATAAAAGATGATTTTTGGGTTATTGCAATGCAAGAGGAATTGAATCAATTTGAGAGAAACAAGGTGTGGGAGCTTGTTCCTAGACCTAGTGACCATTTAGTGATTGGTACTAAGTGGGTCTTTAGAAACAAGCAAGATGAAAATGGTATCGTGGTTAGAAACAAGGATAGATTAGTGGCCAAAGGTTTCAACCAAGAAGAAGGTATCGATTACGAAGAAACCTTCGCTCCCGTGGCTCGATTAGAAGCCATAAGGATGCTCCTTGCCTATGCTAGTTGTTATAATCTTAAACTATTTCAAATGGATGTCAAAAGTGCCTTCTTGAATGGTTTTATTTCCGTAGAAATATATGTCGAACAACCTCCCAGATTTGAAAATTCTCTTCTTCCTAATCATGTATTCAAATTGACTAAGGCTCTCTATGGCTTGAAACAAGCTCCTAGAGCTTGGTATGAAAGGCTTAGTTCCTTTCTTATTTTAAATAATTTTACCAAAGGCAAGGTTGATACTACATTATTTATTAAACATTTTGAAAATAATTTTCTTATTGTACAAATTTATGTCGACGATATTATTTTTGGATCTACGGATGAATTACTATGTGAAACATTTGCCAAATCTATGAGTCATGAATTTGAAATGAGTTTAATGGGAGAATTAACTTTCTTTTTAGGATTACAAATAAAACAACTTAAGGATGGTATATTTCTTAACCAATCTAAATATACGATAGAATTGTTAAAACTATTTAACATGGATAATTCAAAAGCAATAAACACCCCTATGAGTACTGCGACTAAGTTAGATATGGATGAAAATAGTGAAAATTTCGATCAAAAAAAACATATAGGGTATGATAGGTAGTCTACTCTACCTTGCGCGACTAAACCCAGATATCATGTTTTTGTAAGACTTTGTGCTAGGTTTCAATCAAATCCTAAATTATCTCATCTTAAAAGTGTTAAAAGAATATTTAGGTATCGTAAAGGAACTCCAAATTTAGGTTTATGGTATCCAAAATCCAAAAAATTTTGATTTAATGGCTTATGTTGATGCCGATTTTGGGGATGTAGGATTGATAGAAAAAAAGTACACATGAACATGCCAATTTTTAGGACATGCACTTGTTTCTTGGACTTCCAAGAAACAAAATTCAGTTGCACTATCTATCTATGGCGGAAGCCTAATACATTGTCTTGAAAGTGCATGTTTGTGTAACAAGTTGTATGGATGAAAAAAATACATTAGAAGACTATGGAATTCATTTTAAAAATATCCCCATAAAATGTGATAATACTAGTGCCATATGTCTTACTAAAAATCCAATTCAACACTCTAGAACTAAGCACATCGACGTTAGGCACCATTTCATACGCGATCATGTCCTTAACAATGATGTTGTTCTAGAATTCATTGACACAAAGCATCAATTAGCAGATATATTTACAAAAGCCCTAAATGAAGACCAATTTGAATTTATTAGAAGGGAATTAGGCATGTTAAATTGTCCTTGAAAATAAGCTTGTTTGAATATATTTTTTGAAAAATATTTTTTTTAAATTCTGGATATATGCTTCTGGATGAATGATGATTTTTCCATTTAAGCTGAATTCTGGATAAGTATTTTTGGCAAATTTGAATGATTAATCTTAATGTTGTATTCTTTCTCTAATGATTTTATGATATTTTATGAATCTCGAAATTAATGGCTTGATTATGAGTTTCAAGTTGACGAATTGAATTTGAATGGGTTTGTATTCGAATTATGATCTTGACTTATTGAAGTTACTACTTGAAATTTTTTTTATCCCAATCTCTTCCTTGTACATCTATATTTTTTTTTTTTTTTGATAGAAGAGATTTGATAAAATGAATGAATGCTGAATTTTCCTTTAAGATGAATTTAGCATACTTAACTTTGAATGGTAAAATTTTTCTGATCAATGCTGAATTCCTGATGTTATAATCACAAATTATGTGCTTCAAGTCTCATTCCCTTTTTGTTGATGACAAAGGGGGAGAAAACTGATGACTTGTACCATTTCAATAGCATGACTTATATGAATTGCAAAAGCTACTGTAATATGAATGTCTTATATGCCTTGCAAAATCTTTGAGAATTGCAAAAGCTACTGTAATATGAATGTCTTATATGCCTTGCAAAATCTTTGAGAATATCGCAAGATCGATTGATCATATTGAAAGCATGTCAAATATGTATATCATGAAATTCATGTTAATAATATTTATCATCTGTCGTAGTAAAATTTGTCTCTTATCTTTCGACTTGAAAAGGATTTTCATTGAAGTTTAGCATTGACATTATGCTAAATGAGAAAAACGATAAGTTCTACGGTTAGAACTTATCGGTTCATGCTTGAATTCATGGGATGGAATTCAAGTGGTTTTATCTTTTCATAATATGGCATATGGATAGGGGGAGTTATATTTAACTCCGTCATCAATTGATTGTCATCATCAAAAAGGGGGAGATTGTTGAATCTCGGATTTTGATGATAAAATCAATTGATGGGTTATTTGATCTAATCCATATTATTGAGTTAAGTGTGCAGGATTAATTACGATAACCAGAAAACACAAAGCAAGGATACCGGAGTCAAGTTCGATGGACGTTAAAGAGTTCAAGAATCGCCGGAGATCTTCCGAACCAACGAGAAAAAAATCGAACCTGGCCGGAATTTTTTGGAAGTTCGCCGAAGAGATCGTCGGAGGTTCACGGAGATCACCGAGAAGGCTCGGCTACTCATTAAAGTCATCACAAGTTCGGGAGCTTGCTGGGAGCCCGTCGGAAGAAGTTCGTCGGAAAGCTCGCCGGAACAAGACTCGACGTTCGCGATTGAAAATTTGCTTAGGATGTGTTTTTGTTAAGTAGTTAACTTGTAATTAGGATTAGGATTAAGAAATAATCCTATATCCTGGTTAGGGGCCAATTGGGCCCAAAATTAGACGTGGTTTGGGCTAAGTTTGAAGCCCAACCAGTCAACCGAAGAGTTTGGCGGTGGCACTGCCAGACTGGGCGGTTGCACCGCCCAGCACCCGAGAGCTAGGCAGTGGCACCGCCTGGGCTGGGCGGTGGCACCGCCAAGATTGTCGGCTTTCTCGACATCGACAAGCGGTGGCACCGCCAAAGATCGAACTTCACGAGAATTCAAATTTGGAGCCCAAATTTGAATCCTCTTGAGGCCTATAAATACCCCTCAAATCTCAGCTGAGATTATAACTTTTGAGCAGCAAGAGTTTGAGAGAAAGGTCTTAGAAAAGTGTTAGCTTGTCTTCTTTTCAATTTGCTAGTGTTCACCTCATCTCTTCTAAAAATCTCAGAAGAGAGTGAACCGCTTGTAAAGAGTTGTAAGAGGGGTATTTACCCTTCCATTTCAAGAGACTTGCTAGTGGAAGGTGGGAGCCTCATCAAAGAGGGGCCTCACAAGTGGAGTAGGTCATTTGACCGAACCACTCTAAAATCGGCGTGATCCTTGGTTTGCATTTCATTATTGTTATTTACATTATTGTAAACCTTCTTATATGCTTTAGTTCCTTATTACTTTTGCTGCATATATTTAAGAATACGCTTTCAAGATTAAGCTTGTCAAGTTCTGCTCTTATCATATGAAAGATTTTTTAAAAACCGAAGTTTTAATCCGCTGCACTAATTCACCCCCCCCCCTCTTAGCGCTGCTCCGATCCTAACATACTAAACTTAACTTTAGTGCCCATCGACTCCTACAATCTTCTCCAGAATCTAGAGAGAATCTAGAGTGGTGCCATTCTGTAGGGAGGCTTAGATATTGGGGTTGTACTGGGGACCAGATCAATAGCAAATTCACCCTCTCTATCTAGAGGTAAACCAGGCAAGTCGTCTGGGAATACATCAGGAAATTCTTTGACCACTGAAATTTCATCTAGGTGGGTTTCCTGATTTGAATGCTCCTTTACACATACCATATAACAAAAATAACCTTTCTGCATAAGACGATATGCTTGAAGTGCTGATATAAAGCAAGGAGGCAAATCATGCCTAATACCCTCAAAGAAAAATATAGGCTGATCTCGTATGCAGAAAGTAATTATTTTTTTGTAACAATCAATACTAGCGTGATGAGAAGATAACCAATCTATGCTAAGTATAACATCAAAACCCTGGATCTCTAGGAGAATCAAATCAGCGAGGAATTCGTGTTCTCCAATAGAAATCAAACAAGACGGGTAAACCAAGTTTGTTGTCAATGAATCTCCAACAGCAGTTGTTACATATAACATATAATCTAGGGGTCTAGGTAGAATATCCAAGTGACAAGCAAAGTATTGTGAAACAAATGATAAGTTGGAACCGGGATCAAACAAAACCTTTACATTTCTTTTAGAAACATAAAGAATACCTTCAACCACAGATTTAGAAGCTTTAGAATCTTGTTCAGTGATAGCATACGCTCTAGCATAGGTTGAGGGTCTAGGAGGCAGTGGCTCTTTTTTCCTGTTCAGTGGGCAATCTCTTACTTGATGATCTAACTTTCCACAAGCAAAATAGGCTCCAGTCACCCGAAAACACAAACATGTTTCATAACTTAACTTGCAATTCACATATGATTGAGTCTTTTGCGATGACTTTCCTTTTCAAATCCAAATGTCTTGACACTCTTGTTATTACTTTCTGATTCATTTCCAATCATATTTTTATTGGTAAACTTGTCCTTATCATTCGTAACACTGATCTCCAAAAATTATTTTCTTTGTTGCCATTAATGATCAGCCTCTACTTCCAATATAAGGTGGCAAAAGAATTCTTTCGATCATTAGAATAATTTTGTACATCAAATATCTTCTCTGTTTGCATCATCCGTTTTTCTACCACCAATAAAATTTGGTTCACCATGTTTTCATCGTGCTACTCTGATTTTGTATCTTCGATCAACCCTTTCATCCCCCTTAATTAATCAGAAACAAATGAAATAGGAGGACCATATGTCCTCATTATCCTAGATTCCTAAAATGCATCAAAGAAAATTTCCACCAATCATTATCACTGGACCTCAATATATTTTGCACGTCAACATATCAAATATTTCAGTGATCCTCAAACAATGCTCTGATACCACCTCTGTCATGCTCCCTCAAAAATATCCATAAAATTTAAAATTCAAGAAAACAAATCAATCCAGGATCCAAACACACATTTGAGGTCACTAAGAAAAACATACAGAACAAAATTTCACCTCTATAGTCTACAATTTATAAACCCTGTGTAGTTCATAAACATACCACCCATCACACGAAATTTCATATGATTTAAACTCCACTCATCAAAATAATAACCCCAATATAAATTCACAAGTAGGAAAATCTAAGCAGTCACCAAACCAACGTTTACCACAAGTCATGTCATTACACAAGTTTAACTTAACTTTCCAAAATTCTAAACATGAGAGATCCTTTAACATATATAAAATCCACAAGTTTGGATTCATCGTCAACATTTGAGTAGATACAGAGTGGCTCACACAACAAGTACATATATGCTAATAAAGATCTGCCCAAAATCTTCTAACTTTCTACTGTCTCGGCCCCATCTTAACATTTAAGCAAGCGATACGCTATCCTGAAAAATTTATACAACAACGGGGTGAGCATAAAGAGCTCAGCAAGTGACTAACATATCCATGCCAAAAGAGGATAATTTCCAAAGAGATTAAGTTTCAAAATGCAAGGCAGAACATACGAATTCATAGACGTAATATCATTAGGTGCAGAATCACAATTGTCATTTCAATCATACATAATTGGTTCATAACAGAAGGGGCATAGAGTAATTGGAGCATATCAATGACAAATGAAACAAAATCGGAGCTTATCAATGGCATATGGAATGTCTCGGAGCATATCAATGGCGTATGGAACATTCCGAAGCATATCAACAATGAATGAACTAGTTCGAAGCATATCAATAACAAATACCGAACAGAAGCTCAAACGTCGTCTTTGACGTTGCATTCATAACATTCTTATCCAAAGCATGAACAGAAACACATAACCAAAGCTCTGGATATCATATCAAACATACAGAAGGTGTAGTGGGACCACAGACAGAATGTGATTCATCCATTTCTGAATGACCACTAGACAGAAGTCTCCCACGTCTGGGAGCTCCATCCACCCACGTCTAGGTGAAGCCAGAGGGGGCCGGCAGAGCATCGCAGGCTCTAAACATATACCCTTTACCATTTCTGGCAAAGGTCCACATATCCTTTACCATTTCTGGCAAAGGTCCACATAAATCCCATAAACACCAGAGTACAAGAGGGCAGTTTGATCACTAAGTAGCATATATCGGAAGCACACGCGGAACAACAAAACGTACATGTGCCTTTACGAGACAATACGATGCAAGCAACAATTTTCTCACCAATGTATTTAGATTTAGAATGAAATGAAAGCAAGGGTATATCGGGATTCCAAGTAATCATATTTAGCTCAATTCAAATAAGAAGGTTAGACGAATACAATTTCCAAAGGAATGAAACAGAATACGCGAAATCGACCGAAGCTCGATTTCTGACAGAATTCCAGTGGCACATAGAACAAATATTTCAGATTATCAATTATGCTCCAATACCCTTAAGAAAGCTGTTGTTGAAAGATATATCAATCTGTTTTCTGTTGAAACAAGTTTCATACTAATCATGGTTTCCAACAAGGAGTTACCTTTGATTTGGTAACGCAAGGTCAAAAACACAATCACTGTTTTGCAGAATATATAGTGTCGGATTCAACAGATAATAGGGTAGGAATTTGAATTCCAAAATTTTCAAATATATGTCAAAAGAAAGGTTTTCAAGTCTAGTTTCGAACGAAGTCAGTTTGGTATAATTTAGAATTTCTAACAGGAACATATAAGTATTTTGGTATCGAAAGGTCAGAAATTTTGATCCCTATTTTGCAGCATTTATTGGCTCATTAGAAATAGATGTTTGGGAAAGTAGTCGGTGTTCAAAATCTTCAAAATCTATGTCAAAAGAAATAAATAAGAGTCTGTTTTCAAACAAATTAGGTCCTGCCCAAATCTGCTTTTCATACCAAAAATTATAGCTGGAAAAGTATATAGGGGTCAGTTTACCGAAAAATTTCAGAATCCTTGGTTCTATGTCCAAAGAGAGACATTTCCGGTTCTAAATGGAAATCTTTCAGATCGTTTTGAACCAACATAAGAACAGAAGCTAATATTCTGTAGGATGGGGTTAGAACACTTGCCTTTGAGAATTATAGCCCTAAATGAGAAGATTTGAGCAAAAAAACTTAAAGCCCCAATTTCTTCTTCTTCTTCTTCTTCTTCTTCTTCTTCTTCTTCTTTCTTTCTTTCTTTCCCAGATCATCCACGCAGCTGCCTTCTCTGCTTCCTTAAGAACGAAGGCAGAGAGGCTTAAACGGTGGGGTTTGTATTTTTGTACATTTTACAGTTTAGTCCTTGTATTTATCATATTTACGATTAGGTCCTCAGGGTTTACATATAGGTCATCATATTTTTGTTTTAACAAATCCTCCAACTCTTATGAATAAGTTCTCATATTCATACTTTGACTTTTTATCAAATTTAAAATAGATACATACATTAAAACTAGAAACTTATACGAAAATTCAGAAATGAGGGATGTTACAGCAGCGAGGAGTCGATTCCCTTATATTACGACAATGTCAAGGTGATTGCTCAAATAAGGGAACCTAGGTCTCATTAGAAGTGTTCTGAGGAGGTTTCAGCTTATTATATATATTATGGTCCGATGAGATATAGTAGTGGAAAGAGTTTCATCTGAAGATAACATCGTAGATCCACTGACAAAGTCATTATCTTATATTATCTTTGAGCATCACAAGGGTTTGATAGAGATCAGATACATAAGTTATTGGCTTTAGGTCAAGTGAGAGATTGCAAGTGGATCTACGATACACATTCACATGAGTGATGACACGTGTGACATGATATATATTCTTTTTACTTATTATATTATTTGATATTTTATCACTTTATATTACTTATTGCATATATGCATATATATTGTGAAGTTCATGGATTTGTGCAATGGGAATAGGATTGTGATGAGATCATGATAATGAGATAGATTCACCTTTAAACATAAACCCTAAATAATCCTAGTTATAGGTTACTTGAGAGGGACATCGAGATAATCGGATAGATTGGTGTGTTATATACTCATCCATATAATGCAGGCAACTGGTCTCATAGCTACTTATGCGCGGACACTAGAGATATAGTGCAAGTGCTCATTGGAGACTGAATTCACTAATTTATCCACTCATGGAATGTTGGATGGTGGATGATGCCTTATTGTCATATAGTAATTCCATCATTCCAGTGGTGTATTTGGTCCTTAGACTTGAGATACCAAGGAGTCCTATATAAGTACTCCACTCTTTGTTACTAGACTTATGTGGACTATTGAGTGTCGATAGAGGATCATCTACTCTCGGTGTCATGAGAGGAATATCCTATGTGTTCTTGCTCAGACAAATCCCTCGCCGAGGTCATTCAGATTGAGAGAGAAAGAGTTCTCCAAGAGAATCTGATTAGAGTGAGACTCGAGTAGAAACTGTAAGGGCCTGATAGTACCATACCCTGTATATGGTCACTGGGGTATTAGTGTTAGGAACAAGTTAGCACTAAGAGAAGGGGGGGTGAATTAGTGCTAATGAAAATATTACGTCGAATCAAAAATTTCGTTTCAATTTAAACCCATATCGAAAATACGTTAATCGTAAAGAAGGTGTGAAGAAGAGTAAGCAATCAAGTTAATAATAAAAAGCATAATAGGAATGGCAAAGTAGAGATCACATCGGATTTATAGTGGTACGGTCATCGTAAACTACATCCACTCCTGATTCCTCCTTGTTGAGGCCACCGATGTCCATTAACGGTCTTCCTTCAATAGGTAAGACCAACCACCTTCTTACAATACTTTCCACTTTTTTGAGTTTAGGAGACAACCCTTATAAACCTCACACCTCTCTTAGAATGATCACAAATCTAAAGAAAGAGGAGGAGGACACTTAGCATATTTACAACACTTTCAAATCCCAACACTTTAAGATTTTTATTTATACTTTGTTGTTCTTTCATGTAGGAAAGAGTGGGGTGTTTATAGGCCCCAATGGCTATTGAATCTTGGATTTTGATGATGAAACCAATCGATCTGTGTTTATGTTTTAATACGTGTTTTGAGTGATTCAGAATGCTTCGATCTGGATGAGACAATTAAAGCAGAAAAAATCATGTTGTGCTGGAGGAAAATATGTTAGAAAATTGGACATCGGGCCGGAAGAATGGTCGACGTATCGATAGAAGGCTTTGGGCCGTGGATTCGGGCATCGGGCCTAGAAGAGCGAATATTACGCCAAGGATATCAGAGTTGCAGAGTCAACTGGTCAATTGGGCAATAGGCCGCAAGAGAGAACGATGCGCCGAAGAATTGGACGAAGCGTCGAGGGACCAATGACATGCCGAACAACTTGATTAATGCTTAGTATTAATTGTCTATATCAAAGTGTGTTTTACATATGTAGGATTAACTATGATAGCAAGGCATGAAGCAAAATGAAGTCCCGGAGTCAAGGACGTGATTTCCTTGGGAGTTTGAGAGTTCATTGGAAGTCCGGACATTCATCGGAAGTTCTAGCGGAACCAATCGAGAAGTCTCGGAGCTTGCTAGAGAAGCTCATCAAAACTCGCCAAGAAGATCATTGTGAAGTCCAGGAGCTTGTTAGGACTCCACCGGAACATTGCCGAAAGATCGCCGGAAGCTCGCTGGAAGAATAGACTTACAAACTTGTTTAGCCCAGATTATGTCTTAGATTTCATAGTTATCACGTAATTGGGTTTGGATTTGGGCCAACCCAATTAAGGGCCAGCAAGGCCCATGTAAGGACTATGTTGGTTCCAATGAGAGGCCCAAACAGTGCCCCAAGAAGTCTCATCGTCGTGATACCGTCAGTTTGGGCGGTGGTATCACCTAGCACTGCCCCCTAGGCGGTGGTACCACTAGATTGAGTGGTGGTACCACCCAAGGCAGTGTCAGTGTCAAACTGACACTAGGCGATGGTACCACCCATGCTCGGGGAACCTGGAATGAGATATTTTTTGGCTCTAAGTTTGAATCAACTTGAAGCCATTAAATACCCCTCTCATCCCTTGTTAAAATATACAAGCATAGAGAGTTTAAAAGTAGAAAAACGTTGTAGAAATCTCTTGTGAGAATCCTCCTCTAGTCTAAGTGTTAGAATTATGTAAGAAAGGAGTGAGTGCTTGTAAGGGTTGTCTCCTAAACCTGGTAAACAGAGAAGAGGGGTGTAAGAAGGAGGTTGATCTTCGCCTATAAAGGAATATCGATAGTGGATGTCGGTGGCCTCGACCGAAGAGGAATCGACGGAGTGGATATAGGTCACGATGACCGAACCACTATAAAATTAGCATGTTCTTTGGTTTGCATTTACTTCCTGTCATTTACCTACTACAAACTGAATCTTTACTTCACTTGCTCATTATATTCTTGCAAACATTTTAAAGTTAAACACTTTCCAAGATCGATTTTTAACGTAAATGGTTTTATCAAAATGAAAAGTTTTTTTAAGACGTTTTTTACCGCTGCACTAATTCACCCCCCTCTTAGTGCTGATTCTTGATCCTAATAATGGCTTCAAAAATGGAGCCAAAAAGTATCTCATCCCAAGTTTTCGGTGTACTACCGGTACCACCGCTAGTACTAGGCGGTACTACAGCTTGACACTCTGATACTAGGCAGTACCATTACCCAATTTGGTAATATTACAATCTGATAGAGCCTCGGAGATTGGGCTCTAGTAGTACCACCGCCTAACTGTGCGATACCATCGCTTGACAGCATTATCTATCGGTGGTACCACCGTCCAATCTGAGCCATACCACCGCCCAAATCACTTAAGAAGCCGAGTCTTAGGCGGTGCCACCGCTGGCCCTACTGGTGCCACCGCCTGATGTGGCTTTGGGTCACTGAATAGGCCAAACAGCAGGCCCAATTCAGTCCTAATTTGAGCCAAATTGGCACCTAACTGAGTTAGTAGGATTTTTCTCAAATTTAACTCAAATTAAGACCTAACTATATCAATTAAAGCTAAAACAATTACAACCAAGTAATCTTGTTATCTAGCACGTCAATTGTTTATCCGAACTCCTGGTGAAACTTCTGACGCACTTTTGGTGAACTCCCGATGAGCTTCTAGTGAATTTTTGGTACATCATTTAGATATTTAGTATATCATCCAATCCTCCGGCAGGTTGATTCCTATAGCATCCGTTCTCGGTGCATACTCTGATTCTTCTGACCCGATGTCTGATCTTTGACTTCGGCCCAATGTTTGATTCTTCCATAATTGTTTTGCCTTTTTTCACGTAGTTAGTCCTGCATCACTTATCTTAACACATGGATTAGATCATTAATTTATCAATTGATTTCATCATCAAAATCTGAGATTCAACAATCTCTCCCTTTTTGATAATGACAACCAATTGATGACGGAGTTAACCTTAACTCCCCCTATCTATATATCATATTGAGATAAGCAAACTTGAATTCATAAGGAATCATGACCTTTGAATTCAAGTGAAACAATTTCGATCACTACGATCGAATGCAATATATGAAATCAAATTTTCATATGTTGTGCATCATCATAGTTTCAAATTATCAAAAATGTAGCATGTATAATTTCAAAATATTACATTTAATCATCACTTCATGTATGATACCAAAAATAAATCAACATCACTTTGGGCATAACATAAATGATACTAAAACATTAAAATTTTAAGCATTTATCACTTCAAGCATTAAATCAATATTTTGATCATGATACCATTCATCATTTCATGATACCAAACATTCATCATTTCTCCCTCTTTGTTATCAACAAAAAAAAAATGTTCAATAAATATTTGGATCATGTTCGTAAGATTTACAGCATACAAGCTAGAAGCTTTTGAGATATTCAAGAAAGCAACTTTTGCTTCTTGAAATATACAAGTTAGTAATTTTCTTTTGAGACGTGCAAGATAATTCTCTTTTTCCCTTTTATTATTTAAGAAGGAAAGAAAGGAGAAGGGAAGGATTCAATGATGCAAATATTTCAACCATCACATGAACGAAAGAAAGATCAAGTCATTAAAGAAGCCCATGAATCAAATATTTTCTACTGTAAATATCATGAGAAAGGAAACAATCTTGATTTAAAAGGAAAACTCAAGTTACGAAAAACTGAGAAATCCAAAAAACTTATAAAGGAATTCATACATTTGGAAGGTTTAATATGTCTAATCCTCATTCAATGGTTTTATAAAAATATCTGCTAGTTGATGCTTTGTATTAATAAATTTAAATAATATGTCATGATTATTAAAATGTTACATAATGTCAATGTGTTTAGTTCTAGAGTGTTGAATGAGATTCTTGGTTAAACATATTGCACTAGTATTATCACATTTTTTAGGGATATTTTTTAAATAAATTTCATAATCTTATAAAGTGTTTTTCATCCATATAACTTATATATAATATGCACCTACTACTATATACTCAACTTTGGTTGTAGATAATGCAACCAAGTTTTATTTCTTAGAAGACCAAGAGAAAAGTGCATGACCTAAGAGTTGACAAGTTCCGAATGTGTTTTTTCTATCTATTTGACAACCAGCAAAATCAGCATTGGCATAAGTAAGTAACTCAAAGTTTTTATATTTTAGATACCATAATCCTATATTAGGAGTTCCTTTTAGGTATCTAAAAATCCTTTTAACATCTTTTAAGTGAGATTGCTTAGGATTAGATTGAAATCTAGCACATAGTCCAACACTAAACATGATATTCGGTCTAGTTGTTGTGAGATATAATAAATTACCTATCATACCCCTATAAGTCTTTTGATCAAAACATTCTCCATTAATGTCCATGTCTAATTTTGTAGAAGTGCTCATTGGTGTATTAATAGCTTTAGCACTATCCATATTAAAACATTTCAATAGATCTAAAGCATACTTAGTCTGACTAATAAAAATTTTATCACTTAGTTGTTTAATTTGTAATACTAAGAAAAAAGTTAATTCGCTCATTAAGCTCATTTCAAACTTTTGAATCATACTTTTGACAAACAATTCACGTAAAGATTCACTTGAACAACCAAAAATGATATCATCAACATAAATTTAGACAATGAGAAAATTATTTTTAAAATATTTAATAAACAATATAGTATTAATCTTATCTTTCATAAAATTATTTTGAATAAGGAAAGACCTAAGCCTCTCAAACCAATCCCTAGTGGCTTGTTTTAATCCATAGAGAGCCTTAGTCAACTTAAACACATGATTCGAAAAATTAACATTCACAAATCCGGGAGGTTGTTCAATATAAACTTCTTCGGAAATAAAGCCATTAAGAAAAAAACTTTTAACATCCATTTGAATAACTTAAAATTATCACAACTAGTATAGGCAAGGAAAATCCTTATGGCTTCAAGTCTAACTTAAAATAATCGATACCTTTTTCTTGGTTGAAATCTTTAACCACTAATCTATCCTTGTTTCTTCATAATCGATACCTTCTTCTTGGTTGAAACCTTTAAACACTAATATATCCTTGTTTCTAACCACGATACTAAGTTCATCTTGCTTGTTTCTAAAGACCTATTTAGTACCAATTATCAAATGGTCATTAAGTCTAGGAATAAGCTTTTATATCTTATTTTTCTCAAATTGATTTAATTCCTCATGCATGGCAAGGACCCATGAATCATCTTTTAGGGCTTCGTCAATATATTTAAGTTTAATTTGAGATAAAAAGGCTGTATTTTCATAAAAAATTTTAAGAGAAGAATGAGTTTGAACACCTTTTGATGTGTCTCCAATGATTAGCTCCTTAAGATGAGCATCTACATACTTCCAATCCTTAGGAAAGGATTCTTTGGAAGAAGATGCATCCAAATTGCTAGTGAGAGGAGAGATTTCATTCAAATTTAAAGCATCAAAATCAAAATCATCATCAAAATTATTTTTCTTAAAATTGAAAACCTCATTGAAAACAACATGAATAAATTCTTCTATAACTAAAGTTCTTTTATTAAACACACAAAATACTTTAGAAGTAGAAGAATATCTAAGAAAAATGCCTTCATCGAATTTTGCATCAAATTTTTCTAAGGCATCTTTTTTGTTTAAAATAAAACATTTACAATCGAAAACTTTAAAATAAGAAACATTAGGTTTTTTGTTATTCCATAGTTCATAAGGAGTTTTGGAAAGTAATGGTTTTGTTATTCCACAGTTCATAATTGTTATTCCACAGTTCATAAACATTTACAACCAAAAACTTTAAAATATGAAACATTGGGTTTTTTTATTATTCCACAATTCATAAGGAGTTTTTTGTTATTCTATAGTTCATAAGTTTTGGAAAGTAATGGTCTTACTAGAAACCTATTCATGACATAGCATACCATGTTAATGACTTCACCCAAAAAATATTTGGGTAGGCTATGTTCGTTTAACAAGGTTCTTGTCATTTCTTGTAAACTCTTTTTTTTTCTTTCAACTACTCCATTTTGTTATAGGTTTCATGGAGTAAAGAAACTATGGTTGTACCCATTTGATTCACAAAAGTTTTGAAAATCACGGTTTTGAAACTCACCACTGTGATCACTACATATAGATAAAATCATATAGCTTTTTTCATTTTGAACAAGTTTACACAATTTTGAAAAATACTTAAAACAATTACTTTTGTGTGCTAAGAAGTATTTCCAAGTATATCTACTATAATCATCAACAATTACAAAGGTATATTTGCTACCTTCTAGGCTTATTGTCTCAATTGGTCCAAATAAGTCCATATGGATCAATTGCAATGGTCTAGAGGTGCTTATTTGATTCTTTGACTTGAAACTACCTTTTATTTATTTTTCTAGTTGACATCTATCACACACTTTGTCTTTTACAAACTTGATGCTAGGGATTCCTCTTACAAGTTTTCTAAATGAAATTTAGGGGATTAGTTTTATGCTAGTATGACCTAATCTCCAATGCTAATGCCAAGCATTATCGTTTAAAGCCAAAAAAACCTAGATCATCAATGTCAATAGTATACACGTTATTATGTTTTAAGGCAATCATAAATGTATTTTTGTGTGGTCTTTCAATAATACAAGCATTAGATTCAAATCTTATGATATATCCTCTATCATATAATTAACTAATGCTTAGAAGATTATGCTTTAAACCATCTACTAATAACACATCTTCAATCAAGAGATTTAATTTGTTACCAATGGTTCCTTTGTCAATGATTTTACCTTTGTTGTTGTCTTTGAAGGTGACAAACCCTTCGTCTTGGTTAGTGAGCTTAGAGAATTGAATTAGATCTTCGATCATGTGCCTTGAGCATCCACTATCAAGGTACCATCTTTTGTTCCTAACTTGTGATTGTAAACATATCTACAAGAAAGAAGATTTTCTTTTAGGTACTCATTTGACTCTAGGTGCCTCATTGATCGATCTACCTAACTTATCATTTTGCATTGAGTCATTTAAGATTCCTTTAGGGATCCAAATTAACTTATGTGGACTATACCTCTTAAATGGACGTTTATGAGCATAATGTCCAAATTTGTAATAAAAGTTATATTTATTTTGGGGTGAAACTTGCAAAGTTGGGCCTTTAACAAAGATGGTTGGCTTTTGGTGAGTGTTACTCACAAAGTCTATTTCATCTCTTCTATGAACATAATCCTTTTTAGCAAGGATCATGTTTAAGGATTTGCTTTCTATTTCAAATTTTTTTAAGGTTTCATGTGGTAATAATTTTTCCTTTTTAAGCCTTTCTAATTCTTCACATTTTATGAAAGGAGGCAATATTTCATTATCATGCTTAATCTTTAATCTATCAAATTCATTAACAAGAGATGCATGCTTCTTTTTTAATAATTTATACTTTTTATTAACTAATTTACATTCATCAAAAAAATCATGAAAAGCATTCAACAATTCATCAAAGGATAAATGGGCTTCGATTGAGTTACATACCTCATCGCCAAGTGCCATTAAAGCATAGTTAGCAACTTCTTTGTTAGTTGGCTCCTTGTCTTCAAATGTGCTCGAATCATTCCAAGTAGCTTTCAGCATTTGCTTCTTCTTCGGTTGCTTCTTCTTCACTTGGGGACATTCACATTTGAAGTACTTTGGCTTTTTGTATTCGTAGCAAATTATTTAGTCATTTTTAAGTTCATTTTTGTTTTTAGTGTCATGTTTACTTTTGTTTCTTTTTATGAATTTTTTAAAATTTCTTATTATAAGTGCTAAGTCATCATCATCATCACTTGAGTTTTCTCTCAAGTGGTCTTTTTGAGTTCTAAGTGCTAAATTATTTCTGTTCTTTGGAAGATTATTCTCAAGTTCTTCATATGCATTGCATGTCATTTTGTAGGTCATCAAAGACTCGATAAGTTCTTCGAGTGGAAAGTTGTTCAAGTCCTCGACTTCTTGAATTGCAGTTACTTTAGGATCCCAAATCTTTGGAAGGGATCTTAATATCTTATTAACGAGTTCAAAATTAGAAAAAAAATTATCAAGTGCTTTTATACCATTGACGACATCTATAAACCAGGTGTACATGTCTCCAATGGTCTCGCTTGGTTTCATGTGAAATAATTCATAACTATGAACCAAAAGATTAATTTTTGACTCCTTAACCCTACTTGTGCCATGATTTCAAGTGTGTGCCAAATCTCATAAGCTATTTCGAAAATAGAAACTTGATTGAATTCATTTTTATCCAAAGTACAAAACAAAGCAATCATTACATTCATTCATTAGAAGAGAAGCCTTTTTAAATCTATTTTCAATGATATTCCATAACTCAAAATCCATAGAAATAAAAAAAATTCTCATTTTAGTTTTCCAATATGTGTAATCCATTCCATTGAACATGGGAGGACGTGTGATAGAATTACCCTCTTGATTGCCGACAAAAGCTATCTCTCTTGGGTTTTAAATCAAATTGAGAGTAGCTTGGCTCTAATACCAATTATTAGGATCAAGTTAGCACTCAGAGGGAAGGGTGAATTAATGTTACTAAAAATATTATATCGAATCAAAAATTTTATTTCAATTTAAAACCGTATCAGAAACGCGTTAATCGTAAAGAAGGTATGAAGAGGAGTAAGCAGCCAAGTTAATAAGAAAAAGAAGAATATAAATTACAAAGTAGAGATCACACCGAATTTATAGTGGTTTGATCGTCATGACTTACATTAACTCCTAATTCCTCCTTATTGAGGCCATCGACATTTACTACACTAATGGTCTTCCTGCAATAAGCAAAGACCAACCACCTTCTTACAACACTTTCTCCTTTTTTAGGTTTAGGAGACAACTTTTATAAACCTCACACCTCTCTAAGAATGATCATAAATCTAAAGAAAAAGGAGAAGGACACTTAGCACTTTTACAACATTTTCACACTCCAACACTTCAAGATTTTTGTTCACACTTTGTTGTAGTTTTATGTAGGAAAGAGTAGGGTATTTATAGGCCCCAACGACTTCAAAAATGGAGCCAAAATGTGTCTTATCTCGGATTTACGGGATACTGGCGGTACCACAGCTAGTACTGGGCGGTACTACTGCCTGACACTCTGACATTGGGTCGTACCACCGCCTAGTCTAGTGGTACTACTGCTTGATAGAGCCTCGGATTAGATCATGCATTAGATCACTAATCTCAACACATGAATTGATTTCATTATCAAAATTCGAGATTCAATAATTAGATAGATGAGTGACTGTAGATAAATGGTAAATGAGGATAGATAAATGGTCATTGAGGATAGATAGGTCCAATAGATTGGATTCCCCTATATCTTTTGGGGATTGCAGCATAGTAGTCTAATACATCTATAGTCGATGAATCGAGTGAAGAGATAAAAGGAGTTTTGACAAGTATGTGCTAGTCACATGTGCCCTGTAAGCCAATTATATGAGTGATGACACGTGTGACTTGATACGCAGTCTTTTTGCGTAGATGATAGGTTACTCGAGAGGGACATCGAGATAACCAGATAGACTAGTGTGTTATATACCCGTCCATATGATGGATGCATAACTGCTCGTTTGGGGACACTAGGGATATAATACAAGTGCTCATTGGGGAATGAGTTCACTAATTGATCCGCTCACGGAATGCTGAATGGTTGATGGTATCTTATTGTTAAACAGTGATTCTATAGTCACAGTGGTGTATCTGGTCCTTAGACTTGAGACACCAAGGATGTCCTGTATGAGTGCTCCACTCTTTGATACCGAACTTATAGGTTTGGATGTCCCAAATCTAGCACAACCGGTCACCGGGAGTGGTAGTCAACCTTACGAGGGCTATTAAGTATCTATAAAGGATCATCCACTCTCGGTGTCATGAGAAGAATGTCCCATGTGTTCTTGCTCAAACAAATCCTTGGCCATGGTCATTCGGATTGAGAGAGAAAGAGTTCTCTGGGAGAATCCGATTAGAGCGAGACTCGAGTAGAAACTGTATGGGTCTGACAGCACCATGCCCAGTATATGATCTTTGGGATATTAGATGAATGAGGGACTATAGGTACACGGTAACTGATGATAGACAGGTCTAATAGATTGGATTCCCCGGTATCGTTTGGGGACTACGGCGTAGTCGCTTAGTACATCCACAATCGATGAGTCGAGTGAATTATAATGGAGATAATAATTCACTGAGCTAGAAGGAGTTCTGACAGGTATGACTCATGGCCAACTCGATATTTGGCCTAGAGGGTCACACACATATAGTATGTATTACGATGAGTAGAGGTTCGGATATGAGATATCCACCAAAGCCCCTATCTTATTGGATATCCAATAAGCCCCTAAATTATTGGATCCTATGGATGAGATCCAATAAGAGCCTATGAGAGATTATTGGAAAGAGATCCACTAATCTAAGAGACTTGGGTAGTTGGATGAAGATCTAATACCCAATAGGGGAGGATCTATTAGGGTTAAGTTGATAGGGAACCACTATAAATAGGAGGGCTTCAATAGTTTATAGGCTAGAGCTTTTGCTTCCTCTTCTATTCTCCTCCCCCTCTCCACCTCAAAGTAGGCCTAGAGTTTTGAGGAGCGTCATTACAGCCCTATTGTATGGATCACCACTAGAGAGAAGGGCTCTTAACCTCCTTCACCCTCTCCTAGAGATCTATAGGGATTCAAGGATATGCGATCTCCTTAGGTAACACAATCTATCTCACACATGGTTTTTCTATTTTGCAGATTTTTACACACCAATCTTCGCACGACAACAAACATATCTTTGAGAATTAGGGATTTTATTTTCTGTTCTACCGTTGCGCATGTGAAGTCGCCCCCAAGATTTCCCAATAGTGGTATCAAAGCCAGGTTGTTCGTGTGAAAATTGGTTTTGAACTGCGTGAGTGATATTTTGGAGAAGCTTTTGACGTCAAAATCGTTTGCGCAAAAGCGAGAAAGGGCAGCAATTGTTACTGCCCTTGCTGCCCTCGCAGATGGCAATGCTGCCATCTATATGCAGGCTCTCGACCGGCGACCGACATGCTACAGCAATGGTAGTTACTTGCGTGTGGGCACTGCACGCGTAGGCACAGCTGCATGCAGTGGTGCTCGCAGGCAAGGCTAAAGGCATGACAGCCACCTACGCATGGGCATTTTGTCAGCGGGCAAGGGTAATGCCTATGGGTGCTAGGACTGGCTGGAAACAAACAGCACTAGCTTCTCACCTGGGTTCACAGGTAAGCCGCCAACAAATGACGACGATTGGGGCATTACCCACCCCCCCCCCGCAAGATAGGCTACCACTAGCAGGGTTGCGACAACCACCACAACAAGCAAGGAGAAGAGAGGGGTTATGGTTTTCTATCCAAAAGATAGTTTTGCCCCTCGGATTTTTAGAAATTCCAAGTTTTATCATTTGTCCAAATTATAAAAATACCCCTCATAAATCAAAAAATACCCTACATGTTCTTGATTTCAGAAAAATATTAATTAATTAAAAATATTTAATTGATTATTATTTTTTATTATTATCTAGTAGTCCTATATGATGATGATTTATACATGTGATTTATGATATGTGGACGAATGATCATGGACCACGTGATGTGTGTACTTGTGATTATTATTATTAGGGCCCACGAGCCTCCATTTTATTTCTCATTTATTGTCGGACTTGCGTATCTATGATTAAGTTATAATCACATGAGGAGGCATAGTAAGAGCGTGGAAGCGATAGCGGGACCCACGAGACGGACGATCGCGATGCATGGAGATGCGTCAAGATTCCGACGGAACCGACGAGAATGAGATGGACGATCACAAGGCATGGAGATGCACCGTTACACACATAGATCTTGATGTGAGTGATTATACCTATTGGCTCAGGCCTAATCATATTAGACTTATGATCCATGATCATCTAGTGTAATTGCTCATGTTATGTGTGATTGTTTATACACCTACTAGATAAGTATATATATATTTACATGAGATATAGATATATATTAAATATGTATGTGTGTGACATGTCATATTAGGAGACCAAATCAAAGAAACCTCTCTCTCGAAAATATTAAGTCAGTAAACATGAGGCAATTAGATTAACCCACGTAGCCTTCCATCGTTATAGGTAGGGACCGATTCTTGATGTAGGTAGGGCTATAGGTAGGCAGGGCTATAGGCACGACAACCAACTGTGCGCGGGCATTGCGCCAGCATGCAAGGGTAGTGCCTACGGGTGCTAGACCCGCGGGTGCAAACGACTCCTGCTATCGCTGGGCCCACGCGTGAGCCGCCAACAGCGATGGCAGTTGGCCCCATCCCCCCCCACCGCACAGGCTACCGTCGGCAGGGTTGCGGCGGCCACCACAACAAGCAAGGAGAAGCGAGGGGTTATGGTTTTCTATCCAAAAGATAGTTTTGCCCCTCGGATTTTCAGAAATTCCAAGTTTTGTCATTTGTCCAAATTATAAAAATACCCCTCATAAATCAGAAAATACCCTACATGTTTCTGATTTCAAAAAAATATTAATTAATTAAAAATATTTAATTGATTATTATTTTTTATTATTATCTAGTAGTCCTACATGATGATGATTTATACATGTGATGTATGATATGTGGATGGATGATCATGGACCGCGTGATTTGTGTACTTGTGATTATTATTATTGGGGCCTGCCAGCCTCCATTTTATTTCTCGTTTATTGTCGAGCATGCGTGTCTATGATTAAGTTGTAATCACATGAGGAGGCACAGCAAGAGCGTGAAAGCGACAATAGGACCCACGAGACGGACGATCACGATACATGGAGATGCGTCGAGATGCTGACGGAACCGACGAGAACGAGATAGACGATCACATGGCATGGAGATGCACCGCTACACACATAGATCTTGATGTGAATGATTAGGCCCATTGGCTCAGGCCAGATCATATTAGACTGTGATCCATGATCATCTAGTGTAATTGCTCATGTGATGTGTGATTGTTTATACACCTACTAGATAAGTATATATATATTTGCATGCTTTGTAGATATATATTAAATATGTATATGTGTGACATGTCACATTAATTAGGAGATCAAATCAAAGAAACCTCTCTCTCGAAAATATTAAGTTCGTAAACGTGAGGCAATTAGATTGACCTATATGGCCTTCCATCATTATAGGTAAGGGACCAATTCTCGATGTAGGTTGAGTTGGTCGAGTCCCTCAAGGCTCACCTATATCATGATTTGTTATCTTGCCTATGACATAGAGATGTCACCGGTGACCTGAGAATATGGTATGCTTGGTCGTGTCCCTCAAGGGTATATCATCGAATCAGACTCCTCTTTTAACGATGGTGTTGACTTAACCAAACATCATGATTGGTCGAGTCCCTCGAGACCATGGTGATTCGGAGGTAGAATAGGACGGGAATAACAAGGAGTTGTGTTTGGCAAGAGTTGCCTACCTTTCTGGCTTAGTGTGATTGGTCGAGTCCCTCGAGGTTACACTAAGATGCTGATTGGATCCCGATCCCCACTAGAAGTTTACCGGAGACTTTCATTTCACGTGCTGAGGGTATCGCATGACTTTCCAATAAAATAGTGGGAGCATATTAAGATAGAAGTTCATATCTTGATTATTTATTTTTTAAAATCTGCATGTTATTTATTTATGCTATATCTTTATTTTCAGAAAATATCACTTTCAAATCCCTTACATGATATACTTGATATCAACCGCCTTACTGGTCCAAATTATATGGATTGGCTCCACAACTTGAGAATTATTCTCACGATGGAGAAAATCACATACGTCCTTAATACAATGATGCCTACGCCCAAGAAAGGGGCAAGCGAGGGTAAGATCACTATCTACGTGAAGTACATTGATAACTCCACTCTTGCTCAATATTACATTTTAGGCTCCATGACTCCTGAGTTACAAAGACAACATGAAAAGATGGATGCTAGATCCATTCTCCTATATGTCCACAAACTATTTGAGGAATAGGGAAGGATTCAGCTATTGAATCTTGGATTTTGATGATGAAACCAATTAATAGTGTTTATGATTTGATATGCATTTTGAGTGATGCAAGATGCTTCAATCAGGAAGAGACAATTAAAGCAGGAAGAATCATGTTGGGCCGGAGAAAAATATGTTAGAAGATTAGACATCGAGCCGAAGGATCGGTCAATATATCGACAGAAGGCTACAGGCCATGAGTTCGGGCATTGGGCTAAGAAGAGCGAAAATTGCGCCAAGTAAATTATAGTTTAGAAGGTCAACTGACCGAATGGGCAATAGGCTGCAAGAGAGGACGATGAGCCGATAAACCAATGACATGCCAGACAACACTTGATTTGCTTTGTAATAATTATCTAGATCGAAGTAGGTTTTATGTGTATAGGATTAACTACGATAGCAAGGCATAATGCAAAATGAAGTCCTGGAGTCAAGAACGTGATTTTGTTAGGAGTTCGAGAGTTCGTCAGAAGTTCGGACGTTCATCGAAAGTTCTACCGAAATTAACCGAGAAATCTAGGAGCATGCCAAAGAAGCTCGTCGGAACTCGCCAAGAAGATCGTCGTGAAGTCCAAGAGCTTGCTGGGAGTCCGCTAGAACATTGCCAAGAGATCGTCGGAAGTTCGCCGGAAGATCGCGAGAAGCTCATCGGAAGAAACTTAGACTTATGGACTTGTTTAGCTTAGTAAATATCTTAAATTTTGTAGTTAGCATATAATTAGGATTGAAATTAGGCCAACCCAATTAAGGGCTAGTTGGGCCCATGTATGGACTATGTTGGGCCCAATGAAAGGCCCAAACAGTGACCTAACAGGTGGCACTGTCATAGCACAATCTCCAAGACTATGTCAGGTGGTGGTACCACTAGTCTGGGTAGTGGTACCGCCCAATGGCAATGTTAGGCTGTGGTACCACCCAGACATGGTCTCCCAAGTGGTGATACCGCCCAATGTCAGTGTTGTAGGCGGTGGTACCGCAAGGACCCGGGAAACCAGGGATGAGAAGGGTATTTTTAGGCCTCAAGTTGATTAAAACTATGAGCCTAAAAATGTCTCATCCCGGGTTTTTCGAGTCCTGGTGGTACCATCGCTTACAGCATTGACACTGGATAGTACCACTGCATGGGAGACTGTATTTGGGCGGTACCACCACCCAGATTAGTGGTACCATCGCCTGACACTGCCATTGGTTGGTACCACCGCTTGACACAATCTCGGAGACTGTGCCACGATGGTGCCACTTGTTGGGTCACTATTTGGGCCTTTCATTAGGCCCAACACGGTTCATACATGGGCCTAATTGGCTCCTAATTGGGTTGGCCTAATTTCAATCTCAATTATGTGCTAACTATGAAATTTAAGATATTTACTAAGTTAAACAAGTCCATAAGTCTATGTTTCTTCCGGTAAGCTTTCGGCAATCTTCCGGTCAACTTCCGACGATCTCTCGACAATGTTCTAGCGGACTCCCAACAAGCTCCTGAACTTCACGACGATCTTCTTGGTGAGTTCTAATGAGCTTCTTTGGCAAGCTCCTAGACTTCTCGATCAATTCTGGCATAACTTCCGACGAACGTCTAGACTTTCGATGAACTCTCGAACTCCCAACGAAATCACGTTCTTGACTTCAGGACTTCATTTTGCTTTATATCTTGCTATCATAGTTAATCCTGCACATATAAAACCTACTTCGATCTAGATAATTATTACAAAGCAAATCAAGTGTTATCCGGCATGTCATTAGTTTATTAGCACTTCGTCCGAATCTTTGACGCATCGTCCTCTCTTGCGGCCTATTGTCCATTCGGCCAATTGACCTCCTAACCTCAAAACTCATGCCCCAAAGCTTTCTGCCGATACGTCGACCGATCCTTCGACTCAACATTCAATCTTCTGACATATTTTTCTCTAGCCCAACATGATTCTTCTTGCTTTAATTGTTGCTCCCTGATCGAAGCATCCTACGTCACTCAAAATACATATCAAATCATAAACACTATCAATTGGTTTCATCATCAAAATTCGAGATTCAACAATCTCTCCTTTTTTTATGATGACAACTAATTAATGACGGAGTTTAAACAAACTCCCCCTATCATTATGGCATATTTAATAGAACTCTTGGATTCAAAAATCCAAGCAACATGTTATCATAAAACTTATGATAAGACTTCATCATACTTCTCCCTCTTTGTCATCAACAAAAAGAAGAAGTACAACTATCAAGTTTTTAAGACACAAGTTCAAATCATTGCATAATGAACATAATCTTTAGTTTTCTCATCATGCAAGCTAGCAAAAAATTTGAGTTTTGCAAGTTTGTAATTTTTACTATATGTGCAAGTTTAGCATGTTTTGCTTCTTGAGATAGCACTATTGCTTCTCTTGAGATTGCAAGCTAGCAAGTCTTGGTGATGTTGAAGATAGCAAGTTCTAAATCATGCAATCTAACAAATTTTTATATCATTTTTAAAAAAATATAAATTAGTAATATTTGAGATATTCAGCAACTTTTGCTTCTTGAAATATGCAAGTTAGCAATCTTTGCTTCTCCTTTGAGACGTATAAACTATCAATTCTTTCTCCCTCTTTGTTATTGGCAAAAAGAGGGGAATAATAATACAATGGTGTAATTCATCAATTTTTAAATTATGACAAATGTAAAGTATCAATTTTATTTTAATATGTTTATGCATCGTTATAGTTTCAAATTAAAACATGTACAATTTCAAACCCTTATATTTGCATCCTTCATACATGATACAAATAAATCAATCATCACTATAAGCATATCATATATGATACTCAAGCATTCATGATATATCATTTTATCAAGAGAAATCATAGTATTGCATGCATCATTCCAAATCATAAATATTTCACATCATGATGGTATTGAAATGTCAAATTACATTACATCCTACCATACATGATCATAACTTCTCATGAGTATTTCATACATAATTTCATTTCATCACATTCATTTCATCACATGAAGATTATCAAGAAAAATTAATTAGGTGATGAGATAAACACTTCATGAATACAAGGATTTGTACATAAAAATCATATCATGAAAGATAAAATATCAAAGATCATGAAGATTTAAGTCATGAATACTAAATTACATGATTTATCTTGACAAATCTCTCTTTTAGTAAATAACAAAAAGAAACATGAAAATTCAAAAAAAAGATCTTGATTCATAGAAAAATTTCAAGTATCAATATCAAGAATTCAAGATCAAAATTATGATTCTTTTTGGATGACTCAAATAGCGAAGAGGAGAATCATAGTAAACAAATTGATTTCACAAGAAATCTCATGTTATAAATCCAAGAATTCACAAGAAAAATCATGATTCATTTAGAAAATCTCCTCTTAAGAAAATACCAAGTAGAATTGTAGGAGAACAATTAATGAAAAATCTTGATTCATAATAAATCGTAATTTATAAGTATCAAGGAATCAAGATAATGATTTGGATAAAAATTTATTCAAATTTAAATTATCAAATCATCAAAATCACTTTCATATTTCAAGAGATTCAAAATAACATAAATAGATTTATCAATCTCTTATTCAAAATTTGATAAGATAGAAAAAAAATTCAAGAAAAAAATGTCTTCCTCTTTATAGTTGTTTCAATTCATATGATTTATTTCATATAAGCATGCCTTTGTCATTTATACCAAACAAAACAAGCATCATCATTTAAAAATGAAAAAACAATTTTCATTACGGCAAAAGATCGAAAAGCCATAAATTACAACAATCATCATGCATAATTTCGAAATATAAACTCATTAATTTAAATCATCAGGCATGATTAAATCATTAAATTAATCAACTTGTAGGTATATTGCTAGGACCCGGGAAACCCGGGATGATACATTTTTAGGCTCCAAGTGTGAATCAACTTGAGAGCTATAAATACCCCTCTCATCCCTGGTTAACAAACAAAAGAATTGTGAGTGAAAAAGAAAGAAACACTATTGTAATCTTATGTGAACTCCTCTTAAAAATCTAAGTGTTAGAATAGTTTGAGAGAGGAGTAAGTGGGGATGTAAGGGTTATCTCCTAAACTCGGTAAAAGGAGAAAGTGTTGTAAAAGGTAGTTGGTCTTCGCCTATTGAAAGAAGACCGATAGTGGATGTCGATGGCCTCGACGGAAGATAAATCGACAGAGTGGATGTAGGTCACGACGACCGAACCACTATAAACTTGGTTTGCATTTCTATTTGTGCAATTTACCTTTACTGCAAACTTACTTGCTTTACGTCCACTACGCTCTTCCGTATACTTTTAATTTTAAGTATCTTTCCGAAATTGGCTTTAATTGAACAAGAGATTTCAAACTGACCTAATTTTTACTGCTGCACTAATTCACCCCCCTTCTTAGTGCCGACTCATTCCTAATAGTTGGTATCATAACCATATTATTTCTCATTTGGTTTAACATCTAAGAGAAATGACTCTTTTCATATTTCAAGAGGGCTTTTCTATTGTTCGTCCTCCTGTTTTCAATGGGACAGGCTATAATTATTAGAAAACTCGGATGAGAGTTTTCTTACTTTCTTTGGATTTAAACTTATGGAATATCATTGAAAACGACTTTCAAAAGTCTTCTACTCCAATAAACGAATTAAATAATTTGGAGAAGAAAACTTTTTCTTTTAATGCTAGAGCTATGAACACTCTATCTTGTGCTTTGAGCAAAAATGAGTTTAATCTGGTTTCTACTTGTGAAATAGCCTTCGATATTTGGCACACTCTTGAAATAACATACGAAGGTACTATGAGAGTTAAAGATTTGAAGATTAATATTTTGATATATGATTTTGAGTTATTTCAAATGGAACCAAGCGAGACTATTGGAGACATGTACACCCATTTTACGGATGTCATCAATAGTCTAAAAGCCCTTGGTAAAAGTTTTTCGAATCTTGAACTTGTTAACAAAATTTTAAGACCTCTTTCTAAAAATTAGGATTCTAAAGTAACGGTCATTCAAGAGGCTAAGGATTTAAACAACTTTTGTCGGGAAATCTGGGGGTGACATCACATACGCAGAGGAAGAACAAGAAAATCAAAATCCCCTATTCCCAAAGAGATGTTCGTCGTCATGCAAAGATTGGTGCACAAAATTCACGAAACTTAAAATTACGTATATAGTATATTATGTTACCTACAGAGATCGTATATCCCTGTTTCCTTGCAAATCTTTAGGAGAGGGTGAAGGAGGTTAAGTGTCCTCCTCTCTAACGGTGATCCACACAGCAGGACTGTGACGACGCTCCTCAAAACATCAGGCCTGCTCTAAGGTGGAGAGTGAGAGGAGAATAGGAGAGGCAAGCAAAGGCTCTAGCCTATAAGGCTCTGAATCCCTCCTATTTATAGAGGTCTCCTATCAAAACCTAATGGATCCTCCCCTAGTGGGTATTGGATCTACATCCAATTACCCAAGCCTTTTAGATTAGTGGATCTCTATCCAATAATCTCTCATGGGCTCTTATTAGATCTCATCCATGGGATCCAATAATTTAGGGGCTTATTGGATATCCAATAAGACAGGGGTTCCGACGGATATCTTATATCCGAACCTCTACTCATTGCAATGTCTACCATATGTGTGTGACCCTCTAGGCCCAATATTGAGCTGGCCGTGAGTCATACATGTTAGAACTCCTTCTAACTTAGTGAATTATTATCTTTGTAATAATTCACTCTGACTCATCGACTACGGATGTACTAGGCCGCTACGCTAAAGTCCCCAGACGATTCAGGGGAATCCAATCCATTGGACCTGTCTGTCCTCAGTAACCATGTACCTATAGTCCCTCATCCTTCTAATATCCTAGAGATCGTATATCGAGCATGGTGCTATCAAACCCATACGGTTTCTACTTGAGTCTCGCTCTAATCGGATTCTCCCCGAGAACTCTTTCTCTCTCAACCCTAATGACCCTAGCCAGGGATTTGTATGTACAAGAACATATGGGATGTTCCTCTCATAACACCGAGAGTGGATGATCCTCTATCGACACTCAATAGCCCCCGTAAGGTCGACTACCACTCCCAATGACCAACTGTACTAGATCTGAGATATCCAAACCTATAAGTCTGGTATCAAAGAGTCAAGCACTCTCATAGGACATCCTTGGTATCTCAAGTCTAAGGACCAAATACACCATTAGGACTATGGAATCGTTGTCTGACAATAAGGCATCATCAACCATCCAGCATTCCAAAAGTAGATCAATCAGTGAACTCATTCTCCAATGAGCACCTGTACTGTGTCCCTAGTGTCCCCACATGAGCAGCTATGAGACTAGTTGCATCCATCATATGGATGGGTATACAACACACTAGTCTATTCGGTTATCACGATGTCCCTCTCGAGTAACCTATGATTGGGATTATTTATGATCTGTGTTTAAAGGTGAATCGGTCTCATTATTATGATCTCATCACGATCCGATTCCTATTGCACGGATCAAGGACATCTCAATATATACATGCATATATGCAATAATCAATATAAAGTGATAAATGCCAAAATATAATAAGCAAAAAGATTCCGTGTCAAGTCACACATGCCATCACTCATGTGATTGGCTTGCTGGGCAACTATGACTAGCAATCTTTCACTTGACCTCAAGCCAATCACCTATGTGTTTGATCCCCATCAGAACCCTATGACACTCAAAGACAATCTGAGACAATGGCTTTGTCAATGGATATGTAATGTTATCTTCGGATGGAACTCTTTCCACTATTACATCTCCTCAGGTTACGATCTCTCTGATAAGGTGGAATCTCCTCAGAATATGCTTAGATTTCTGATGAGACCTGGGTTCCTTTGCTTGAATAATCACCCCGTTGTTGTCGCAATATAAGGAAATCAGCTCCTCACTATCCGGCACGACTCCCAAATCTGTGATGAACTTCTTCACCCATACTCCCTTCTTTGCTGCATCTGATACAGTAATGTACTCCGCCTCTATAGTCAAGTCAGCAGTAGTATCTTGCTTGGAACTCTTCCAGCACACTGCTCCACCATTCAAGATGTACACATACCCCGAATTTGACTTACTATCATTAACATCAGACTGAAAACTTGAGTCTGTGTAACCTTCAACCTTGAGGCTACTACCTCAATATACTAGTAAAAGATCCTTAGTCCTTCTCAAGTATTTAAGGATACACTTCATTGCTTTCTAGTGCTCCAAGCCTGGATCCGTTTGATACCTACTCGTGACACTCAGAGCATGTGTTATATCAGGCCTAGTACATAGCATGGCATACATGATAGACCCTATCGCTGAGGCATAAGGTATCATATCCATGTTTGTCCTTTCTTCTGGAGTCTTCGGGGACATACTCCCAGAAAGCGATATCTCATGTCTCATCGGTATGAGACCTCTCTTGGAATTTTTCATGCCAAACCATTTGACAATAGTTTCTATGTACGTAGACTGGGACAAGCCTAGCATCCTCTTGGATCTGTATCAACATATTCGAATCCCCAAAATATAGGATGCTTCCCCTAAGTCCTTTATGGAGAAGTGTCTAGATAACTAAGCCTTTATTGTGGATAGCATTCCTACGTCATTCCCAATGATCAGGATGTCATCCACATATAACACCAAAAATGTGATAGTGCTCGCACTTACCTTCCTATACACACAAGGCTCATCTTCGTTCTTAACGAAGTCATAAAATCTAATTGCCTCATCAAATCTTATGTTCCAACTTCGGAAAGCTTTCTTTAGTCCATAAATGGATCTAAGCAACCTGCACACCTTATCTGTGAAGTTCTTGGACACGAATCCTTTAGGTTGTATCATATACACCTCCTCCTCGAGGTTCCCATTGAGGAATGCAGTTTTCACATCCATCTGCCAGATCTCATAATCATAGTGTGCTGCAATAGCCAATAGAATTCGAATGGATTTTAGCATTGCTACGAGTGAGAAGATTTTATCATAGTCAACACCTTGCCTTTGACAATACCCCTTAGCCACTAGCCTAGCTTTATAGGTCTCTACCTTTCCATCTACTTCGATCTTTTTCTTAAAGATCCACTTGCAACCGATGGGTACAATACCCTTGGGCACATCAATTAGGTTTCAAACCTTATTGGAGTATATAGAATCCATCTCAGAATTCATGGCTTCTTGTCACTTCCCGGAGTCTATACTCATAATAGCCTCCTCATAGGTCTGAGGATCAATATCCTCAACATCTTCTCCTCTAATATGTCCCACATATCTCTCAGGAGGATGGGATATTCTATCGGACCTATGTAAAGTTGGAACTTGTGTGTTAGATACCTGAACAGACTCGGGCTGTAGAGTGGTGCTTGAGCTAGGTTCTCCAACCTCGCTCAACTCTATCATGCTTCCACTATCTCCACCAAGAATATGTTCATTCTCAAGGAACACTGCTCTCTTAGCTACAAAGACCTTTTCGTCCTCGAGATGATAGAAATAATACCCACAAGTTTCCTTGGGGTATCCCATAAACTTGGACCGCTCTGTCCTTGATTCCAACTTATCGGGGTTTTGTCTTTTAATGTGGGCAAGGCATCCCCAAATCTTAACAATCTTAAGATCAGGCTTCTTCCCTTTCCATATCTCATATGGTGTAGATACTACCGATTTAGTTATAACTCTGTTCAGAAGGTAAGCTACGGTCTCTATGGCATATCCCCAGAATGAGATGGGTAGGTCAGCAAAACTCATCATGGACCATACCATGTATAATAGCATACGATTTCTCCTTTCAGATACACCATTGTTCGGAGGTGTATAAGGAGGTGTCCATTGAGATAATATCCTATGGTCCTTGAGGAACTGAGTAAACTCTGTACTTAAATACTCACCTCCTCGATCTAATTGAAGAGTCTTGATACTCTTTCCAGTCTGGTTCTCTACTTCATTTTTATACGCTTTGAATTTCTCAAAGGCCTCGGACTTGTATATCATTAAGTACACATATCCATACCTTGAGAAATCATCAGTAAAGGTAATGAAGTAGGAGTAACCACCAATGGTATGAGTCGACATGGGTCCACATACATCATTATATATAAGTTCCAATAGCTTAGAGGCTCTCTCTGCAGTTCCACTAAATGGAGAGTTGGTCAGTTTTCCATGAAGGCAAGGCTCGTAAGTGGCATATCGAATGGATCTAGATATCCATCATTTAGTAACTTTTGAATCCTTCCCTCATGGATGTGACCTAGCCTACAATGCCACAGGTATATACTATTCACCTCATCTCGTTTCCTCTTAGACACATTTACATTCATGATATGTGGAGTAGTGTCTAGCATAAACAAACCATTATGCAATGTTCCTTTCGTGATGATCTCATCATCTAATAATATCGAACAACCATTGTTATCAAAAACTAATTTATATCCACTGACTATCAAACATGAAATGGAGATAATATTTTTGATAATAGAAGGAACAAAATAACATGCATCTAATGCAATAAAAGCTTCACTAGGCAGATGTAGGGCAACCTCGCCAACAGCTACTACAATAACTTTTGCTTCATTGCCCATCTTGAGGTTCATCTCACTTCTCTCTAGTCTCCTAGGCCTTGCTAGAACCTGCAACAAATTACATATATGATAAGCACTACCGGTATCTAATACCCATGTGTTATCATAAGAGTCTGACAAATGGAGACTGATCATGAATGTACCTGAAGCTTCACCAAGCTTTTGTTTCGCCCTTTCTACAAGGTACTCTTTGCAGTTCCTCTTCCAGTGCCCATCTTTGCCACAGTAGAAGCACTGGCCTTTGTCCTTTGTTGGGTCTTTCTTAACAACTTTTGCTTTACCTGGTCTACCCTTGCCCTTTCCCTTCTTAAGGGACTTTTCTGCTTTCCTTTTCTTTCTGGTCTCACTAGTGTAGAGAACTGGCTTCTCTTTCTTAAGAGTACTCTCTGCCTCCCTCAACATATTGAGGAGCTCTGGGAGAGTCACCTCAAGCTTGTTCATATTAAAATTCATTATGAACTGTGAAAAGGAATCTGGTAGGGACTAAAGCACAATGTCCACAATTAAGTTATCCTCTAGAACCATTCCTATACCTGTGAGTTTCTCCATCCACTCAATCATCTTTAGGATATGGTTCTGAACCGATGTCCTCTCAGTCATCCTAGCACGGAAGAGGCTCTTGGATATCTCATATCGTTGAGTCCTTCCTTGTTCCTCAAACAATTTACAAGCATGTAGGAGAATGGATCTGGCATCCATCTTTTCATATTGTCTTTGTAACTCAGGAGTCATGGAGCCCAACATATAGCACTAAGCAAGAGTGGACTCATTAATGTATTTCACATAGCGAGTGATCTCATCCTTGCTTGCCCCTTACTCAGGCATAGGCATCACTATATCAAGGACGTATGCGATTTTCTCCGTCGTGAGAACAATTCTCAATTTGCAAAGTCAATCCGTATAATTTGGACCAGTGAGGCAATTGACATCAAGCATGCCATGTAAGGGATTTGAATGCGACATTTTCTAAAAATAAAGATGTACCAAAAATAAATAACATGCAGATTTTACAAAAAATAAATAATCAAGATATGAGCTTCTATCTTAATATGCTCACACTATTTTACTAGCGAGTCACGTGACACCCTCAGCACATGAAATGGAAGTCTCCGGTTGACTTCTAGTGGGGATCAGGATCCAATCAGCGTCTTAGTGTAACCTTGAGGGACTCAACCAATCACACTAAGCCCAAAAGGTAGGCAACTCTTGCCGATCACAACTCCTTGTGATTCTCATCCTGTTCGACCTCTGAATCACCATGGTCTCGAGGGACTCGACCAATCATGATACTCAGTTAAGTCAACATCTTTGTTACAAGATAAGTCTGATTTGATGATATACCCTCGAGGGACTCGACCAAACATACCATATCCTTAGGTCACCGGTGACATCTCTATGTCGTAAGCAAGATAGCTAGTCACGATATAGGTGAGCCTCGAGGGACTCGACCAACTCAACCTATACCGAGAATCGGTTCCCACCTATAACAATGGAAGGCCACGTGGGTCAATCTAATTGCCTCACGTTTACCGACTTAATATTATCGAGAGAGATGTTTGTATGATTTGGTCTCCTAATATGACATGTCACATATATACATATTTAATATATATCTACATCGCATGCAAATATATATACATATCCAGTATGTGTATAAGCAATTACACCAAATGATCATGGACCACAACCTAATGTGATCAGACCCGAGCTAGTAGGCCTGATCACTCACATCAAGATCTATATACGCAACAATGCATCTTCATGCCCTATGATCATCCATCTCATCCTCATCGGTTCCGTCGACATCTCGATGCATCTCCATGCATCGTAATCGTCCATCTCGTGCCTATGATTACAACTTAATCATAGACACGCAGGCCCGACAATAAATGAAAAATATAATGAAGGCTCGCAAACCCCAATAATAATAATCACAAATACATACATCACACGGTTCATGATCATCCGTCCACACATCATACATCACATGTATAAATAATCATCATCATGTAGGACTACTAGATAATGATAAAAATAATAATCAACTAAGTTTTTTAATTAATTAATATTTTCTGGAATCAGGGACATGTAGGGAACTTTTGAATTTCTAGGGGTATTTTCATAATTTAGACAAAAATATAGAAATTGAAATTTCTCAAATTCACAAGGGCAAAACTATCTTTTTGCCCAAAACCCTAAGCTCCTTTGCTCCTGCTCCCGCCGCCGTTGTAACATCCCATTAATCCCACATCGGAAGTGGGGAATGTGTATGATTATCTTATAAGGGCCTAATGAGTGTACTACGTTAACTCCTGCTTGAGCATTTGGTATCAGAGCAAATGTCACGCCCCGAGTTTGATGAGCCAACTGGCCAATAACTCCATTTTGGTCCTTGCAACCACGGACCAAAATGCTCAAGCGGGAGTTAACGTAGTACACTCATCAGGCCCTTATAAGCTAATCATACACATTCCCCACTTCCGATGTGAGAGTAATGGGATGTTACATTATCCCCAACTCAATTAGCTTGATGTCCTCCTCAAGGCCCGACATATATCGAACCCTAGCATAGTGCATGTGAGGATTAATTTAGTGGTGGCTCTACGCCGTGATGAGTTCTCTGACTCCATCCATGGGTCTGATGAGCCAACTAGCCAAAAACTCCATTTTGGTCCTTGCTGCTAGTAATAGGTGCCCAACAAGCCAATCACGTGAGTGATGGCACGTGTGACTTGATACAGAATCTTTTTGCTTATTATATTTTGGCGTATATCACTTTATAACTATTGCATAAATGCATATATATATTGTGATGTCCTTGGATTTGTGCAATGGGAATCGGATCGTGATGAGATCACGATAATGAGATCGATTCACCTTTAAACACATATCCTAAATAATCCCGGTCATAGGTTACCGAGAGGGACAACGTGATAACCGGATAGACCGGGTGTCTTTGTCAGATACCCGTCCATATGATGGATGCAACTGGTCTCATAGCTGCTCATGTAGGGACACTAGGGGATAAAGACAGTGCTCATTGGAGAATGAGTTCACCGATTGATCCGCTTACGGAATGCGGGATGGTTGATGATGCCTTATTGTCGACAAATGATTCCAGTAGTCTTAGTGGTGTATCTGGTCCTTAGACTTGAGACACCAAGGATGTCCTATATGAGTGCTCCACTCTTTGATACCGTGACTTATAGGTTTGGCTGTCCCGCATCTCGCATACCGGTCATTGGGAGTGGTAGTCGACCTTTACGAGGGCTATTGAGTGTCGATGAGGATCATCCACGGCTGGCCATGAGAGGAATATCCCATGTGTTCTTGCTCAGACAAATCCTCGCCTGGGGTCATTCGGATTGAGAGAGAGAAAGAGTTCTCCTAGGAGAATCTGGATTAGAGCGAGACTCGAGTAGAAACCGTATGGGTCCGACAACACCATGCTCGATATACGGTCTCCGGGATATTAGATGGATGAGGGACTATAGGTACATGGTAACCGAGGATAGACAGTCCAATGGATTGGATTCCCCAGATCATCCGGGGACTACGGCATAGTGGCCTAAAACGTCCAGAGTCGATGAGTCGAGTGAATTATTACAGAGATAATAATTCACCGAAAGTTAGAAGGAGTTCGATAGGTATGACTCACGGCCACTCGATATTGGGCCTAGAGGGTCACACACATATGGTAGGCATTGCGATGAGTAGAGGTTCTGGATATGAGATATCCGATTTTGAGCCCTTTGTCTTATTGGATGCAGATCCAATACCCACTAGGGAAGGACCCATTAGGGTTTGACATGGGATCTCTATAAATAGGAGGGATTCATGACCCTCATAGGCTAGAGTATTTGCTTACCTTTCCTATTCTCCTCTCCCCTCCACCCTCGAGAGGCCCGGAGTTTTGAGGAGGGTCGCCGCAACCCCCGGCTGTGTGGATCACCGCTAGAGAGGAGGACGCTTGACCTCCTTCACCCTCTCCTAAGGATCTGCAAGGAAACAGGGATATACGATCTCCTAGGTAACACAATCTCTATACGCTTTTTTGTGTTTTATGGATTTTTACGCACCAATCTTCGCATCGACGACTAACATATTTTTTTTGGGAATCGGGGATTTTTGTTTTCTTGTTCTTCCCGCGCATATGATGTCGTCCCCCATGATTTCCCCAACAAAGGGTATTAGAGCCAGGTTGTTCATATAATGATTGGTTTTGAACTTGCGCGGTGTTGTGTTTAGGAAGAATATTGACGCCAAAATCGTTGACGAAAAGTGGAGGAAGGGCAAAACAGCATCTGACTCGATCTGCATGATCCTGCAACCCACCGGCAAGAAGAACAGCCAAAGCAGCACGGGCCGACGACGATGCTAGCGCCGGTGCCGCAGCAGCACCGGCCGACGGACGGCCGCTGGCATGGCGGCTGGAGTCGGGCAGCCACCCGGTAGAGCGCCATGTCGGGGGTGGTGGCCGCTTCCCATCGGCAAAACCCCCAGGGAGGGGCCGCCACGAGGCAAAGACCGTCATGGAAGCCGCCTCATGGGCATAACCTCCTCGGAGGGGCGGCCGGGGAGGCCCACCCCGGCAGCGCCCAATGGGCGTCAGCTTCGGGCGCAGTGAGGGCAGCCCTGGGCGCCTCGCCGCCACAGTCGCCGCCAAATAGGTGGCGGCGGCAAAGAAGCAGAGGGAATTAGGGTTTTGGGCAAAAGGATAGTTTTGCCCCTATGAATTTGAGAAATTTCAGTTTCTGTCTTTTGTCCAAATTATGAAAATACCCTTAGGAATTGAGAAATTCCCTACATGTCCCTGATTTTAGAAAAATATTAATTAATTAAAAGGTTTAGTTGATTATTATTTTTATTATTATCTAGTAATCCTACATGATAATGATTATTTATACATGTGATGTATGATGTGTGGACGGATGATCATTGAGCGTGTGATGTGTGTACTTGTGATTATTATTATTGAGGTCTGCGAACCTCCATTATATTTCTCGTTTATTGTCGGGCCTACGTGCCTATGATTAAGTTGTAATCACATGAGGAGGCGCAGCGGGAGCGTGGATGCGATAGCGGGACCCACGAGACGGACGATCGTGATGCATGGAGATGCATCAAGATGTCGACTTGAACCGACGAGGGCTTAGATGGACGATCACAAGGGCATGGAGATGCACCGCTGGTACACATAGATCTTGATGTGAGTGATTAGGCCTCATCGGCTCGGGCCTAATAATATTAGGTCGTGGTCCATGATCATCCGATGTGATTGCTTATACACATACTAGATATGTATATATATTTGCATGCGATATAGATATATATTAAATATGTATATGTGTGACATGTCATATTAGGAGACCAAATTATAGAAACATCTCTCGATAATATTAAGTCGGTAAACGTGGAGGCAATTAGATTGACCCACGTGGCATTCCATCGTTATGAGTAGGAACCGATTCGGTGTAGGTTGAGTTGGTCGTCGAGTCCTCGAGACTCACCTATATCGCGATTCGCTATCTTGCTTTACGACATAGAGATGTCACCTGGTGACCGAGGGCATGGTATGCTTGGTCGAAGTCCCTCGATGGTATATCATCAAATCAGACTCATCTTGTAACGGAAGGTGTTGACTTAACCGAAAGCATCATGGTTGGTCGAGTCCCTCGAGGCCATGGTGATTCGAGAGGCCGAGGGGGACGGGAATCACAAGGAGTTGTGATCGGCAAGAGTTGCCTACCTTTTAGGCTTAGTGTGATTGGTCGAGTCCCTCGAGGTTACTCTAAGACGCTGATTGGATCCTCGATCCCCACTAGAAGTCCATCGAGACTTCCGTTTCATGTATCGAGGGTGTCGCGTGACTCATTAGTAAAATAGTGGGGAGCATATTAAGATAGAAGTCCATATCTTGATAGTTTATTTCTTGCAAAATCTGCATGTTATTCATTTTCGCTACATCTTTTTTTTTTCAGAAAATGTCACTTTCAAATCCCTCGCATACTTGATGTCAACCGCCTTTATCGGTCCAAATTATACTGGATTGGTTCAGAACTTGAGAATTGTTCTCACAGCGGAGAAAATGGTAACGCCCTTGATACAAGTGATGCCTACGCGAAGAAGGGCAAGCGAGGATGAGATCGCCGCTATGTGAAGTACATTGATGACTCCACTCTTGCTCGCGCTATATGTTGGGCTATGACTCCGTGAGAGTTAGAGACAACATGAAAAGATGGATGCCGGATATATTCTCCTACATGTCCGAAAATTGTTTGAGGAACAGGGAAGGACTCAACGATATGAGATATCCAAGAGCCTTTTCCGCGCTAGAATGACTGAGGGGACACCGGTTCAGAACCATGTCCTAAAGATGATTTAGTGGATAGAGAAACTCACAGGTCTAGGAATGGTCCTAGAGGATAACTTGTGTGTGGACATTGTGCTTCAGTCCCTACTAGATTCCTTTTCACAGTTCATAATGAATTTTAATATGAACAAGCTTGAGGTGACTCTCCCAGAGCTCCTCAATATGTTGAGGGAGGCAAAGAGTACTATTAAGAAAGAGAAGCCAGTTCTCTACACTGGTGAGACCAGAAAGAAAATGAAAGCAGAAAGGTCCATTAAGAAGGGAAAGGGCAAGGGCAAACAAGGTAAAGCAAAGGTTGCTAAGAAAGACCCAAAGAAAGGACAAAGGCCATTGCCTTCCACTGTGGTAAAGATGGGCATTGGAAGAGAAACCGCAAAGAGTACCTTGCAGAAAAGGGCTAAACAAAAGCTTGATGAAGCTTTGTGTACATTCATGATCAGTCTCCATTTGTCGGACTCTTATGATAACACATGGGTATTGGATGGGTGCAGTAGTGCTTATCATATATGCAAATTGTTGGGGTCAAAGGCAAGGCCTAGGAGACTACAGAGAGGCGAGATGGACCTCAAGATGGGTAATGAAGCAAAAGTTGTCAGATTAGCTATTGGCGAGGTCGCCCTACATCTGCCTAGTGGAGCTTTTTATTGCATTAGATGCATGTTATTTTGTTCCTTCTATTATCAAAAACATTATCTCCATTTCATGTTTAACAGTTAGTGGATATAAATTTGTTTTGAGAACAATGGTTGTTCGATATTATTAGATGATAAGATCATCACGAAAGGAACATTGCATAATGGTTTATTTATGTTAGACACCACTCCACATATCATGAATGTAAATGTGTCCAAAAGGAAACGAGATGAGTTGAACAAAGGCATACCTGTGGCATTGTAGGCTAGGTCACATCCATGAAAGAAGGATTCAAAAGTTGCTAAATGATGGATATCTAGATCCATTCGACTATGTGTCATATGCGACTTGTGAGCCTTGCATTCGTGGAAAACTGACCAAATCTCCATTTAGTAGAACTGGAGAGAGAGCCAATGAGTTGTTGGAACTCATACATAGTGATGTATGTGGACATATGTCAACTCATGCCATTGGAGGTTACTCCTACTTCATTACATTTACTGATGATTTCTCAAGGTATGGATATGTGTACTTAATGAAGTATAAGTCTGAGGCCTTTGAGAAATTCAGAGAGTATAAGAATGAGGTGGAGAACCAGACCGAAAGAGTATCAAAACTCTTCGATCGATCGAGGAGGTTAATACTTAAGTACGTGAGTTTACTCGGGTTCCTCAAGGACCAAGGGATATTATCCCAATGGACACCTCCTTATACACCTCACTCAATGGTGTCTCTGAAAGGAGAAATCGACATTATTAGATATGGCACGGTCCATGATGAGTTTCACTGACCTACCCATCTCATCTCGGGATATGCCCTAGAAACTGCAGCTTACCTTCTCAACAGAGTTCCAACTAAGTCGGTAGTGTCTACACCATATGAGATATGGAAAGGGAAGAAGCCCGATCTTAAAGTTGTTAAGATGGGGGCCCTGCCCATGTGAGAAGACACAACCCCGATAAGTTAGAATCAAGGACGAGCAATGCAAATTATGGGATACCCCAAGGAAACTTGTGGGTATTATTTATATCATCTCGAGGACCAAAAGGTCTTTGTAGCTAAGAGAGCAGTGTTCCTTGAGAAGGAACACATTCTTGACGGAGACAAGTGGGAGAATGATAGAATTGAGCGAGGTTGGAGAACCAAGCTCAAGCACCACTCTACCACCGAAGTCCGTTTCAAGTACCTAATACACAAGTATCAACTTTACATAAAGTCCGATAGAGTATCCCATCCTCCCGAGAGATATGTGGGACATATTAGAGCAGAGGATGTAGAGGATATTGATCCTCGACCTACTGAGGAGGCTATTATGAGTATAGACTCCGGGAAGTGGAAAGAAGCCATGAATTCCGAGAAGGATTCTATGTACTCCAATAAGGTTTGGAACCTAGTTGATGCGCCCTCAAGGTATTGTACCCATCGGTTGCAAGTGGATCTTTAAGAAAAAGATCGAGTAGATGGAAAGGTAGAGACCTATAAAGCAAGGCTAGTGGCTAAGGGGTATCGCCAAAGGCAAGGTGTTGACTACTTACCTAAACTTTCTCACCCAGAAGCAATGCTAAAATCCATCAGAATTCTATTGGCTATTGCAAGACACTATGATTATGAGATCTGGCATATGGATGTGAAAACCGCATTCCTCAACGGAACCTCGAGGAGGAGGTGTATATGATGCAACCCGGGGATTCGTGGTCCAAGAACTGCTTATGATAAGGTGTGTAGGTTGCTTAGATCCATTTATGGACTAAAAGCAAGCTTCCTCGAAGTTGGAACATAAGATTTGATGAGGCAATCAGATCTTATGACTTCGTTAAGAACGAAGATGAGCCTTGTGTATACAGAAAAGTAAGTGGGAGCGCTATCACCTTTTTGGTGTTATATGTGGATGACATCCTCATCATTGGGAATGACATAGGAATGATGTCCACAGTAAAGGCTTGGTTATCTAGACACTTCTCCATGAAGGACTTAAGGGAAGCATCTTATATCTTAGGGAATAGAATCTATAGAGATAGATCCAAGAGGATGCTTGGCTTGTCCCAAAATCAGTACATAGAAACTATTGTCAAAAGGTTTGGCATGGAAAATTCCAAGAGAGGTCTCATACCGATGAGACATGGGATATCACTTTCTACTTAATATGTCCCCAAAGACCCGAAGAAAGGGCTTAACATGGATATGATACCTTTATGCCTCAAAGAATAGGGTCTATCATGTATGCCATGCTATGTACTAGGCCCGATATAGCATGCTCGAAAGTGTCACGAAAGGTGTATCGCGGATCCGTGCTTGGAGCATTGGAAAGCAAGAAAGTGTATCCTTAAGTACTTGAGAAGGACTAAGGATCTTTTACTAGTATATGGAGGTAATAGCCTTAAGGTTGAAGGCTACATCGACTCAAGTTTTCAGTCCGATGTCGATGATAGCAAGTCGAATTCAGGGTATGTGTACACCTTGAATGGAGGAGCAAAGTCTTTGGAAGAGTTCCAAGCAAGATACCATCACGACTGACTCACGAGGCGGAGTACATTGCTGCATCAAATACAGCAAAAGAGGGAGTCTGTGTGAAGAAGTTCATCACAGATTTGGGAGTCGATACAGATAACGACAAGTCGACTTCCTTTTATTGCGACAACTATGGGGTGATTACTCAAATAAGGGAACCCGGGTCTCATCAGAAGTGTTCTAAGGAGGTTCCAGCTTATAAGAGAGATCGTAACCCGTGGAGATGTAGTAGTGGAAAGAGTTCCATCGGAAGATAACATTGCAGATCCACTGACAAAGCCGTTGTCTCATTTTGTCTTTGAGCGTCACAGGGGTCTGATGTGGATCAGACACATAGGTGATTGGCTTTAGGTCAAGTGGGAGATTGCTAGTCATAGGTGCCAAAGAAGCCAATCACGGAGTGATGGCACGGTGACTTGATACGTAATCTTTTGCTTATTATATTTTGGCGTATATCACTTTATAACTATTGCATAAATGCATATATATATTGTAATGTCCTTAGATTTGCGCAATGGGAATCGGATCGTGATGAGATCACGATAATGAGATCGATTCACCTTTAAACACATATCCTAAATAATCCCGGCCATAGGTTACTCGAGAGGGACATCGCGGATAACCGGATAGACCGTGTACTATATACCCGCCCATATGATGGATGCGGCTGGTCTCATAGCCGCCGTGTAGGGACACTAGGGATACAAAGACAGTGCTCATTGGAGAATGAGTTCGTTGATTGATCCGCCACGGAATCTTTGGATGGTTGATGATGCCTTATTGTCGAGACAGTGATTCCGTAGTCCTAATGGTGTATCCGGGTCCTTAGACTTGAGACACCAAGGATGTCCTGTATGAGTGCTCCACTCTTTGATACCGGACTTATAGGTTTGGTCTGTCCCGCATCTAGTACAACCGGTGATTGAGAGTGGTAGTCGACCTTTACGAGGGCTATTGAGTGTCGACAGAGGATCATCCACTCTCGGCGTCATGAGAGGAATATCCCATGTGTTCTTGCTCGAGACAAATCCTGGCCAGGGTCATTCAGGTTGAGAGAGAAAGAGTTCTCGGGAGAACTGATTAGAGCGAGACTCGAGTAGAAACCGTATGGGTCCGACAACACCATGCTCGATATATACGGTCTCCGGGATATTAGATGAATGAGGGACTATAGGTATATGGTAACGAGGACGCACAGGTCCAATGGATTGGATTCCCCCAGATCGTCTGGGTACTACTACAGAAGTGGCCTAGCACGTCCGTGGTCGATGAGTCGAAAGTGAATTATTACAAAGTTAATAATTCACCGAAGTTAGAAGGAGTTTCGACAGTATGACTCACGGCCAGCTCGATATTGGGCCTAGAGGGTCACACACATATGGTAGGCATTGCGATGAGTAGAGGTTGGATATGAGATATCCGAATTTTGAGCCCTTGTCTTATTGGATGCAGATCCAATACCCACTAGGGAAGGACCCATTAGGGTTTGACACGGGATCTCTATAAATAGGAGGGATTCACAACCTCATAGGCTAGAGTCTTTACTTGCCTTTCCTATTCTCCTCGCCCTCTCCACCTCAGAGGCCTGGAGTTTTGAGGAGGGTCGTCGTAACCCTGTTGTGTCGATCACCGCTAGAGAGGTGGATGCTTGACCTCCTTCACCCTCTCCTAAGGATCTGCAAGGAAACTGGGATATACGATCTCCCTAGGTAACACAATCTCTATACGTAGTTTTGTGTTTTACGGATTTTTACACACCAATCTTCGCACGACGACGAACATCTTTTTGGGAATCGGGGATTTTGTTTTCTTGTTCTTCCGCTGTGCATATGATGTCGCCCCCATGATTTCCCAACACTTGCAACCATGGACCAAAATGCTCAAGCGGGAGTTAACGTAATACACTCATCAGGCCCTTATAAGCTAATCATACACATTCCCCACTTTCGATGTGAGACTAATGGGATGTTACAGCCGCCACCCTGTTGGTGGCAGGCTGTGCCGTGGAGGGTGGGGCGCTGCCCTCGCTTGCGGGCGCCCGCAAGCGGTGTTGTCCTACCGGGCGACCGCCCCTGCGGAGGGGTTTCGCCCATGGGGGCAGCGGCGGTAGGCGCCACTGCCCTGCGTCACCTCACCCTATTGTCACGGACAAACTTCTAAACAGGGTGTTTAATATAATGCTTATGTATGTCCGTGTCTTGTGGTATGTTCATGCATTGTACAGCATGTAGGGGGACGGCCGAAGGCTTGATAGTCCCATTTTAGTTGGGTCGGTGGCCGCTTTAGGCTTGTAAATAAAGGTTGTGTCATGTGGACACGTGTGAGAGATTTTCGATCTGTAATGGACCATTTTACCCTTTGTTGTGCAACTGTTCAGAGCTTGTAAAGTCTGTTTGTAATTTGCATTGTCTATAAAGTGTTTTTCGGAGATGTTTGCTCGTGGATCCCGAAAGTGAGGCCTTTTTCTCCGTCTGTTCTCTCTTTTATGGGACCTAAGGGACCATGGGAGGCTTTCAGGGAGGTTGACCCTTCGCGACCCGGACATAAAGGGTGCCGCACGACTTAGGGCAAAACCAGCTAAGTCCGTGACAGATGGTATCAGAGCGGGACAAGCACTCATAGAAACACTTAGCATGCAAACGTGGGGGACCTAGCGGGACTGCGTTGAGGGCAGTCGACACAGCGTGACAGTTTGGTGGAAAACGGGCATGGAGATGTTGGGAAGAGGAGTCGCCAGAGGAGCGGGCATCCGAGATTGGCATTGAGGAATTGCCAACCCCTTGGCATAAGCAAGAGGCACCACGAGAACAGACAAGCTTGGAAGAATGTGAAGCGCACAAAGGTTGGGATGGTTGAGTTTGAGCTACGGCTCAACGTTGACAACTATACTTGATGGTGCTCAAGGCAAGCGAGGCGCTTGGTAAAGGATGAGACCATGCAAGGTGGAATGAGTTGCTCAACGACCGAAAGAGTTATGCAAAGCTCACAAGAGGTGAGGGGAATTGCTAGCTCAAAGAATTTGGTACTCATACATGGGCTTGTATGCGGACGATGGAATGTTCGCGGCCATCCCAAGGCTTAATCAAACTTCGCGCCATGGAGCATTGAAACTTTCTCTTCGGCATGTAAAGGATACATCCGTAGGAGGCTGAATGGTGCAACTAGTTCAGCATGTTGCTTGGCCTTGAGGGTGCAGCCGGGGACTATATTGACGGAGTCGCAATCTAGCAAGTGTGTTTTTGCAAGAGGCAGAACAATGCACGTTTGTTCAGCAGATCGGAGTAGTCCAAGGGGATGGTGGTCTCTCAAACTAAGAGAGATGTTGCTCCAATGGGACAATTGTCCAGGAGGGATAAGTCTCGGCTCTCCAGAGGGAGAATCATGTGCGACGGACCTCACAAGTTGAGGAGGAGTACCTCAACAAACAACAACTCCACTAAGCTCAATGGATCGAGCAAGCGGCGAGGAGTCGCCGCGATGATCTCGCTTTGAGAGAATGCATTGGTGGATGCATTGCGAGATCAAGTGGGGAGTGACCCAAAGCAACACAAATGAAGGCACACTTGGAGTCGATATGGAGATCGGACTCAAGGGAGGGCTGACCCGTGGAATGGTGGGCGCGAGGGCCACCATCGACTCAATGCAAAAACGAGGAGCAGAGCAACTTGGGTGTAACTTGGCGAAGTACCCAAGCCGCATGAAGGGAGCCAGCATAGAAGATGGAACATGGACCAGAGGCATAGTGCTTTCCTTGGACAAAGGTCAAGGACATGAACTCTTGCAGAGGCAAGAGCAGGATCATGTTGTTCCATGGGTCATTCATTCTGTCGGAGCGGACTCATCTTGCATGGTGCCAAAGACGAAGGGAGCTTCTGGGCACATGCACTTTATCTCGGAGGAGCATTTGATGGAGGAACTAAGGCGACTCAATTTATGAGGCGAAGTTGGGATCGAAGGCCTTAGCACGGGGCAAGAGGACGCAGAGGCGGTACTCTTGAAGAATATGCCACAGTGTTGTCATTCAAGTTGCTATAAAGGAGGCTGCGCAGCTTAAGATTGTGCTGGTAGGGTAGAGACCCGGGATCCGCACAATGGTGCACTAATTGCAGCCAAGTCGGGGACTTTGGGAGCTACTAGGCGACGGATTGTCCTAGAGCGGTGCTTCATCGTGGTGTGACCCAAGAGTGGGTGGATGAAGGTCGATTGCCGAGGAGCGAACAAAATCGAAGGTAGAGGAGACCCTGCGATGTATTGGCAGAGGCCACACATGGAGGGTTCACAACACCGAAGTTTTTTCCACAAGGATCGAATGCAATGGAGAAGTCACCGGGAGGCTGACATGGTGCAGCGGATCGTGGTGGAACAGTTCGTGGCAATGCGATACACACGACTCTGCCCGCGGAGGGACTAGATCATACTGGAGGTATGATTGGGAGCTACTTGGAAGCTCCACCCCGTGAACAACACTGGCGACAAGAAGGGCTATGGATTCAAGGAGGAAAGCCATGGTACCCGAGAGGTGGGTCTTCCGTGGTGCATCGAATTTTGCATCGGATGAAAGCCTTGGTCATCGGGATATGGGGGCTGTGTTCCACCAAGGGAAAAGTTCGAATGCAAGTACCAATGGAGTCCCATGGGAGGGACTTGATCATACAGCGGTATGATCGGAAGTACCGGAGAGTTGGACTACTCAGAGCTCATATTCGCTAAGGGAGCCCGACAAGTCAGTGGACAAGGTCGAAAGTGTTTAACGCGTTGCTACCAAGGAAGCTAAGGAGAACAGAATCAGTGCAAACCCTACAACGTGATGGCAGAGGCCGTGCATGGGAGTTGTAGTTCTGTCTCTCCATCGACCGACGGACCGCTTGGAGAACAGAGGGTGTTGAAGCAAAGGGTCGAAAGGGGCGAGGAAGCGACGATGAGTCCAGAGGGACTTAGCTACCCAAAATCAAGCATCGGTTAGAATGGAGGTGGACTCGGAGGAGTGCCACGAGACATTTCTACCGATCGTGAAGAAAAGGGATGCAGCATGAGGCGACGGATAGTAGTGCCATGGGCATGGCAGCGCCATGGTACCGGCAGAGGCGGGACTTCCGTGAAAGTCATTGATCCCTTGCTCTCATGGAGGGGAGCTTGGTCGTAAAAGGGGGCGAGGAGGTGGAGCATGCAGAGGCAAACCCAAGCACCGAGACAAGGTGAAGGGCGAGGCCAAGGAACTTCGTGAAGACCGGTGTCAATGAGTTTCTCATCAAGATAGTCGAAAGTGAAGGACTTGGGTCATGCAAGAGTGCACGACCAAGGAACGGTAGTCAAGACGCTGGTGTTGTACCTTCGCCTACTCGGGGGGAGTAGGCATGTGGTTGATGGAGAAGACGGTACAATCCCGTGAGGCGACTAAATCTATTAGAGAATTACTCCAAGTTGGGGTGAAAACTTCCTGCATTCCGAAGTTCAATGGCATTGAGAAGGTGAATCAAAAGAGCTAACTCAACGCAAGGAGTGCAAACACTTCAAGTTAGGAAGTGTGAGCAAAGAGCAAAGCTAAGGCCAAGAACCCACCGATGCATGGAGTACAACCTCGAGGAGGGGGTAAGTCAAGTAACCTTTGCCTTCTCAACCCTTAAGAGAATGGGCGAAACCGAAAACCCTAAGTCTCTTATCTATCCAACAGAGGAGCTCAAAAAAGTTCAAAGACCCTTCAAGATAATGGAAGACAATAGTTGTCAAATCCTCACCAATGGTGATCAATGTTATTGAGATTAGATTGTCCGCTTCATTTCCCAACAAAATGCCAATCGAAAAGCGGAAGTGATGCGAACCTACTTGGATGTGACAACTAAGTGAAAGAAGAGTCAATGAGCAAATTTTGTGGAGGAAGGACCCAAATCTTGAGAAGTTTCATGAGACGATGCTCGTTAAAAGCTTCAATAAGCATCCACCCAGTTCCAAGCAAAGATGAGGCATTTGAGAGATGGCAAAGAAGGATGGTATTTTCCTTCATTTGAAGGATCCGCAGAATCAACAAAGATCAACACAACTCAGCCAACCCCACACCGAGTCGAGTCATTGGTGAGTTGAAGCAAAGCATGGCGGATCAAAAGGTTCGACTACTCGAAAACAACAAAGGAGAGCGGTTGGGAGCCAAGGGACGATTGCACCGGAGCGTAAGATTGAAGACTCAAGAGAGGCAAGGAGTTGCAAGTGTCGACAAAGGCTTCACGAGGACGTCGAAGGAATAAGTGGGGAGAATGTCACGGACAAACTTCTAAACAGGTGTTTGATATAATGCTTATGTATGTCCGTGTCTTGTGGTATGTTCATGCATTGTACAAAGATGTAGGGGACGGCCAAGGCTTGATAGTCCCATTTTAGTTGGGTCGGTGGGTCGCTTTAGGCTTGTAAATAAAGGTTGTGTCATGTGGACACGTGTGAGAGATTTTCGGTCTATAATGGACCATTTTACCCTTTGTTGTGCAACTGTTCAGAGCTTGTAAAGTCTGTTTGTAATTTGCATTGTCTATAAAGTGTTTTTCGGAGATGTTTGCTTGTGGATCCCGAGTGAGGCCTTTTCTCTGTCCTGTTCTCTCTTTTGTGGGACCTAAGGGACCATGGGAGGCTTCGGGGAGGCTGACCCTTGCGGACGGACACGCAAGGGTGCCGCACGACTTAGGCAAAACCAGCTAAGTCCGTGACACTATGGGAGAAGCGGCCGTAGGCGCCTCTGCCCGCGGGCTGCCAGCCCCGCCGGTCGACTTCTGCAGACGTAACCGTTGTGCTGCCTGCCTACAACAGTGCTACACGCATGCAGATCGAGGGCAGAAACTGTTGCTGCCCTTTCTCGCTTTTGCGTCAACGATTTTGACATAAAAAGTTTCTTCAAAACACAACATATGCAGTTCAAAACCAATCTATCGCACGAACAACCTGGCTCTGATACCATTGTTGGGAAATATGGGGGTGGCATCACATGCATAGTAGAAGAACAAGAAAAATAAAATTCTCTATTCCTAAAGAGATGTTCGTCGTCGTGCAAAGATTGGTGCGTAAAATCCATGAAACTTAAAACTGCATATAGAGTAGATTGTGTTACCTAGGGTGATCGTATATCCCTGTTTCCTTGCAGATCTTTAGGAGAGGGTAAAGGAGGTCAAGCGTCCTTCTCTCTAGCGGTGATCTACACAGCAGGACTGTGACGACGCTCCTCAAAACTCTAGGCCTACTCTAAGGTGGAGAGGGAGAGGAGAATAGGAGAGGCAAACAAAGGCTTTAGCCTATGAGGCTTTGAATCCCTCCTATTTATAGAGGTCCCCTATCAAAACCTAATGGATCCTCCCCTAGTGGGTATTGGATCTGCATCCAATTATCTAAGCCTTTTAGATTAGTGGATCTCTATCTAATAATCTTTCATTGGCTCTTATTAGATCTCATCCATGGGATCCAATAATTCAGGGGCTTATTGGATATCTAATAAGACAGAGGCTCTGGCGGAAATCTCATATCAGAACCTCTACTCATCGTAATACCTACCATATGTGTGTGACCCTCTAGGCCCAATATCGAGCTGGCCGTGAGTCATACCTATTAGAACTCCTTCTAACTTAGTGAATTATTATCTCTGTCTTTTGTCCAAAAGGACAGTTTTGCCCCTGTGAATTTGAGAAATTCCAATTTCTGTCTTTTGTCCAAATTATAAAAATACCCTTAGGAATTGAGAAATTCCCTACATGTCCCTGATTTCAGAAAAATATTAATTAATTAAAAGGTTTAATTGATTATTTTTTATTATTATTATCTAGTAGTCCTACATGATGATGATTATTTATACATGTGATGTATGATGTGTGGACGGGTTATCATGGACCTTGTGATGTGTGTACTTGTGATTATTATTATTGAGGTCTGCGAACCTCCATTATATTTCTCGTTTATTGTCGGGCCTGCGTGCCTATGATTAAGTTGTAATCACATGAGGAGGCGCAGCGGGAGCGTGGATGCGATAGCGGGACCCACGAGACGGACGATCGTGATGCATGGAGATGCATCAAGATGTCGACGGAACCGACGAGGATGAGATGGACGATCACAAGGGCATGGAGATGCACCGTTGCACACATAGATCTTGATGTGAGTGATTAGGCCTACTGGCTCGAGCCAAATCATATTAGGTTGTGGTCCATGATCATCTGATGTGATTGCTTATACACATACTAGATATGTATATATATTTGCATGCGATGTAGATATATATTAAATATGTATATGTGTGACATGTCATATTAGGAGACCAAATTATAGAAACATCTCTCGATAATATTAAGTCGGTAAACGTGAGGCAATTAGATTGACCCACATGGCCTTCCATCATTATGAGTAGGAAACCGATTCGGTGTAGGTTGAGTTGGTCGAGTCCCCGAGACTCACCTATATCGCGATTCGCCATCTTGCTTACGACATAGAGATGTCACCGGTGACCTGAGGACATGGTATGCTTGGTCGAAGTCCCTCGAGGGTATATCATCAAATCGGACTCATCTTGTAACGAAGGTGTTGACTTAATCGAGCATCATGGTTGGTCGAGTCCCTCGAGGCCATGGTGATTCTGAGGTCAACAGACGGAATCACAAGGAATTGTGATCGGCAAGAGTTGCCTACCTTTTAGGCTTAGTGTGATTGGTCGAGTCCCTCGAGGTTACACTAAGACGCCGATTGATCCCCGATCCCCACTAGAAGTCTGTTGGAGACTTCCGCTTCACGCATCTTCGAGGGTGTCGCGTGACTCGTTAGTAAAATAGTGGGAGCATATTAAGATAGAAGTTCATATCTTGATAGTTTATTTCTTGCAAAATCTGCATGTTATTCATTTCTGCTACATCTTTATTTTCAGAAAATGTCGCTTTCAAATCCCTTACGTGGCATACTTGATGTCAACTGCCTTACTGGTCCAAATTATACGGATTGGCTCCGTAACTTGAGAATTGTTCTCACAGCAGAGAAAATCATGTACGTCCTTGATACAGTGATGCCTACGCCCGAAGAAGGGGCAAGCGAGGATGAGATTGCTCGTTACGTGAAGTACATTGATGACTCCACTCTTGCTCAGAGCTATATGTTGGGCTATGACTCCAGAGTTACAGAGACAACATGAAAAGATGGATGCCAGATCCATTCTCCTACATGTCCGAAAATTGTTTGGGGAACAGGGAAGGACTCAACGATATGAGATATCCAAGAGCCTTTTCCGCGCTAGGATGACTAAGGGGACACCGGTTCAGAACCATGTCCTAAAGATGATTGAGTGGATAGAGAAACTCACAGGTCTAGGAATGGTCCTAGAGGATAACTTGTGTGTGGACATTGTGCTTCAGTCCCTACCAGATTCCTTTTCACAGTTCATAATGAATTTTAATATGAACAAGCTTGAGGTGACTCTCACAGAGCTCCTCAATATGTTGAGGGAGGCAAAGAGTACTATTAAGAAAGAGAAGCCAGTTCTACAATGGTGAGACCGAAAAAAGAAAAGGAAAGCAGAAAGGTCCCTTAAGAAGGGAAAGGGCAAGGGCAAACAAGGTAAAGCAAAGGTTGCAAAGAAAGACCCAAAGAAAGGACAAAGGTCAAGGTGCTTCCAATCGTGGTAAAGATGGGCATTGAAGAGAAACTGCAAAAGAGTACCTTGCAGAAAGGGCTTAAACAAAAGCTTGATGAAGCTTCGGGTACATTCATGATCAGTCTCCATTTGTCGACTCTTATGATAACACATGGGTATTGGATACCGGTAGTGCTTATCATATATGCAATTGTTGCGTGTTCGCAAGGCCTAGGAGACTACTGTGAGAGGCTTAGATGGACCTCAAGATGGGTAATGGAGCAAAAGTTGTCTGATTAGTTGTTGGCGAGGTCGCCCTACATCGCCTAGTGGAGCTTTTATTGCATTAGATGCATATTATTTTGTTTCTTCTATTATCAAAAACATTATCTTCATTTCATGTTTAACAGTTAGTGGATATAAATTTGTTTTTGAGAACAATGGTTGTTCGATATTATTAGATGATAAGATCATCACGAAAGGAACATTGCATAATGGTTTATTTCTGTTAGACACCACTCCACATATCATGAATGTAAATGTGTCCAAAAGGAAACGAGATGAGTTGAATGGTGCATACCTGTGGCATTGTAGGCTAGGTCACATCCATGAAAGAAGGATTCAAAAGTTGCTAAATGATGGATATCTAGATCCATTCGACTATGTGTCATATGCGACTTGTGAACCTTGCATTCGTGGAAAACTAACCAAATCTCCATTTAGTAGAACTGGAGAGAGAGCCAATGAGTTGTTGGAACTCATACATAGTGATGTATGTGGACCCATGTCAACTCATGCCATTGGAGGTTACTCCTACTTAAGTTACATTTCATCGATGATTTCTCAAGGTATGGATATGTGTACTTAATGAAGTACAAGTCCGAGGCTTTTTTGAGAAATTGAGAGAGTATAAGAATGAGGTGGAGAACCGGACCGAAAGAATATCAAAACTCTTCGACGATCGAGGAGGTGAATACTTGGCAATGAGTTTACTCAGTTCCTCAAGGACCATGGGATATTATCCCAATGGACACCTCCTTATACACCTCACTCAATGGTGTCTCCGAAAGGAGAAATCGTACATTATTAGATATGGTACGGTCCATGATGAGTTTCTTGACCTACCCATCTCATTTCGGGGATATGCCCTAGAAACCGCAGCCTTACCTTTTCGAACAGAGTTCCAACTAAGTCGGTAGTGTCTACACCATATGAGATATGGAAAGGAAGAAGCCCTGATCTTAAAGTTGTTAAGATCGGGGGGCTGCCCTGCTCATGTTAGAAGACACAACCCGATAAGTTAGAATCAAGGACGAGCGATGCAAATTTGTGGGATACCCCAAGGAATCTTGTGGGTATTATTTCTATCATCTCGAGGACCAAAAGGTCTTTGTAGCTAAGAGAGCAGTGTTCCTTGAGAAGGAACACATTCTTGACGGAGACAGTGGGAGAATGATAGAATTGAGCGCAGGTTGGAGAACCAAGCTCAAGCACCACTCGACCCGAGTCCGTTTGGTACCTAATACACAAGTATCAACATTACGCAGGGTGTCCGATAGAGTATCCCATCCTCCTCAGGAGAGATATGTGGGACATATTAAAGTAGAGGATGTATAGGATATTGATCCTCGAGACCTACGAGGAGGCTATTATGAGTATAGACTCAGGGAAGTGAAAAGAAGCCATGAATTCGAGATGGATTCTATGTACTCCAATAAGGTTTGGAACCTAGTTGATGCGCCAAGGTATTGTACCCATCATTGCAAGTGGATCTTTAAGAAAAGATCGGAGTAGATGGAAAGGTAGAGACCTATAAAGCAAGGCTAGTGGCTAAGGGGTATCGTCAAAGGCAAGGTGTTGACTACGATTTAAACTTTCTCACCAGTAGCAATGCTAAAATCCATCGTAATTCTATTGGCTATTGCAGCACACTATGATTATGAGATCCGCGATGGATGTGAAAACCGCATTCCTCAACCGGAACCTCGAGGAGGAGGTGTATATGATGCAACTTTGAGGGATTCGTGTCCAAGAACCGCCCTGAGATAAGGTGTGTAGGTTGCTTAGATCCATTTATGGACTAAAGCAAGCTTCTTCGAAGTTGGAACATAAGATTTGATGAGGCAATCAGATCTTATGACTTCGTTAAGAACGAAGATGAGCCTTGTGTATACAGAAAGGTAAGTGGAAGCGCTATCACCTTTTTGGTGTTATATGTGGATGACATCCTCATCATTGGGAATGACATAGGAATGATGTCCATAGTAAAGGCTTGGTTATCTAGACACTTCTCCATAAAGGACTTAGGGGAAGCATCTTATATCTTGGGGATTAGAATCTATAGAGATAGATCCAAGAGGATGCTTGGCTTGTCCCAGTCCATGTACATAGAAACTATTGTCAAAAGGTTTGGCATGGAAAATTCCAAGAGAGGTCTCATACCGATGAGACATGGGATATCACTTTCTACGAATATGTCCCCAAAGACACCGAAGAAAGGGCTAACATGGATATGATACCTTATGCCTCAAAGAATAGGGTCTATCATATATGCCATGCTATGTACTAGGGCCCGATATAGCACATGCTCGAAAGTGTCACGAAGCGGTATCAAAGCGGATCCAGCTTGGATCATTGGAAAGCAAGAAAAAGTGTATCCTTAAGTACTTGAGAAGGACTAAGGATCTTTTACTAGTATATGGAGGTAATAGCCTTAAGGTTGAAGGCTACACCGACTCAAGTTTTCACCGATGTCGATGATAGCAAGTCGAATTCAGTGGTATGTACACCTTGAATGGAGGAGCAAGATCTTTGGAAGAGTTCCAAGCAAGATACCACTACCGACTCGACCACGAGGCAGAGAGTACATTGCTGCATCGACGATGCAGCAAAAGAGGGTGTCTGGGTGAAGAAGTTCATCACAGATTTGGGAGTCGATCTGAGATAACGACAAGTCGACTTCCTTATATTGCGACAACTATGGGGTGATTACTCAAATAAGGGAACCCGGGTCTCATCGAAGTGTTCCGAGGAGGTTCTAGCTTATAAGAGAGATCGTAACCCGTGGAGATGTAGTAGTGGAAAGAGTTCCATCCGAAGATAACATTGTAGATCCACCGACAAAGCCGTTGTCTCATTTTTCTTTGAAGCGTCCTGGCGGGGGGGGTCTGATGGGGATCGAGACACATAGGTGATTGGCTTTAGGTCAAGTGGGAGATTGCTAGTCATAGGTGCCCAGCAAGCCAATCACGTGAGTGATGGCATGTGTGACTTGATACTGAATCTTTTTGCTTATTATATTTTGGCGTATATCACTTTATAACTATTGCATAAATGCATATATATATTGTAATGTCCTTGGATTTGTGCAATGGGAATCGGATCGTGATGAGATCACGATAATGAGATCGATTCACCTTTAAACACATATCCTAAATAATCCCGGTCATAGGTTTTCGAGAGGGACATCGTAATAACCGGATAGATCGGTGTGCTATATACCCGTCCATATGATGGATGCAGCTGGTCTCATAGCTGCCGTGTAGGGACGAGGGGATACAAAGATGGTGCTCATTGGAGAATGAGTTATTTGATTGATCCGCTATTTTATCTTTGGATGGTTGATGATGCCTTATTGTCGGACAAACATTCTCAGTAGTCCTAGTGGTGTATCCGGTCCTTAGACTTGAGACACCAAGGATGTCCTCAGATGAGTGCTCCACTCTTTGATACCAGACTTATAGGTTTGGTTGTCCCAGATCTAGTACAGTTGGTCATTGAGAGTGGTAGTCGACCTTACGAGGGCTATTGAGTGTCGATAGAGGATCATCCACTCTCGGTGTCATGAGAGGAATATCCCATGTGTTCTTGCTTAGACAAATCCCTGGCCAGGGTCATTCGGGTTGAGAGAGAAAGAGTTCTCCGAGAGAATCCGATTAGAGTGAGACTCGAGTAGAAACCGTATGGGTCTGACAACACCATGCTCGATATACGGTCTCTGGGATATTAGATAGATGAGGGACTATAGGTACATGGTAATCGAGACGAGACAGTCCAATGGATTGGATTCCCCCAGATCGTCGGGGACTACAACAGAGTGGCCTAGCACGAAGTAGTCGATGAGTCGAGTGAATTATTACGAGATAATAATTCACCGAAGTTAGAAGGAGTTCGGCGACAGTATGACTCACGGCCCACAGCGATCGATATTGGGCCTAGAGGGTCACACACATATGGTAGGCATTGCGATGAGTAGAGGTTCAGATATGAGATATCCGACGGAGCCCTTGTCTTATTGGATGCAGATCCAATACCCACTAGGGAAGGACCCATTAGGGTTTGACACGAGATCTCTATAAATAGGGGGGATTCACAGCCTCATAGGCTAGAGTCTTTGCTTGCCTTTCCTATTCTCCTCTCCCTCTCCACCTCAGAGGCCTGGAGTTTTTGAGGAGGATCGTCGCAACCCTGCTGTGTGGATCACCGCTAGAGAGGAGGACGCTTGACCTCCTTCACCCTCTCCTAAGGATCTGCAAGGAAACAGGGATATACGATCTCCCTAGGTAACACAATCTCTATACGCAATTTTGTGTGTTGCGGATTTTTGCGCACCAATCTTCGCCCGACGACGAACATCTTTTTGGGAATCGGGGATTTTTGTTTTCTTGTTCTTCTGCTGCGCATATGATGTCGCCCCCTTGATTTCCCAACAGGAAGATCACAAGGCCTGGAGATGTGTCGTTGCACACATAGATCTTGATGTAAATGTTCAAGCTCACTAGCCCGGGCTTGATCATTTTAGTATATGGTCTATGATCATCTGGTGTGATTGCTCATATGATGTATGATTGATTATACACCTACTAGATATATATATATATATATATATATATATATATATATATATATATATATATATATATATATATATATATATATATATTTATTTATTTATTTATTTAAATGCGATGTACATATATATTAAATATATATGTGTGTGATACATTATATTAGGAGACCGAATCAAAATCTCCTCTCTCGATAATATTAAGTCAATAAACGTGAGACAATTAGATTGACCCACGTGGCCTTCCATCATTATAGGTAGGGACTAATTCCCGATGTAGGTTTAGTTGGTCGAGTCCCTCGAGGCTCACCTATGTCACGATTCACTATCTTGCCTACGATATAAAGATGTCACCGAAGACTTGAGGACATAGTATGCTTGGTCGAGTCCCTCGAGGGTATATCATCAAATCAAACTCATCTTGTAATGAAGATGTTGACTTAACCAAACATCATGGTTGGTCGAGTCCCTCGAGACTATGATGGTTCGGAGGCCAAATAGGATAAGAATCACAAAGAGTTGTGATCGACAAGAGTTGCCTACCTTATGGGCTTAGTGTAATTGATCGAGTCCCTCAATGTTACATTAAGATGCAGATTGGATCCTGATACTCATAAGGAGACTTTTGTTTCACATGCTGAGGGTGTCGCGTGACTCACCAGAAAAATAGTATGAGTAGATTAAGATAGAAGTCCACAACTTATTTGTTTATTTTTTTATAAAATCTGTATATTATTTATTTATGCTGCATCTTTATTTTCAAAAAATATCACTTTCAAATCCCTTACATGGCATACTTGATGTCAACCGCCTTACTGGTCTGAATTATATAGATTAACTCCGCAACTTAAGAATTATTCTCATGGTAGAGAAAATTACATACGTCCTTGATACATTGATGCCTACGCCCAAGGAAGGGGCAAGCGAGGATGAGATGGTCACTACGTGAAGTACATAGATGACTCCACTCTTGCTCAGTGTTACATGTTGGGCTTTATAACTCCTAAGTTACAGAGAGCATGAAAAGATGGATGTCATATCCATTTTTCTATATGTCTGCAAATTGTTTAAGGAATAGAGAAGGACTTAACGATATGAGATATCCAAGAGCCTCTTCTACATTAGGATGACTGAGGAGGCACTGGTTTAGAACTATGTCCTAAACATGATTGAGTGGATAGAGAAACTCATAGGTCTAGGAATAGTCCTAGAGGATAACTTATATCTGGATCTTATGCTTTAGTCCCTACCAGATCCTTTTTTACAATTCATAACGAATTTTAATATGAACAAGCTTGAGATGACTCTTCTTGAGCTCCTTAATATTTAGAGGGAGGTAGAGAGTACTATCAAAAAAGAGAAGCTACTTCTCTATACTAGTAAGACTATAAAGAAAAAAAAGTTAGAAAAGTCCCTTAAGAAGGGCAAGGGCATAGGCAGACCGGGTAAAACAAATGTTGTTAAGAAAGACCTAGCAAAGGACAAAGGCTAGTGCTTCCACTACGGCAAAGATGAGCGTTGGAAGAGGAACCACAAAGAGTACCTTGCAGAGATGGTGAAGCAGAAGCTTAGAAAAGCTTCAGGTACATTCATAATCAGTCTCTATTTATCAAACTCTTATGATAACATATTGGTATTGGATACCAGTAGTATTTATTATATTTGTAATTCATTGCAGATTTTGACAATACCTAGGAGATTGGCGAGAGGCGAGAGGTAAGATGGACCTTAAGATGGGCAATGGAGCAAAAGTTATTGTAGTAGTTGTTGGCGAGGTCACCCTACATCTGCTTGGTAAAGCTATTATTATGTTGGATGCATGCTATTTTGTTTCTTATATTATCAAAAATATTATTTTTATTTCATGTTTGACAGTTAGTAGATATAAATTAGTTTTTGAGAACAATGATTGTTCAATAATATTAGATGATGAGATCATCAAGAGAGAAATAATGCATAATGGTTTGTATATACTAGACACTACTCCACATATCATGAATATAAGTGTGTCAAAGAGGAAACGAGATGAGGTGAATAGTGCATATATGTGGTATTATAGGCTAGGTCACATCCATGAGGGAAGGATTCAAAAGTTGCTAAAGAATGGATATCTAGATCCATTGGACTATAAGTCATATACAACTTGTGAGTCTTGCCTTCGTGGAAAATTGACCAACTCTCCTTTTAGTGGAACTAGAGAGAGAGTCACTGAGCTGCTAGAACTCATACATAGTGATGTATGTGGACCAATGTCAACTTATGTCATACGTAGTTACTCATACTTTATTACTTTTACTGGTTATTTCCTAAGGTATGGACATGTGTACTTGATGAAGTACAAGTCCGAGGCCTTTGAGAAATTTAAAGAGTATAAGAATGAAGTGGAGAACTAGACTGGAAAGAGTATCAAGACTCTTTGATTAGATCGAGGAGGTGAGTACTTGAGTACAAAGTTCACCCAATTCCTTAAGGAACATGAGATTCTATCCCAATTGACTCTTCTTTATACACATCAGCTCAATGGTATATCTGAAAGGAGGAATCATACACTATTAGATATGGTACGGTCCATAATAAGTTTCGTCGACCTACCTATCTCATTCTGGGGATATGCCCCAGAGACCGCAGCTAACCTTCTTAATAGAGTTCCAACTAAGTCGGTAGTATCTACACCATATGAGATATGGAAAGGGAAGAAGCATAATCTTAAGGTTGTTAAGATTTGGGGCTGCCCTATCCACGTTAAAAGACACAACCCCAATAAGTTAGAATTGAGGACGGAATGGTGCAAGTTCGTGGGATACCCCAAGGAAACTTGTGAGTATTATTTTTATCATCCTGATGACCAAAAGGTCTTTATATCTAAGAGAGCGGTGTTTCGTGAGAAGGAACACATTTTTTGTGGAGATAGTGAGAGCATGATATAATTGAGTGAGGTTGGAGAACCTAGCTCAAGCACCACTCCACAGCCTGAGTTTGTTCAAGTACCTAGCACACCAGTTCTGATTTTACATAGGTCTGATAGAGTGTCTCATCCTCCTTAGAGATATGTGAGATATATTAGAGAAGAGGATGTTGAGGATATTGATTCTCAAACCTACGAGGAGGCTATTACGAGTATAGACTCTAGGAAGTGGCAAGAAGCTATGAATTCTAATATGGATTCCATGTACTCCAACAAGGTTTGGAATCTAGTTGATGTACCTAAGGGTATTGTCCCCATCGGCTGCAAATGGATCTTCAAGAAGAAGATCAGAGTATATAGAAAGGTAGAGACCTATAAAGCTAAATTAGTGACTAAGGGGTATCGTCAAAGGCAATGTGTTAACTATAATGAAACCTTCTCACCCCATGCTAAAATACATCCGAATACTATTGGCAATTGTAGCTCAATATGATTATGAGATTTGATAAATGGATATAAAAACCACGTTCCTCAATGGCAACATCAAGAATGAGGTATATATAATATAGCTTGAGGGATTGGTGTCTAAAGATTGCCAGATGAGGTGTGTAGGTTACTTAGGTTCATTTATGGACTAAAGCGGGATTTTCAAAGTTGGAACATAAGATTTGATGAGGCAATCATATCTTATGACTTTATTAAGAATGAAGATGAGCTTTGTGTGTACAGGAAGATAAGTGGGAGCGTAATCACCTTCTTAGTGTTATATGTGGATGACATCATGATCATTGGGAATGATGTAGGAATGTTGTCTATAGTAAAGGCTTGGTTATCTAGACACTTCTCTATGAAAGACTTAGGAGAAGCATCCTATTTCTTGGAGATTCAGATTTATAAAGATAGATCCAAGAGAATGCTTGGCTTGTCTCAATCCAAGTACATAGACACCATTATCAAAAGATTTAGCATGGAAAATTCCAAGAGATGTCTTATACTGATGAGACATGGGATATTACTTTCTAGGTGTATGTCCCAAAAATCTCTTGAATAATGGGCGAACATGGATATGATACCCTATGCCTCAGTAATAGAGTCTATTAAGTCTGATATAGCACTTGCCCTGAGTGTCATGAGCAGGTATCTAGCAGATCCAAGCTTGGAGCACTAGAAAGCAGTAAAGTATATCCTTAAGTACTTGCGAAGGACTAAGGATCTTTTACTGGTATATGAAGGTAGTAGCCTCAAGGTTGAAGGTTACATGGTCTCGAGTTTCCAATCCGATGTCGATGATAACAAGTCGAATTTGGAGTATGTGTACACCCTAAATTGAGGAGCAGTATGTTGGAAGAGTTCCAAGCAAGATACTACTACTGCCTTGACCACAAAGGAGGGAGTCTGGATGAAGAAATTCATCATAGGAAGAGTTTATTCTCTTTTAGTGCGACAACAATGGGGTGATTGCTCAAGTGAAGGAACCCTGGTCTCATCAGAAGTCTAAGTATGTTTTGAGGAGGTTCCACCTGATTAGAGAGATCATGACCCTAGGAGATATGGTAGTGGAAAGAGTTTCATCCAAAGATAATATCGTAAATCCACTAACAAAGCCATTATCTCAGATTGTCTTTGAGTGTCACAAGGGTTTAATAGAGATCAAACATAGAGGTGATTGACTTTAGGTCAAGTGGGAGATTACTAGTCATAGGTGCCCTGCAAGTTAATCATATGAGTGATAGCACATGTGACTTGACACACAGTCATTTTGCTTATTAAAATTATTTGGTGTTTTATCATTTTATATTGCTTATTGCATGAATATTTTGTGATGTCCATGGATTTGTACAATGGGAATTAGATCGTGATGAGATTATGATAATGAGACGATTCACCTTTAAACACATATCTTAAATAATCCTAGTCATAGGTAACTCGAGAGAGACATCGAGATAACCGAACAGACTAGTGTTTTGTGTACCCGTCCCTATGATGGATACAGTTGGTCTCATAGCTGCTCATGTGGGGACACTAGAGATATAATGTAGGTGCTCATTGGAGAATAAATTCACTGATTGATTTGCTCATGGAATGCTGGATGGTTGATAATGTCTCATTATCAAACATTGATTTCATCATCCTAGTGGTGTATCTGGTCCTTAGACTTGAGACATCAAAGATGTCCTGTATGAGTACTCCACTCTTTGATACCGGACTATAGGTCTGGAGGTTCCAGATCTAGCATAGCCGGTGAACATGAGTGGTAGCCAAACTTACGAGGACTATTGAGTGTCAATAGAGGATCATACGCTCTTAGTGTCATTAGAGTAATATCTTATGTGTTCTTGGTTAGACAAATCCCTAGCCAAGGTCATTCGAATTGAGAGAGAAAGAGTTCTCTGAGAGAATCTGATTAAAGAGAAACTCAAGTAAAAAATATATGGGCCTGACAACACCATGCTCGGTATATGGTCTATAGGATATTAAATGAATGAGAGACTATAGGTATATGGTAACTAAGGATAGATAGGTCCAAAGGATTGGATTCCCCTATATCATTTGGGGACTACGGTGTAGTAACCTAGTACGTCCATAGTCGATGAGTTGAGTAAATTATTATGAAGATAATAATTCACTGAATTAGAAGGAGTTCTAACAGGTATGACTTACAGCCAGGTCGATATTGGGCCTAGAGGGTCACACACATATGGTAGGCATTATAACAAGTAGAGGTTCAAATATGAGATATCCGTTGGAGCCCCCTATCTTATTGGATATCCAATAAGCTCTTAAATTATTGGATCCTATGGATAAGACCTAATAAGTGCTAATAAGATATTATTGGGTATAGACCCACTAATCTAAAAGGTTTGGGTAGTTGGATGGAGATCCAGTACCCAATATGGGAGGATCCATTTTAGTTAAGTTGATAAGTGACCTTTATAAATAGGAGGGAACCAAAGACTCATAAGCTAAAAGTTTTTTACGGCTGCCTCTTATTCTCCTCTCTCCCTATGCTCGAGTCTCGTTCTAATCGAATTCTCCCAAAGAACTCTTTCTCTCTCAATCCGAATGACCTTGGCTAAGGATTTGTCTGAGCAAGAATACATGAGATATTCTTCTTATGATACCGAGAGGGGATGATCTTCTATCAACACTTAATAGCCCTCGTAAGGTTGGCTGCCACTCTTGATGACCGATTATACTAGATCTGAAACTTTATAAGTCAAGTATCAAAGAGTGGAGTACTCATACAGGACATCCTTGGTATTTTAAATCTAAGGACTAAGTTTACTAGTGGGACGACGGAATCATTGTCTTGACAATGAAGTATCATCAAAACTATCTAGTATTTCGTGAGCAGATCTATTAGTGAACACATTCTCCAATGAGCACATGCACTGTAGCCCTAGTATCTCCACCCGAGCAGCTATGCGACCAACCACCTCCATCATATAGACGAGTATACAACACACTAGTCTATTTGGTTATCTCGATGTCCCTCTCGAGTAACCTATGACCAAGATTATTTAGGGTATGTGTTTAAAAGTGAATTGGTCTCATTATTGTGATCTTATCATGATCCAATTCTTATTGTACAGATCCATAGACATCACAATATATTTATAAATTAAGCAATATAAAATGAAAAAATATCATAATAATAATGTGCAGTGAAAAAATATCATAATAATAATGTGTAAAAAGATTGCATGTCATGTTACATGTGTCACCACTCACGTTATTGGCTTGCAGGACATCTATGACTAGCAACTTATGATCGAAAATATTTAGGGTCTATGTTTATAAGTGAATTAATCTCATTATTATGATCTTATCATGATTCAATTCCCATTGCACAAATCCAAAGATATCACAGTATGTTAAGAAGATAATATAAAATGAGAGAATCTAATAATAATAATAATAATAAGTAAAATGACTGTATAGCATGTCACACGTGTCATCACTCACATGAATGACTTACTAGACACTTATAACTAGTAAGGGTACCAACATACTACCCCTGATAGATCGTAACTTAAGGGAAGGCAGTATAGACTGATCGTCAGGAGTAATAACCCCTCAGTAATAAGGCCTGTTTGCCCCCTCCCTCGTTGGCTTGTATAGATGATCGTTGTCCGCCTATCCTTGGTAGTCACTAGGACTGACAAACGACACCCCTATAGTCATCCTTTACTCATAGGGAACTATGCCAATCCGTCGTTCACATAAATGAGTCACAGGAGGACGTATGAACTAGTCCTCATCAGTTGTTGGTCTCCCTTTTATCGGCTCCCCAAGTAGAAAGTTGGTCTCAAAAGCCTAAGCAAGGGATCGAATTGAAGAGCCTCTACTATTTCTATTCCTCTGAGATTAACTTTACTATTGAAGGGATTGAGTTAAGAAATCCACACTAATCTCTTGTTCAAGGTCCTTAATGAAGTCAAAGCATGCCTCGATTGACCCTTAGAACACTGAGGAGGTCAGGCCCACCTCGATCCGACTCGAAAGCGATCTTAGACGCTTAGCCGCCATCTCGAGATCATTTCGGTCAAACCTTCCCCGACTTCAACTACCTTACATAATTGCCACGTGGGCTATCAGAATAAGCTTATACCTTCAAGACAGAATCAAACCGTATCGACCCATGATTAACTAACAACATCAACAAAAAAAAACACTAGTAATAACTTAAAAAAGGACATAGAGTAGTTATATTCTCTCTTCCTCTACAGTCAACAGTAGGGCTTATGTCATTCTGCCAAAAACAAATTGATAACAGGTGAGTAGCTAAAACATTATTGTGAGGGAAAATAGAACGCACCAACCGAATGCTGGCATATGGTCGCTACCATAATTATTACCTCATAAGCAAGTCAGCTAAAGAGGATACAGGTGTCTCCCATCCATGTCTATGAGTGAGGTCTCGCAAGAGCATTAGTCGCATATCGATGCTACCCGGCAATGTCAATTTTGGCACCCAAGCACGATATATTTTATTATTATTTATTTTATCAACAGTGTGGTATTACTTTTGCGACATGTTTTACTCGATGTTATGTTTTACTCGATATTGTTCGTTCGGATTACTTACTTTGAGTTCTTTTCGATACTTTGAAAATATTATGACTGTAAAATGTTAGAAAAACTTTAGACTTTTAAATACTTGTTAATATAATTTTGTAATTTCAATAATGATTAATCATGATTCATTAACTAATTAGACCTACTACTATGTATACCGAGGATGACCGCCGACCAATATTCTATGTTTGTTATTAGCCGAGCGTCTTTGCCCTATTCGCCTTGCCGCACTCTAAACCCCCGCTCCGCCTCCTCCGCCGCTGCTCCCCTGCGTCTCCTCGGCAGGCCGCCTCGATCGTCCCCTTTCTTTCCCTTCCGTTTCCCTCAGGTCGGATTCGGAGAGTGGGTCGTAGATAATATGTTCGCGACGGCGGTTCGATGGATGGCAAAGAAGCCAAAGCCGAAGATGAAGCCCATCGAACCCCGGACGCCGCCGGAGCAGACCCAGACCATCACCCGCGCTATATTCGATGTTGTCAAGGAGCACGGGCCCCTTACTATCGCCGACACTTGGGACCACCTAAAGGTAGTACTTGCAAGTCCCCTCTCGCCTCTCCCCGTTCATACAAAGATTCTCCTTTTACCTTCAGGGACGATTTGGTAGTGTTTAGTTTGGTTTAATTTGGTGTATTTTTAATAGAACCGCTCGGTTAATTGGTCGCATAATAGGAGTCCAGAAAGAAATGTTGGCTGCTTGTAAATGAATGCTTAGTAACATCCTAGCTTGATAAGTATCACCAAAGGAATGCATCGAATATATGTAGCAAGTGAAATGGGGTTAAAAAGTGATAATCTTCTCCACCTTAAATGAGAATATGCAGTTGGTATTCACAAGTTATCCTCTTCGGTGATAATTGGAAAAAGGTAACTATGTACCTATATGTATGTATGTGTGCATGTATACCTAGCATAGTAATATTCTAGCTTGAAAACTATATATATCACCAAAGGAATGTATCAAATCAATGGGGCGAGTGAAATGGGGTTAAAAGTGATAATTTTCTTGATTTTATTAGCTTTAAATGATAATATGTAGTTAGTATTCACAAGCTCTCATCTTTGGTTTTAATTGTGAAGTGAAAACTACCCATATATATGTATGCATGCAGCTTAGTGATATTCTAGCTTGAAAACTATACATTATCACCAATGGAATGTATTAAATCAATGGGTCATGTGAAATGAGGTTAAAGTTGATGATATTGTTCATCTTAAATGAGAATATGCAGTTGGTAATTGCAAGCTGTCATCATTAATAATTGGGAAAAAGGCAATTATACATATCTACATAAAATATGACTCATGTTAATGGGATTGCTGAGTTTAGAAGTAGAAGAAAGATAAGCAAGGATTGTAGATTTTTTGCAGAAATTGCAGTGTCAGGTTCTAATGCAGTATTATCAATGGGAAAAAAAAAAAATATATATATGTCAAAGAAAAGCAATGTAATTGCTGGGAACAATTGTTTGAGCAAAAAAAAGTGCAAACAGAGGGTTAGGAACGAACACCTTAGGTCACATGTCATGTTACAGGATTTCTAGATAGCACTTGATCAAGTAAATACCTACTTCACATATAGTAAAAATTATCTTCTAGTTTGCAAACCACATGACTGTCTCTTGTAATGCATGCAAGTGTTTCCTTTCCGAAAATTCTCATTACTTCTAGGATTTTTACATTAGTCTGATGCAATTCAAAACTATAATAAACTTCTAGGGCCAATAATGTTGCTGAGCACGTGGAAGAATCTGGAGACTTAGTCTAGTCTGTTTCCTTCTTTGAAGGTGACCTTTAGTTAAACTTTGATGTTGTATCTTCTATTCTCCATTTTGGACTTCTTCTGGTTCTCAAAATCCCACTTGTATTCGATAAGATTGAATCCATCAAATAAAATCTGAAGGTCCTCAAACATGCCATTGTTACATTGAGGTGATATTTTATTATCTGGGACATGTTTTCTTACACATTCTCCTTAAATTCTTAAAGATCCAGCACATTATCCAAAATTTCCATGTTCTCACAGATGTCCACAAATGAAATCCTTGACCTAAACTTTGTTGTTGTTAAGCAAGCTATGGTGATGTAACAATTTTCAGTTTAATGTTGACATTATAGTGGTTGACTCTCCTCGGGAGGTTTGTATGTAACATATCATTGTTAACTACAGGGAGCAGCTATATTTTTATTTTTCACAAAACATAACAAACACTCTTGTTGTTGCTATCCTCAATGGATCTTGTTGTTTGAGTCTCCCAAACTTAGACATATGCCTTATGTTTGATCCCTTTGACCTCATTGAAAATAAGAAACTAAAATCCATTTCTTGGCCTTGGGGCAAATGAATTCTATTACAGATAATATGATTTAGTCACAACAGGACAATTCTAATAGGTGCATGTAAGAATCTAAGATATTGATGTTTGCTACTGTCAGAAGTTTATATAGGATTTTTTTTCACATAGCTTGAAGTGACATATGTGCAGCAAGTGCACTTTATCTTTTGACATTTATTTCATGATGATAAAGTATTGGATGACATATCATTGGTTCCACAATTTTGTTTTAAATATAAATCTTTTTTATTTTTGGCCATGCCATTTAAACACGGGTCTGTAGACGTTGAATATGAGGGGTTCCAGGTTACTTATTTTTGTCAGACATATAGACTTGCTGTAACCCTCATCACTTGCTTCTTTACTTTGTTATCTATAAAGGCTTAAGGTATTGTCATTTTGCCAGTACTCCAGAGTTGATAGTCTTTCAAGAATAAAAGAGATTGAGAAATATTAGAAGAAAAGGACCAAAAGACTAAGTCCAAGCCTATTTATTTGACATCATTAACTTCTATCAAATTTCATTAGTCCAATAGTTCACTAGTTATACTCAATGATGGGGTGCTTGTGTCGTCTGACCACCACTCATTGGGTTGGTTGGCAACAAAGATTTTCATTAAGAAAAAGAAAAACTATAATCCAATGTATCCAAAGGTGTTAGGTACTAAAAGGTGCCAAGGTGCCCGAACGATGTGAAGCGCTCACAAATATTAAAATTTTTTAAAAAATATAATTAAGAAGGAATATGAATCCTAAAATAAAAATGAGAAATTACATGAGTTCTATCACTTTATATTTCAAATATCAGCACCAAAACGTCAAATTACATTCATTTAGCATACCAAAGTATAGTATTTATCAAAATATGCTCTAGCTCTCGCTTAGGTGCTTGAGCGAGATAATGCCCAAGTGCCTCACCCAAGCATCTTGCAAAATCTTAAGACAAGGCGTTTCAATTAAGCATCGCTCGGGCTCTCGCTCGAACCAAATTGGGTAGAGGTTTGAGCATGGTTCAATTGAACGTGCAAGCCGGTTCAATCAAACTAAGTAATGTACCCTAATACCTCGACCTAGTGAGAGAAACTCAAAGTGAAAGTGCAAAACCCTACGTCTGCTGTTGTTGCCTTCGTTTATATCTTTGTCCACCACTGTAGCTCCATTCACTGTCGTCGCCTTTGTCTACAGCTTTGTTCATCGCCATTCACTGTAGTAGCCTCGTCCGTCACCCTCTCCTTCGTAGTCGTCAGTTACTTCTCCTCTCAGCCCATTCTTTCTCATTTCGATTAACTTGTGGCACCATATTGAGGTGGTGCACTGTTACTCTATTAGGAGTTAAAACTGTTTAGCAATTAGCATAGGTGGTGCATTGCTGTAGCTTCGTCCATCACCATTCACAGTTGTAGCCTCGTCTATCATCCTCTCCTTCCCCCACCTTCCTCCGTAGTCGTCAGTTACTTCTCTTCTCAATCCATTCTTTCTCATTTTGATTAACTTGTTGCACCATATTGAGGTGGTGCATTGTTACTTTATTGGGAAGTAGAACTGTTTAGCACTATATTGAGAAACTATTTAGCATAGGTCTCCATCAGTAGAACCTTGTTTAGCATAAGTCTTAATTTTAATGTATATTTTAAAATTTTAATATTCTAGAGCGCCTCGCCTCACTCAAACGAATGTTTAGGAGAGCACTTAGCGCCACATGTATTTTCGGACCTTAGCACCTTTTGGCGCCTAACACTTTTAAAAATACTACCAAGTACTATATTGTCCAAATATAATAATAAAAATATCTTAAAAAATATTAATATTAAAAACCTAACAATTTCTCTCAAGAAAGTCGATGATCAACAAATTCATAGACTATAAACCATTATTAACGATGATTAACATTACATGACTATAAGAGAAAGAGAAAGAAACATAGTAAGGGGAGGAGGAAGAAGTAGATAGAAGGAGAGGAAGGGGGCATGCTGCTAATTATTGGTTAGGAGGGCAGTAGGTAACTATTAGAGGGGGGGGAGATGCTGAGATGGGGATTGTCGAGGTCGAAGGAGTTAGAAGATGGTGAAGGTATTGTCAAGGTTGAAGGAGTTGGAAGATGGTGAGGGTGGATGTCAGGGTCGATGAGGGGCTATGATGAAGGAGGGAGGAGGGAGGAGGGAGGGGGAAGGATCGATGTGTCAAGGAAGGGGAGCTGCAATAATGTGGGGAAGAGGGAGAAAGGAGGGGAGGAGGGTGTCTCAGTGGAGGGGGTGAGTCGCCTGTGAAAGGGGGACGAGGGTGTCGAGGAAGGGGTTGAGTTCATATGAAGGGAGGGAAGAGGGAGGAGGAGGATGGTGGTGGGGAAGGGGGGAGAGAAACTCTGAAGGGGGTAGAGGAGGAGGGATTAGGGAAGGGTGGTCAGAATGAGTGTTTGTTTTTAGTGGGGGAGGATGGTGTTGAGGAACGGGGAGGGGGTGTTGTGATATTGTGATGATGAATGGTGGGAAGAGGAAGGAGGAGGAGAAGAGAGGGGGAGGATGGTGTTGAGGAATGGGGAAGTTCTTATGAAGGGGGAAGACCGTCTGGACAAAATTCTAAACAGATGTTTGATGTAATGCTTATGTATGTAGTATTTTGGTTTTATTCATGCTTTTGTCACAAACATGTAGGGACAGTCGAAAGTTTTAACAACCCTATTTTAGTTGGGTTTAGTGGGCCGTTTTAGGCTTGTAAATAAAGGTTGTGTCGTATATGGACACTTGTGAGAGATATTGATCATAGTGGACCATTTTGACCTTCATTTGTGTAACACTGTTCGAGACTTGTAAAGTCCCATTTATAATTTGCATTGGTTATGAAGTGTTTTCTAAAATGTTTGCTTGTGGATCCCGAGTGAGGCGTTTTCTCTAACTTGTTTTCTCTTTTATAGGTCCTAAGGGACTATGGGAGGTTTTGGGGAGGCTGACCTTTGCGGACGGACATGCAAGGGTATCGCACGATTTAGGCAAAATCATCTAAGTATGTGACAGATGGTATCAGAGCGGGACAAGCACTTATAGAAACACTTGGCATGTAAACGTGGGGGACCTAGCGGGGCTACGTTGAGGGCAGTTAGCACGCGCGACCGTTTGGGGGAAAATTGGCATGGAGATGTAGGGAAAAGGAGTCGCTTGAAGGAGCGGACATCTGAGATTGACATTTAGAGGAATGACCAACCCTTTGTGCAAGAGGCACCACGAGAACAAGTAAACTTGGAAGAATGCGTAGTGCATAAAGGTTGGGATGACTGAGTTTGAACTACGGCTCGACGTTGATAACTATACTTGATGGTGCTTAAGGCAAGCGAGGCGCTTGGTAAAGGATGAGACCATGCAAGGTGGAATGGGTTGCTTAGCGACCGAAAAAGTTGTGTAAAGCTCACAGAGGTGAGGGGAATTGCTAACTCGAAGAATTCAGTACTCATGCAAGGGCTTGTATGCGGACGATGGAATGTTCGTGGCCATCCCAAGGCGACCGAAACTTGGCGCCATGGAGCATTGAAACTTTCTCTTTGATATGAGAAGGATACGTTCGTAGGAGGCTGAAGTGTGCAACGAGTTTAGCATGTTGCTAGGCCTTGAGTCGTGCAGTGGGGGTTGTATTGACGTGGAGTCGCAATCTAGCAAGTGCATTTGCAGGAGGCAAAACAATGCACAGTTTGTTCAGTAAATCGGAGTAGACCTAGGGGATGGTGGTCTCCAAAACTTTCAGAGGGAAGGAAACGAAGAGAGATATTGCTCCAACAGGATAGATATCCAGGAGGGATAAGTCTCGGCTTTCTAGAGGGAAAATCATGTGCAACGGACCGCACATATTGAGGAGTACCTCAAAAACAACAACTCCACGAAGCTCAATGGACCGAGCGAGCGGCGATGAGTCATTGCATGGTCTTGCTTGAGTGAATGCATTGATCGATGCATTACGAGATTATGTGGGGGAGCGACCCAAAGCAACACAAATGAAGGCACACTTGGAGTCGATATAGAGATCAGACTCAATGGAGGGCTGACCCGTGGAATGGTGGGTGCGAGGGCCACCATCAACGTAATGCAAGACGAGGAGCGGAGCAACTTGAGTGTAACAGCGGCGCCCAAGTACCCGCGTACGAAGGAGCCAAAGATAAAAGAGCGGGGTGGAACGAAGGCGGAGGGCACGTGAGCTTTCCTTGGATAGAGGTCAAGGACATGAATTCTTGCAGAGACAAGAGCGGGATCATGTCGTTCCATGGGTCCTTCATTCTAATGGAGCGGACTCATCTTGCATGGTGCTAAAGACGAAGGGAGCTTCTGGGCACATGCACCTTATCTCGGAGAAGCATTTGATGGAGGAACCAAGGAGACTCAACTTGCGGAGGCTAAGTTAGGTTCAGAAGGCCTTAGCACGGGGCAAGAGGACGCGAAGACGGGTACTCTTAAAAAATATACCATAGTGTTGCCATTCAAGTTACCGTGGGGCGGTGTCTTGAGGAGATTATCTTTGGTAGGGGCAAAGGCCCGTGATCCGCAACAACAATTACTAATTTACCCCAAATCAAGTCGGTGGACTTGAGCTATTGGCAACGGACTATCCTAGAGCGGTGCTTTGTTCAGTGTGATGAAGGCAGGGGGGGGGGCCGAAGGTCGATTGCGAATGGCGAACATAATTGAAGGTGAAAAAGGCCACTGTGATGATGTGTTGGCGGAAGTGCTTTGTGGAGGATCATCGGTTTATCCATGGAGGTCCAGTTGTAATGGAATGTCACGGGAAGCGGCATGAATGCGGCGGATCGTGGATTTGAACAATTGGCAGCGGATCGATACACGAATATGGATTCGATAGAGATTATATTATATAGAGGTATGATGAGAGAAACTGAGGAACTCAGCCCGATTAACAACAACGGCAATGACAAGAAGGACTATGATTCCAGTGAAGCCATGATGCGGTGGGTTTTCGATGTGTCATCCAATTTTTGCATCGGGATGAAACCTTGGTCATGACGGTATGGGGTTGTGTACTTGAGGAAAAGTTGAATCTGAGTACTAGTGAGTCGTGGGAGGGATTTGATTA